>LPNX010248781.1:0-176158 GCA_001517045.1 Pseudotsuga menziesii
GTGTGGTGGGAGATAGCCTAAAGCAGCAGCACCTCTAAAGCCTGTGGTGATTACAGAACCATTCGAGCAATGGGGACTAGACATTATTGGAGAAATCAAACCAAATTCTTCTCTGTAGCACAAGTACATTCTGACCGCCACGGATTATTTCACTCGCTAGGTCGAAGCTATTCCACTGCGCAAGATTAATGAAGATGAAGTCATCAGCTTCTTACAAGACCATATCATGACCAGGTTTGGAGTTCCAGTTTCGTTAGTTTTTGATAATGCCAAGTACTTTTCATCAATTAAATTGACTGCTTTTGCTCATGATAAAGGGATAAAATTGCATTATTCTGCTAATTACTATCCACAAGGAAATGGCCTGGCTGAATCCTCTAATAAAAATATGATCAAAATCCTAAAGAAGATTATCATAGAAAACCAAAGGAGTTGGCACTCAGCCTTACCAAACGCCATGTGGGCTGACAGAGTTACCCCCAAATCTGCAATAGGAGTGTCTCCATATACCCTTGTATATGGTAAAGAAGCCATCCTTCCTCCAAATATCATGCTACCATCTTCCATACTAGCTCAAGAGTCTAGGGGGTCGAATGATGAAGTTTTACAAATAAGAATATATAATCTCCTGAAAGCAGAGGAGGCCAGAGCTAAAGCCAAAGACCGCTTTAAACAACAACAAGAGTCAGTTAAGAGATGGTTTGACAAGCATAAAACTGGGACAAAAGACTTTGAAGTAGGAGACTTAGTCCTCAAATGGGACCACCCCCATGATGAGAAAGGAAAGAATACCAAATTCCAGCAGTTGTGGGTAGGCCCTTTTCAGATTGCTGCCAAGCTTGGTCCTTCTACCTACAAGTTACAAGATCTGCAGGGGTGGGAGGAGAACCTACCAGTAAATGGTTTGGTTCTCAAACCTTAGTTTTCCTGAGTTTGTTTGATTTTTCTGTCTTGTATATAAATAATTCATCTAGCTGTCTTTTGAGTCATGTTTTCCAGTTTGCTATAGTTGAGTTTTCTTGTTTTCAATAAAGGGGATGAACCCGTGGTTGCAGTGGGAACATCTAAATGTTTGGGAGTGATAAACATTTGAGTATCAGACTGTGTATTACTGTTTGAACTTCTTCCAGTTTAGCAGTTTTCTCGGATAATTCTGTGTGCATTGAAGTCCTGCTTAACCCCTGTGAAATAAACCGGATTCGAGGAGTCTGGGGTACTATGTCGAGGCTCCATCCATGTCACATTTAAAATGTTCTAAGGAGCAACATCGAAGGACCCATGGAAAGGAGAAAAGTGAATAGTGTATTAAATATAAATGATCCCATGCCAAGAAACGAATGCCAAAAGGCAAATAAAGAGTCAAAAACTCCTATGAAAGCATCATAAATCAAAGCAGGAGCTGAATCATAAGTACTAAATTGCCAAAAGATCCTCTCCGTCCGTGAGCTGAAACTTGAGGTACACCACTCACACAAAAGGACACTATGGGATAGAGGATCCTGAATTAAAATTCAGTAAGAAAGGCGTGTAGGAGGACTCATATGAAAGGGACAAAAGTCCAAAAGCACAAAAGTGCTAAAATGGCATGGGAACAAGGAACAAATGAATATTGCTGCTTACCATCTGCTACAATCCTGTGGTGTCCACGCTGCTAGTCACCTGAAGACAAAGGTTAATGAAACTCATTGTCTAGCCTCAACAGAGTCATCTAGACTTGAAAATCTTGGTTTCCACTCCCCCTAATTGGACTGTCATCAATGATTAAGGGTACGCACTTCTGTCATCTGAGAAATCCATATTGCTAGAAGAATTCAATACGATGCTGTTGTTGTTAAGCAGTCTGTCACTCAGAGGTTAATCGCCCAGAGATCTAGGTTCTCCAGGTAATCGCCAATTGTTGCAGCTGCAACTTTTCTCCCCAATTTTCTTAAATTCGGGACCCCTCCTCATGATTTTGCTTTAATCTTTGAATCCTTGGAGTTGTTGGCATGTGTTTCAATCTTTAAATGACTACAAAGCTTAACTCTTAACCAAGGTCTGGTTTTTTATTACGCTGAAGTTTATGGTGAGCCCTAGCTGTTAAGATTGTTTTGTTTATTGATCAAACCAGTTGTCTCTACTGAGGTCGCCATTGATGGATGTTTGAAGTTGACTAATACACTTAGTTTTTCATTGTTTTGATCGAAAGTTCGAACCGTTTTCCGTCCGCGGTTGCGGCTCCTAAAGCAATTTAGCTTCCGAAGTGTGAAAGCCCCGATGGCTGATGCGTTTTAACCTGTTTTAGTTGCGTGCATGAAGTCGTTTCTCATCCGCCGTTGCGGATGGAAAAACCTTCTGTCTTCCGGAATGAAAATCCGTTCGACGTCCAACTTGCATCACATGGCTTTAGTTTTCTCTTTTCCGTCGTTGTGGCTCTCCAAGTCTTTTGGCTTCCGAAGTTCAAATCCTTCCGACTTTCTATTAAAGCCTCTCTTGCATGCATGTTGCTTGTCCGTGATTTGGGTTTCTTCCGCCGTTGCGGCTAGGAAAGCCCCTTGGCCTCTGATGTTATTTCCTTTCAATTGCCGATTTTAAGTTTTCCCGCCACTGTGTTTCCTTTTGACTGCTGTAGGCTAGGTTTGTCAGGCCCGTAGATGGTGCGCCTAGCCATTTCCTTGTGGAATAGTCGTTTAATTGATAATATTTGTTGTTTTGAATGATGTTGGTCAATTGATGGCAGGCAGTTTTGAGGAGATCAAGTGCTCTACCGTGGTGCTGAGAAAGACGGACCGTTTGGCAAGAATATAACTGAAACCAGAGGGATCACCAGGAGAATCAGGGGAGTAGAAGACAAAACCCGAAGCTATAACGGCGCGAGCCCAAGAAGTCATCAGTTACGAGGTGGTCCATGATTACATACAGACAAGGAATGTGAAGCGTTTGAGAAAATGAAAGATTGTGCGTCTGGGAAAAACGAAACGCTCTGTAATTATAGTTTAAATATTTGAAAGTAGGAATGAGAGAGGGCTTTTTCCCTGAGAAATTTTGTAAATGTTTACTTGTAAGAGGAACTACTTCGTTTTGCAAAGGAAACTGCAATTTTGCCGGCTGGAGAGAGTGAAATGTGGAATGTATCAATGCGACTCAATGAATAATGTTGAAGATGAACTATTTCATTTTCAGCTATGTTTCATTTACTATGAGAGTATTTAATTTCCTGAACTTATGTTCTTGTTAAATGTTCTTCAGTATCTTTGGGATTTCTTCCACTGTGAGTAATAAATGTTGTTCGTAAAATAATCGGCTATCTGGTTGTTTAAATATCTGTAATTGTTCATGTGTTTTGAATGAAGTATCAGCTGTCTGTAACTGTTCATAATGCATGTACGGAATGTATTACTCACTAACGAATGATAACCTTGCTCCCTAGGGATAGATTTAGGTAGTTAGTTTATTTACTTGCTGTATGTGATTTAAATGCTTGCGCGCCTTAAGATGAGAGGTAAGAACCTGTGCATCACTTTGTGACGGCCCCTTGCAATTTATCACCCTGCATTATTAATTAGGCACTTGCATTTCATAATTTAGTCAAAATACAAAAACTCAGTGGACCGGGCCGCAACCAGTAAAGCTGTTGTTTTGTACCTTGACCAACGGTAGTCGGACCGCAAACCGGACGGATTCCCTATACCAAACAGTCAACGGGCTAGTTGGGAACGTTGACTGGGGAGAATCCCTTACTGTTGTCTCCTGCAGATTTCCAGGCCCCAACACGGTGAATTAATAATGCAGCTCCAAGTGACCAAAATGATCAGGTGGAAATTCAATTTCTAGCATGATCCTCGGTAGATTAATAATGTGGCTCCAAGCGACTAAACCTAGCACATGCAAATAGCATAGCCATGTATAATGCATGCTAATTGTTTAGGACCTAGAAAACGAGACTATCCACATAAGTTATGCCTTTAGATCATGGGAGGATAATCTTTTATTTTTATTTTTTATTTTTTATGAGGCATGGAATGAGCATCAATTTTTATAATATATTAATATTATTATTTTTAATATTTATAGCGTTTTTTCATAAGATTGAACCGAATGTTAATCAACAAGAGGGAATGTTGATCGGTTTATCAAGAGCAAAGTGTACATTTATTCCTTATGAATGCCAATGTTCTCTATGACTTTATTTTTTATGATTTTAAATCAAAAGATTGATAAGATAGGTGATCACTGAATGTCATAATCTTAGACGAGATCGGACAGAGAAAATTCTCTGGAACCGTCACAGATTCGAGCTTCTCCGACAATGACTTTTGCGGATTCGATAAATTCTTTTAATTCTTCTCCTTGTGACCAAACTTGAGGCGCCTAAGCGCGCTAACAATGCTGGACAGGCGATCATAGACCTGAATTTAGTAGAAATCATCTTCATCTGCACTAAGATTAGCCAATTTCCTGAGCTCCTCCTTGTGCTTTCGAGCCGAGCAAAGGCAATTTTCTGTATAATTCTTAACACGAACCTGACTATCCATAACAATGGATTCCCAAAGTCGATGGAGAAAAGCTCTCAACAACATCTCTTAGCTAACTTTCATAGTTTGTCATACATATTTGTATCGTTCCAACCTTCTAATTCCACACTTTCCATGAAATTCTTGTAAAAAATTGAGCTAAAATTTGCTAACCATTAAAATACTTCTACAGCGGGATTTTTGGGCATTTGAATCAATTCCATGCAGGTGCCTATTAGATGGACGATCAAGACCACATGCAGGTGTGTCTTCAATGGAAAACTCACATCCCATGCAGTTTGTACATACAACAATTATTTGCCACTTGGGATCGATAAAGAGGCATGCATTGGTGTTTTGACGAGCTCATAGTTATGAGTAGTATTAAGCAACTCAATCATGGGCGAACTGAGCCCAATCAATAAATGTTATTTTAATTTAGGTTAGTGAGACCATTCTTATTTTATAATTCATATTAACTATGTGAGAGAAAAATAAAAATAATTTGAGATATTCACTTAAATATATAAGTATATCATAAGAAATTATATTATTAGTAGGTCGAAGTTGTTCATTATGGTCATTGGTAGTTATTTCCCTCTTGTATTTTTAGACCATATGCGGAAACCTTTAACCAACATAATAATTTTGTCTTATGAGATCATATTGAGAAGCACAGGCTTTCACATGGAAAAAGAACTGTGTTCCCAGTAAAATTCATGAATAACACCACCAATCATTTGTGTGAATGTTTTATTGTGAAGTCTTTGGTAGTTGGGTTAATGTTTATGTTTATAGTGTTGGCGTATTCTCTTTATGTTTTGTGAAATGTAAAAAATACGATAAATCATTTTATTTTGTATCTCATCGTAACTTTTTCCCTTTGAAATCAATGTGAAATTCCTCGTTCCTAAAGCGAAAGTATGGTAGGCTACAATATCCCATAGAATATGAGCACATTCTCTTGAAGCTACTAATGGACATCCTGACTATATACTATCGATATTCAATACAAATATTGACTTGGGATATTGAAAAATTGAAACAAAATATTTTCTTCACATGTCAACCTTATTTGGCCATTCAATGATCTTCAATACATGAGATTATAAGAGGACTCACGCGAATGGTCGACAAGAAAAAAGGTGTCACTTGTGCAAATTATGATGTGCAGAAATTTTGATGTCTCGCATACTTCAAGTTCCAATTTCAAACGTATAGTCTTTCCATGTCTAGGTTAGGTCTCAGTTTCAAAGGTATAGTTCCTCCACGTCTAGGGATTTCGAGGTTCTCTAAAGCTACCTAAAACTTGGAAAACTCCTATAACTATGCCCCTTGGATTTTTGGACTTTTTTGCTTTGTAAGATTCCATTGGCATTCAAAGGATTGAGATGAAAACATTGACTTATTCACCGAATGTTTTCAAATTTAAAACTTTATGTACAAAAACTCTTTGGAGGAAACTTATTCACTTATGTGGTGATTTAGAAGTTTAATGTAACTTATTTTCACTTATTTTCCTACACTTGCTTTCATCACATAAACTTATATTACCTAAACACACAACTTTCTTTCATTTTTAAAACATATCGAAGTTCTCTTCGATGTTTCATTTCGCCACTTTGAAGGTATGCTAGTATATTTTATTTATTAAAAATTTTAAATTTATTTAAATAGCTTTTCTCCTTTATTTTGTTACCGACGGGATTATGTTAGGTAAGTTCTTTTTGATAAGATTGATTGTTCATGTTTTATTTTTTTTTGTTTCAGAAAGTCACGGAGAAAGAAAATTTGCGCTCAAATAGACGCAATTAATTCATGACGAAATCCAGTTGATTATCGTGGCTTTGCAAATCTGATTGACATTAGACGAGACGTAAAGAGGATATTCTCATTCTCTTTGACTCGAAATGTGGCTTAAAATGCTCACATCTGATTTCTAAACAACGAGAGATCATCTAAATATTTTTGACACTAACATAAATAGACAAAGTTTAATCAATCAAAGAATATAGATGGCTTGTGTTAAGCAAACTAGAATTTTTTAATTATAAATAATTTTTTTTTATAATTATAGAAATTTGTTTAATTAAATAATTTTTAGAATAGAACTATTTAATTATGTTGAATATTTTATTAAAAATTATAATTTTATTCAATTACAAATTATAATTTTTTCAAATTTTATATTTTTTTTAATAATGATAAAATTATTAATTTAAGTATAAAAAATTATTAAAATTACAATTATTAATATAAAAATCACATTCACACAACTAAAGAATCTCATCTAAATATATTTTGGAATGGAAAGAAATATAAAAATATATGTAAACATTTTCATAACTTTAAATGTATTAAGATAGGGTAATTTCCATATAGTGCCTAGATCCTAACTTTTTTTTAATTTTTAATTATTTTCATTAATTAGATATAGCTTTAAATTTTTTTAATTATTACATATATAATAAAAGATAATATTAAGTTGATGTGAAATAATGTAGTTTTGAATTTTTTTAATTATTACATGTATAATAAAAGATAATATTAAGTTGATGTGAATATATAATTAAAAGAGAGCTATGTATTTAGATTTTGGAGAGATAAAATT
This sequence comes from Pseudotsuga menziesii, assembly GCA_001517045.1. Taxonomy (NCBI): domain Eukaryota; kingdom Viridiplantae; phylum Streptophyta; class Pinopsida; order Pinales; family Pinaceae; genus Pseudotsuga; species Pseudotsuga menziesii. The sequence continues at coordinate 7,105 of LPNX010248781.1, forward strand.
GCAAATATATTAATAATTTAATTTTATGTAAATTAGATGATAATTTTATTTAGGAAAAAAAATTACATTCGTTTTTTCTGCTACACATAAAAAAAATCATAACCTTATTAATGAAAATAGAGTTACATTCTCCATATGCTATGCATAAAAATTCATGTACATGTCTAATTTGATACAAAGTGCAAACCAAAACCATTTCAATGGTATGTATAAAATCCCATCCATTTTACAAAATACAACTCATACATATTTTAGCATATATTGCCAAAAAAAAAAAATTATGAGCATTCATCTTTAGAAAAAAAGATCATATAGATCTTCAAGTATGTTTTTTTTTTTTTAAACATAGTCTCAAGCATGATTTTCTCAAAAATATAGTCTCAGGAATAGACTTGTCCTTTTTCTCTCAAAACCAATAAGCTAAACTTAACTTACTTCAGTGGCAAATATAAGAAGTTCTAGAAATGCAAATGCATATATATTTCAACAAATGTCAACAAAGGGTTCATGCACATATGATTTTAATATTGAATTTTTGTTTTCTTCAATAAACCATTGACCTAAGTGCAATGATGTTCCATCTTTTGCCAAACCATTAGCTCTGGTGTTGCATTCTTTATATATATGTTGAATCATTATTGTTCACACCATTGATTTTAATCTTTGGGTCTCATCCAATAGAGGAACCAATTGCATAGTTTGAATCCTGTTTTCTCCATTTATCTATATGATAATGAGTCAAGAATAGCCAAAAATATAAAGAAAAATTGCACCCTGCTTCAGTGCCAACCATAACAAAAGTCTAAGTGTGCTTAACTCTACAAAATTATTTGTACATTGACCTAGTCCAGCTTTGAAGCTAAACCAATGTTTTCTGGATAGATACAATATCCCCCTCATCACCGCATTTCTTCGGGTTTTTCATGGCAACCCCATCAAAATATGCCCATGTCTTGATATCATCATTGATTTCCTCAACCACTTGTCGTGTCTTTATCTGCACCTTTTTCTGCATGAATAAATTGTGTACATGCCCGGAATTTGATAAGCACGTTGTAAAGGTAGACCCTAAACTTGTCTTCTAAACAGCTTGCAAGCATATTCCCCAAGAAATAATAAGCGGGAACGATCTGTACTCTTTAAGCAATTCATTATAATTTCATATCCTTAGACAGTTTTCCACCGAGTCCCATGCCATATATTGTGCTTTTTAATCCTCTTCTCTATTTTAGACCATACAGCCTTTGAGTAAGGACACTCTACTATAATATGGAAATTTGTTTCTTCATCTTGTTTACAAATATGGCAGCGTCGAGGTCCCTTCCCATTTTATCTTTTCTAACATCCTATGTCAGATCTTTTTTCAGGAGGAGGAATCACATAAATATCTTAGTTTTCAGTGGATAGTTATAACTCCAAACCATACTCCAACACTAAGAAGGCTTCATTTCATCAACATATTTCTGCAACATTTTTTTGAGTTATATGAAGTTGTTAGAAACAATGGAAGAATCATAATGCATATTTATTCATCACTAAGAAGCCTCGAGAGGAGAATGAAAAATTGGAGCATCCTATAAAAATGAATGTTGATCAATAAAATAATTTGAAATGAATTTTGATTAATAAAATAATTTATTTTATCAAGCAAATGAGAGATAAATAAATGCTGACTGATAAAACAAAATAAAACCAGATAAATAAATGTTGAATTTTTCTTGCAAATGAAGTGATCAATTGAGAATCCTCACTACTACAACATTGCTAACTTAGTTTCAAGTTAACTTGTAAGGACATGTGAGAATGTTGGACATTGCCACCACTTGGCTCTTGTTTGGAGAAGAAGCTATGAAATACATACTTGAGACTCATAAAGCTTCTTACTACTATCAAAACTTTTTTAACTAAGCAATATATGCTGGAGTATTGGTTGATTAATTGTTATCTCTGAATATAATGTGGACTAATTATCACACTGGGATCTTTGAAATATGTGCTTGGTTTCAGATGTTTACTGACATTTACAAGATTTAGTATAAAGACAAACCTTGCCTGGTATCAGATTTTAAGTCTCTGGTTCAAATCCTCCAAGTAAAATTAGTTTATATGATTAATTTGTATACAATGTTGACCATTATTAATCTGCATTAACAACAATGCTCTGGGCCTGAAGTGCTCCTTCAAATTGGCTTGACCAAACTGTTTTAATTATTTTTCAAACTCTCACAACTGTTTTACCAAATAGCATGAGTAAGCTTTTCCATGGTTGTTGATTGTCAAACCAATCCAAATGGCTTTCTGACACTGCAATCGGTCTATCACGTAGAAAATAGTTGGTCGGATTCCTTCACTGACCCCTTCAATAATTAATAGAGGCCCAGGTGCATACGTCTCTGCCTTCTAGCTTTATAGGATATGGGTATACAAAAGAATGGGTTATACTGACAAATGGTGATCTGTTTACATGAACCAAGAATGACGGGTAGCCTTCAACTTCTTCTTTTGATTTGGACATGTCACGACCCGAACACCACAGACGGGACGCCACGATTGATAAAAGTAAAGGAATGAAACCCAGGAATCCACTAAAACTCACCCCTACTCTTGGGAGAATTCGCTGTCTGGTAGGCAATATTTCATACTGCCTTCTCCTGTATTAATATTTCAGCCTTGCCACCGAAATAATCGTTTCAATTATCATGATAAATTTAAGGAGTGAAGTCTTTGGATGCAGACTGCCTGGTACGATTCGTAGCCCTGACGACTCGTGCCAAGCTGTGTGCATCTCAAGATCACAACAGGCTCTCTCGCTTCGTTTGTATGCTCAACATCTTGGGGTTCATGTGTTTTTCAGCATGCTGCTTTCTTCTTTCCAAAAGGCATTGACTCCATATACTGCTAGAGATCTATTAAGGTAGAGAGATAAAAATATTAGAAGTTTCAAAAAATCTCAGATGTTTTTTCGTTTAAGTAACAACAGCTTTCATTTTGATAATAAAGTGTTGAATATTTTTCGATCGCAAGCAAAAGATATTCTGATATTCAGAATTGTTCTTTGATGATGAAATTTGTGAAGACGGAGAACGCAGAGCTGACTTAAATTGCAAGTTGTGCCAATTTGAAGCATACCGGTTAGCAGCTTTCTTATCTGTAGGCAATTATATTAGCAAAATCAGTATATAAATAAAGAACTTCTAGATCCATACACTTCTCAATAAGCAAAGCAGGCAAGGAAAAGAGTCAGCAGAAATACAGGCTGTTTTCAATATTGCTTAGAAAAGGAGAGTGTAAACTGTAAGGCAGGAAGAGGAGGATTAGGATTCTGTTAACAGCTAGCCTTTTTACCCTATTAAAGAAATATTTTAGCAAACTAACAGCGCTCTCTTCCTTCTGCTTCATGTTTCAACTGTGGCCCACGGCTCGAAATACCAAATTGTTGGGCCTTGATTATGGAACCTAACATTGTGGGGATTTGACTTTTAGACTTTATGTTTAGGTATATATATATTAAATTTTATTATTAAATTACATTAAAGTAATAATTTTGATAAATAAAAATTTTGTTAATTTATTTTTAAAATTTTAAATAATTTTTATATATTTAAATATATAAAATAATTTAATTTTAAGGTTATAATTAAATACTAAATTAACCACAATTAAACACGAAATTAGTGTATGATTTAACTCTTGTTTGTGGTGCGAGAAATATATATATATAATCTTTATAAAAATGAATTTATCAATTTTTGGTTAGTTCATTTTATATATAAATTTATAGATTTACAATTGTTATCGTGTAGGGTTGTAAAGTTTGGGGTTGCAACATCTCTTAAGAATTGTGGATAAAAATTGAGCAAATTTTAAAACTTTTTATCACATATAACTTCAAAATTAAAAGTAATAGAGGTTATCATATTCTCCTTATAGAAGTGGGTCTTCTCTCCATGGAAAACATCACTATGGTCCTATATGTACAAGAATAAGATGAATAACATGGAAGACCATAGACTCCCCTAAAATTGCTTTAAATTGTACTCAAGACCATCTACATCTCAAGGGAAGATGATATAAAGATGCCATGGCTTGGTTAAACGATTAGGGGATTGATGAAAATGCCACTTTGCAAAATATAGACAACCTCAAAATACTATCACGAAGATGATTTAGAGGTTAAAAGAAAATTAAGATATTACAAGGAGGTCACAAACCTTAATCTAGAAGATGAAAAGTATTTGTTTGTCTTAACCAATTCGAAGAATAAAATTAATATAGTCAATATAAGAACTAACTCTCATGAGCTTCATAGTGAAAGAGGGCACTCTTCAATCCCTAAAACACTATGGGTGGAAAGGATTTTCCAACTTATGAGTCTATAAGAATCGATCACATTTTCCTAATCTTCTTACAATTCTAACCTCCATAATCTTCTAACTTGTCAAAACTATGGCCACCTAGGAATGCTTCTTTTTAAGTTTTTTTATCATAAGAATAAAATTTTACAACAATCAAAATAATTCCTCTTTTCTTAAGGTTTGATAAACCAAATGGCTTTCAATAGGTATTTATCTTCTCTCTAATAAATAGTGTAATGCTTATTGCAAGGAAAGTAACTAGGTGCTTTATAGTTTAGTGTAGGGAAATGTTGTCACAAACTTAAAGTAACACTACAACAACATGTCAAGCTAAAAAAATAAGAGAAGAAAAAAAACATAACTTAATTTATCAAATAATAATCTAATCAAATCAAATTTATTTAAAAAATAATCATAAAAAACTAAAATTTACTCTTATAAACTCAATTAGTTCATGACTAAATCCAGTTGATTGTCGTGGCTTTGCAAATCTGATTGACATTAAACTAGAAGTCAAGAGTATATTCTCATTCTCTCACACTCGAAATGTGGCTTAAAATGCTCAGATAACGAGACGAGAGATCATTGTAGAGATCATCCAAATATTTTTTACACTTTAACATAAATAGAGAAAGTTTCATCAATGGAATGGAAGAATATAGATGCCTTGGCTCGTGTTAAGCAAATGAAAAGTGAAGAGTTGTAGCAGCATACCCTATCTAGATTAATTATCTAAATTCATTACTTCATTTATTGGATTTTATTAATGATAATAAAAGCTGTATTATTGGATTTTTTAATTATAATAAAAGTCTTATTATTATAATAATAATAATTTTATTATTATAATAATAAAAGTTGTATTATTGTTTTAATTCTAATATTGTATTTTTATAATAGTAAAAGTTGTACTATTGGATTTTTTAATTATAATAAAAGTAGTATTTTTATAATTATAGAAATTTGGATTTTTATTAATTATAATAAAAATTGTATTATTGAATTTTTTAATTATAATAAAAGTTGTGTTTTTATAATTACAGAAAATGTATTCAATTAGATAATTAACTAGATAAAATTTTTAAATAGGAGTAGTTAATCATGTTGAATTTATTTTTTATTAAAATTAATTGTAAATTATATTTTTTTTAATTAATAAAATTCATAATTTAAATGTCAATAATATTTTTTGGTTGAAATTGCAATTATTTATAATTATAGTTATCTGGTTGAAATTGCAATTATTTATAATTATAGTTATCTGTTAAAATTAAATAATTTAAATATGATCATAAATCAAATTAATCATTCAAAAATTAAACATTTGATTTAACAAAATTGTTGTTGAATATTTATACTAGTTTATAAAATAAACATAATTTAATCAAACATAATAGAGATATCTTAATAAAACATTAGACAAGTATCTTAAAATTACTATTAAGTAGGTTTTTTTGGTTATAAATTAAATTTAAATATGTCTTATCTAGATTTTCTTGACCATAAATTAAATTTTAATATGTCTTATTTAAATATGAAAGAACATATCTTAAATTCTTTTACTATTTTTTTAAAAATAACTTAAAAATTAATATAAATTAAATTATTTAAGAAAAATACATTCAAACAACTAAAAAACCTCATTTAAGTATATTTGGAATGAAAAGAAATATAAAAATATTTATAAACATTTTCATAACTTTAAATGCATTAAGATATGGACAATTTCCATATAGTGCCTATCTTAACTTTTTTTTAACCTTTCATTAATTAAAAAAAAGGTTTGAATTTTTTTAATTATAAAAAAAAATCATTTAATTATAGGTTTGAATTTTTTTTAATTATTATATGGATAATAAAATTTAATATTAAGTTGACCTGCAAATATAATTAAAAGAGAGCTATATATTTATATTTTGGATGGATAGAATTATAAACAAATAATAATTTACATTTATGTAAATTATATAATAATTTTATTTAGAAAAAATATATTTCTTTTCACAGATAAAAAATTATAACTTTATTAGTGAAAATAGAGTTACATTCTTCATAGGATTTGCATGAAAAAATCATATACATGTCTAGTTTGAAACAAAGTACTAAAACCATTTTTGTAACTATTATGTTAAAGTCACAAAACACAACTCATACTTAGTAGCATATATTGCCAACAAAATGAGTTATGAACTTTCTTCTTTACAAAAAAGATCATGTAGGTCTTCAAGTATGATTTTTTCAAAAAAGCATAGTCTCGTAAGATATATGTTCTTCTCCAAATAAGTATTAGTGAGAAATAAATCTTACTAAGCTTCAATCATGATTTTCTCAAAAAATATAGTCTCAAGAAGATACTTGCTCTTTTTCATTCAAGATTAGTAAACTAAACTTAACCAGCTTTAGTGGAAAATACTTATACGAAGTTCTAAAAATGAAAAAGGAATATATGTTTCATCAAATATCAATAAAGAGTTCATGCACATTTGACTTTGATATTGAATTTTTATTTTCTTCAAAAAGCCATTGACCTACCTACAATGGTTTTCCACCTTTTTCCAAACCATCAGCTCCGGTGTTGCCTTTTCTATATATATGTTGAATCATTACTATTCTCACCATTGATTTTAATATTTGGGTCTCATCTAATAGAGGAACCAACTGCATTAATTGAATCCTATTTTCTTCATTTATCCATCTGATAATAAGTTGAGAATCGCTGAAATCTAAGACAATTTGTACCCTTTTCCACTACCAACCATAACAAAACTCTAAGTGTGCGTAACTCTGCAAAACTATGTGTACCTTGTCCTAGTCCATATTTGAAGCTAAACCAATGTTGTCTGGATAAATACAATATCCCCCAGCACCACATTTCTTTGTATTTCCCATGGCAGCCCCATCAAAATATGTCCATGTCTCGGTATCATCATTGATTTCCTCAACTACTTGTCGTGTCTTTATCTGCACCTTTTCCTACATGAATAAATTGTATACATTCCCAGGATTTGATAAGTACATTGTAAAGGTAGGCCCTAAACTTGTCTTCGAAACAACTTGCATTCCTTGCAAACCAAGCTTCTCAAGAAATAATGAGTGGGAGTGATATGTACTCTTTAAGAAATTCATTTTGATTCCAAATCCTTAGACAATTTTCCACCAAGTCCCTATGCCATATATTTTTCTTTTTAATCCTCTTCTCTATTTTATACCGTACCACCTTTGAGTAAGGACACTCTACTATAATATAGAAATTTGTTTCTTCATATTGTTTACAAAGATGGAAGCGTCGAGGTCCCTCCCTATTTTTTGTTGCATAAAATCCCATATCAGAGCCTTGTTTAGAAGGAGGAACCACATAATTATCTTAGTTTTCAGCAGACAGTTATAACACCAAACCATACTCCACCACCAAGAAGGATCATTACTTACCCAATCCTGTAACAAAAAGTTGTAACCTCATTTTGGCGTATATATCCAAGAAGAAGAATGTATCTAGTCCAGTTGATCGATGCAACCATGAATCCTAACATTACTATTTCCAAATTTACAATATATCATTTCCATATTTCATGGTCATTTCCTTCAAAACCCAACTCTTGTTCCATTTTTTAGCCTTCGCCCCTTAAAGATGAAGTCCCAAAATCTGCTATACTATTCAGTGTGATAAATTCATTTTCTCTAAGCTTAAATTTCATATGTTCTATCAAAATATAGCAATGAGAATAGCCAACTCATGGATCATTTTTTTAACTAGTAGAAGTCCCACTACCCACCTTCCAAGATAAACTAGTTCCAATTATGTGAATGCTCAAATGACTGCTTTCCAACGTAAAGAAACACGATGTTCGACCTTATTTGGTTTTCTAATTCATTCAATTATTGTTATAGGATATTTTTATTTCTTAAGAAGAACATGTCCCCAAAGTCATGTACCTGTAATCAATCTCTAGACATTTTTTGCCGCCAATGTAGAAGAAAACAAGCCAAGAATCTGAAAACCCCATCCACTGTTCTTTTTTGTTAATGCTAAAGCTTTCCAATTGATCCATACCACTCCTTTCTAATCTAAACTAGTAAACCATAAAAACCTGTAACACAATTTTCCTAGTTTTTCAAGAAAACATATAGGAATCCAAGAGTTCGTCCACAACACAGGTATTGCTTCCAGGATAGTCTTAACTAAGACCATTCTTCCACCTTTAGATAATCATCGATTATTCCAATTCGTAATTCAAGACTCACATTTTTCAATTATCCAATCCCAATCCTTGTTGACATAAGAAGTCGGTTTTAGTCGAAACCCCAAATATTTCAACCATGATTCAATGGGAGAATCTGGAAAAATAAATAAATCTCTGATGGAGATCAACTCCGGTTCATCAAGTGTAGACACTAACAAATATGATTTCCCTTTATTTACCTTCATCCTCGAATCTAGGCAAAACATATCTAATAATTCTTTAATTTTCACCAAATCCCTAGTAGTGCCATCAGAAAAAATCAGAATATCGTCAACAAACAAGATATGTGTGAGTCTTAAATTACCTCCAAAGGATATACCTATTAACAAACCAATACTTATTTCCTATTGCATGTCCCTATCAAGACCTTCAACAATAATTAGAAATAAAAGTGGGGCAAGCGGACATCATTTCTCGATACCCCAACTAGGCCTAAAGAAAGTTGAAGTAGAACCATTTATTCGATTAGAGAAAGAAACAAACGACAAACACCCTATTACCCAAGATATGAAAGGATCCACAAACCCCATTTGAGAAAGCACAACCCTTAAGTACATCCATCTGACTATGTCATAAGCCTTTGACAGGTTAATTTTAACCACTAAACCTTTTAGATTTTTTCTTTTAATAATGTGCAAACCCTCTTGGGATAATCGAATAGCTTCATATATCTTCCTACCTTGGATAAATCCAAATTGGTATACATATATATATCATTCAGTACATGTTTAATTATGGTGGATGTGACTTTTTCAATTATCTTGTAAATGCAATTACAGAGCGACATAGGTATGAATTCCTCAAAGCTGGCAGGAGAATCTGATTTAGGTGTAACACCCCTGGTTTGAAACCCAATTATTTTGTAATGTAACTTTTGTAAAAGAAAATGAGTTCTTGTAATGCACAGCTTATGATGTAATTCCTATTAATATAAAAATCAAACTAGTTTCAATGGTGGAAACATGTTGAATAAATGGGAACTCATGTATTCACCTAGGTCAGTAAGGGGGGTGGCATATATCCTAAGAGCTAAGTATGGCCCTAGTTAACCCCACATTACCTTATAACTTTATTAAAACCATCCCTTTCCTATTTATTCCCTTAAATATATTTTGAAGTTAAGAGGAGATTAAGAAAGAGATTGATTTAATGGGTTTTGGGACAAGTGTTAATAAGAATTGACATGAGCAGGCAAGTTGGTGAAGTTGTGACCATAGCGGATGGGGAAGGTAGTTTGTAGGAGAGAAGAAGAGAAAGGAAGAAAAATGCAGTGGCAAGTAGATCCTGAAAAGTACAAAGGAAGAAGCTTGTTAAGGAATTTTTGCAAAAAATATAGAGCACACAAAGAAAAGAATGGTGAAAGAAATAAAATTTTCAAGCTTGAGTGCTGAGAAGAAAGAGAAAACATAGTGCAACATGATATTGTGATAGCGTTACAGTTAATTTTGACTGAATGATGAACTCGTGGTAATTGGAATCACTAGAGGAGAGAGAATAGTCTATTTCCAAAGCAAAGTGTCCAATTGTCCATAGATTTTGGTAGTTGGGTTGGTTAAGAGAAATTGCAAGCCCATTTCTGGTTGATAAACTTTTGTTGTTGTAAAAAAATTTCCCTCGTTTTCCTTTTGTTGCACCAATGAAATGGTAAAGGTGTGATAAATTCCCTTGGTATATTTCTAAGCACAGGTGCAGTGACAGTTATCACTGTGGTGCTAGCTAGAATGAAGCTAAGGGGAAGGATTTCAAATTTGGGATGGACTTGGTGAAAAACCAGATAATCTTGTTTTCCAAGTGAGGAAATTTTGAGAGAAATCTGGGACTATTGAGATCCTATGGTGAATGCATGAATTCTAGCTTGGGGATGGTCTCTGAGAGCTGAAATAATATAGGCATAGCAGATACCTATGGTTGGGTGGAGTATGGTAGCCATGAATCTAGTTGACAGCCATTGTAAGCAGATAAGTAAATGAACCCGATGATGAATTATTATGTAAAAACAAATTTATGTTCAATGTATAATGGGTGGAAGGAATGATTGTTAAATGAATGGTCAAATAGTTGTATGTGAAGTTGTTAAATACTTGTTTAATTTGCAAGTTGTGAATGCATGTTAATGGAATGGCATGGTACCTCAGATGGCATTGTTTATTGTTCCAATAGGTTCCGAAGTTTAATGTTCTCATTCATGTGTTTAATGTATGAATAATTCATGCTTTTATGGATGTTGGGTAGCCAATAGATTCCATAAGCAGTAAACCATTTATGTATAACAATATAACTAAGTGATTCAATTTCCAGTATTTAAAGATCTACAAGCATGTAAGGTTATGAATGAATTGTGTTAAGTTGTTGTTTGCATGCAATTTCCTTCAGTACTGGTACCATGGATTAAGGGAGTTCTTCCTCAATTAGTATATGAATCCTGTAAATTGATGATAACTTTAATAGTTTGATATTTTACCTGGAATGGATATTGGAAGATAATCTAATGAGTTCCAAAGGATGAGTTGCATTCTTGTTCATAAACTTTGTTTGTATGATTATGGAATATGGTTTGCAGGTTGTATAATTGAAAATTATCATGTATGGTAGTGTTGGATAAAGGAGTAATACTTAGTCATCCTGTAGTTGAATAAATTGTGGGGTTAAACTTTCAGACTGTGATCATTTACAATTGCAAGATGTTGATTTTGGTTTCTTGATGGAATGATGGATTGGAATCTCGGTGAATGGCTTGATGGATTAAGGTATGAGTTAAAATAGCATGGAAGAAATCCATAGAAATGTTCCAAGCAAGAGGGATGGTCCTTTATAAGTCCTTGATTTTATTTGTTAAGTGGATTGTGAAGTCGATTATGTTTTGGAGTTGTGGGAAGCTTGTAAAGGGCAGTTTTCATCTTGTGGCCTTGTTGCCTTAGTTAAATTTCTTTATGACTTGTGATTTTACTATCATTAATGCTTTGTTTTGGTGTCAACTAGGAAGCTTGACGCCTATCTTTGGTTAGGATTTCGGAGTAGGGATCCAGCATGGAAAACCATCTTCTATGCCTTGGTCAATTTTAGAAAAAATATTAAGTTATCTTTCCTTATTTATTTGATCTACTTCTCTGTTAAAATATAGTAGTGTCGACCTACGATTGTCGATTGTGTCGACGTTGGAATCGTCAAGCCATAGATGTTTTGTGTTGATCCTTCTTGTGGTGCTGAGCTCCGACTCCCAATTGTGTCGATGTTGGTATCAACAAGTCGAAGGTTTGTTTGTGTTAAGTCTCCTTGACTGTGCCAACTTTCGACCTCCATCATGCCAACATCGAAAATCAAAATCAAAGGCATTATTTATGAAGTTGGTATGTTGTTGTCGAATCCCAACTTCTAATGTGTCGATGTCGGAAATTAGAAGTCAGGGCTGGTAGTGTTATTTTGTTTATGGGTGGGCCAAATTCCAACTTTCGACGTTGGAAGTTGAAAAGGTTAGGATCGCTTTTTTTAAGTCAGAGTTGTGTTGTTTAAGTCAAGAAGTTAGGTTTAACCCATGGAGACTTCATTGTAAGCCTTTAATTGGTTGGTTGGGCTTGTTATTTGAAGGTTAAAGTTTTTTAATCCCTACTTATGGTAAATTAACTATTTTTATAATCAAGTTTTCGTTGTTTGGAGAATGAATGATGTTCTCTTTAATTATTAAATTCTTTGAAAGTTTTATCTATGGGTTGGGTAATCCACTTGGAATGTGTTACAGCATGGTGGCATGATTCATCTATGCTCACTCAGTTGTTATTTAGTAACATTAAATCTAGGTACGTTACAATTTGGTATCAGAGCTAAGGTTTTAACCCTTATCATGGGGGGTATATTTGCCTAGTAAAAAGAATTGTAGTGTAAATTAACTAAAAAAATATTTTATAAGTGAATGAGATATATGTATGCAGCTAATGTAAACTACATTATGCATATGAATTTATATGTGAACTAATAATCCTGGATAAATAACAGATTGTTAGAACGATAAAGCTCTTTTTCCAAGCCTCGTAATTGCCAATTGGTAGAATTAGTGAGCAGGAAGACTTGCAAGATGGAAGAGAACCCTGAAATATCATTGTTTGTTGAATAAATAAGACTAGGTGATGACCAAATGACAAATTAAAATGGCCATAGGTCTGAAATGGAACCGAAGGAAGTATTTTAAGCATTAAAAGATATTCAAGAAGGAAATGGAAGGATTCTTCATTTAATGGAACAACAAACTCAATTAAATCATAAAAAGGTACATAACCTAGTACAACTAAGAAACTAGGTGCAACAAGTAACTTTCATGAAAAGAAGAGAAAGTGAAGAGTCCTTAAACAAATAAATCCCTAGAAGATATCAATGTTTAAAGGATAGGAATGTGATTCCAAAGAGGGGATGTTCCCCTTATCATTCAATGGGGATCCATCATGCAAATGTGAAAACATGATAACTTTTTTTATTTTACCCCTGGAGTATGCTTGACACCCCAATGCATATGTGTGTGTTGAGAGGGGGTGAGCCGTATTGTTAGGCATTGAGGTGGATTAATATATAGAACAAACTAGACATATGTTTGAAAAAAAAAACATACTAGACATAGGCGGATTAATATTTTTGTTTGGTCATTCCATATTGTTTATTGGAACCTAAGGTTATGTAGATTCATCACACATTTAGATCTTCTAGAGATAATTAGTCAATAAACAATGGGTGACTGGAGGATCGACTGGGAGAGTTGAAGACTCATCATAATAGTCGACAAGCTCGTGGTTGGATCGACTACAAAATTAGACTAAACTATGGGATGTTGTGGATTTTGGGGAAATTATTAGAACCAATTACCCCTACTTGTGGACAAGATATTCCTCAATTCAAAGGATTTTTTAGATATTAAGACTATAAAAGAACGACCCTATGGGTTTTGTTGATATCAAAATGATTTGACTTGTGATAATGCATTGTGATGTTATTATAATAATGCATTATCCTTAATTGTTGTAACAATGTCTTTAGACACCACCTCTCTTCTTGGAATATTGATCCCTTCTATTATTTTCCTTTCTAATCTATGGTTCAAGATGAAGAGGTTCCCCAACATGGTATCAGATCTATTGGTTTTGACCTAGACTATTGTCTGTGAATCGTGCTAAATTGAATATAAAAGTGATTGAATTCATGCTGAAGAGTTGTTGATTGATACTTTTTCTTGGACTTTGATCAGATCTATTTAATTAGAAGGATGAGTTCCAATATAGAAATTGTTATTCTAAATCAACACAATTATGTAATATGGGTGTAATAAATGGAGACTTTGTTGAATAGAAAGGGACTATGGAAATATACAAAGGTATTTATTGCAAATTTGACGAATTTCGATACTAAGTTTATCATCAATAAAAATAAAGGTGAGTCTATTGGGGTCATCATGACCTACATTTCAAGGGATATTCACTTTCAGACAATTGGGTTAGATTTTCCTCATGTGGTCTGGAATAAGCTAAAGTCACTATTCAACAAGGTTAATGAAAGTCAAGTAATGCAAATAGAGAAAAAGTTGATCTCTATGCAACCTATTTCCTTTAAATGGATTAAGAACTATTTATCTTGCATCAAGGAGGTACAGTTAAAATTAGGTGAATCTGGTAAGGATTTTCCGAAGAAGGGTGGACAACTTATTGAACTTGTCCCAATGAATTTGAAAACAACCTATGATTTCTTCTACTCTTCCTTTCACTCTAGTTAGATGACTTACAATAAAGACAATAAGGATTTCACCTTCGATGTATTATGTGATCTATCTATTAAATACCAATAATGGAATAAAGGAATCTCAGTACCAAAATACCAAGATGACTTGCTCAAAGGAAACGTCAAGAAAAAATATTAAGAACAAGGTCTTTCATATCATCGATCAAAATGTATAAACAAACCTACTAAAGAACAGACTGGAGATTCTTCATCAAGGAAAAAAGATCAAAAGAAGAAAACATGTCGGTATTGTGGAAAAGTGGAACATGTTGATAAAACATGTTAGAAGAAGATGAAGGACTTGGAGGAAAAGGTCAATCACCTTGAGGAAAGTGCATTTCCTCGTCATTCGATCAATCAACCTACTGAAAACTTCACCTTCTTTGTTAGCACTTCCTAGGAATTGCATGTTTGTACCACTCAGATAGAATGGATAGTTGATTCTAGCTGTACTCACAATCATATGGATAAGGATGTTTCTCTATTCTCTTCCTTAAGTGGAGCTCTAGAACAAAATATTTAAATGTCGCTAAGGATTTCTCTCTCGTGGTTGTTGGAAGTGACGATTTTGAATGCCAACATGGTTGAATATCCAATGCCTATCATGTTCCTATATTAAGTGTTGATTTGTTGTCATTTGCTCAACTTACACAGGCCAAGAAGACGATTGAGTTAAATTGGTCATATCAATTTATTGTAAGGGATCTAATACTTGGTGGGTGAATTGTTTCTTTGGGATTTTTGGATCCCAACGATGGAATTTACAAGTTATGTGAATTTTTTTGACCTACTTGATTGGATAGACTGATCCAAATATTGCTTAACTCGTCAACAAAAGTTGAATTTGGCATGGACGACTTGGGAATATGAACTTTTGAAGTTTAAATATGATGGTATGTAATATTATGGTTATTAGTCTCCCAAATATTGTTCCACCTAATGGAGTTTGTCAAGGATGTGTTCTTGGAAAGAATCATTGGGAATCCTTCAATTCCAAGAAAGCATGACAAGCATAGAATTGACTAGAACTTGTTCACAATGATCTATATTGCATGAAAAAACCCTCATTAGCAAGTGAGAAGCATATTTTGACCTTTATCGATGACTTCTCTATATTACATGGGTATATTTCTTGAATAATAAGAGTCATGTCTTTGAAAGCTTCAAGGAATTTAGTTCATTGGCCAAAAGGAAATGTGGTTGACCCATCAATTGTTTAAGATCAAACAATGGTAGTGAATATGTAAGTAGACAATTTGAATAATATCACTTGCAGAATGGTATTACTTGGTATAGATATGTATCTCATACCCCTTAGTAGAATAGTGTCATATAGAGGAATAATCAGACTCTAGTGGGAATGGCTCAGTTCCTACTATAGACTAAATATATTCTAATTAAATGTTGGGTAGAAGTTGTTTACTATTCAAATTATCTTTTGAACCTTGTACTGACTAGAGTTGTCAACAACATGACTCCAGTTGAGAAGTGGAATAGAAGGAACCCCTCTATTGAACACATTAGAACCAACATATTATACAACTTGATGAGAACTATTAAGATTTCTTGTTTTTTTATAGGTTACATTTAGTCGCTAATTTTACCCCATGTCAAAAAGTGGTGCTACCAATAACACCTTCTTTTCAGGGATAAAATTACAAATTTTGGAAAACTCAGCCAATGTTGGTCCAATCAAAACCCTAAATCAACCCTCGAATCAAAAATTGGTGCTACCAGTAGCACGCACTTTTCAGGAATAAGACTTATGAATTTTTTAAAACCTCGATCAATGTCGGTGCTACTATAATTGATTTAAAATAATGTAGCTTATGATTGTATTGAAGCTATGCTCAAGTGAGGAGAATAATGTGAAGGTTTCAGTCGATTATGGAAGGGGTTATGATGGGTCTGGGTTGGAATAACACTTGGAGTCTATCTCCCATGAGGAAGACTTAGTACCAAGCAAGCAAAAAAGTGGGAATTCTTAGATTTTTTTTTGCGAGGATGTTTTCCGGCATGGATGATGATGTGTAGCAGAGTTGGAGGATTTGGTTTTTAGGTTTTGAATTCTGTAAAGGGGTGATTGTCCTTTGTGGGTGCATGTGTAGGTGGCCTTTCTGGGCCGCTTGGGGACCTCTCTGAAATGATAGGAAGGGCGAACTTTTCAGAGGAAAAATGGACAGATGTCCTGGACCTTTCCTCGACTCATGCTATCAGGACTAATCTGAGCATGTTGGTTGACTATTCACAAGGTTTTGGTGTGGATTCACTACAGAAGAGTAGAGTACAAACATCAGTTTCTTTTACCCTAAAGGTTTTCTCCAAAGATGGTGTTTCTAAAGAATATTTCTGTCGCCGTAGAATGTTGTTTGAGGATGGTGGTCGTAGAAGGCAAAAACCAAAATGGGAGAACGCGAAGAACGAAAAATGGTTGTGTGTAAGAACGAAAAATGGTTGTGTGTGTTAGGGAAGTACTTTATGTTTGATATGGTTTTGTGTATTATGAAGAGAACATAGTTAGGGAGGTTCGAGTCTGTGAAGATGCCCAGACCTAAAATCGTTTCCTGGATGTCAGCCTATTGGAAGTTGTTAATTAACTACACTCTGAGGGTTAATATCCTGATGAATGGATGGATGAGCTTTCATTTCCCAACTAAGGAGAGCATGTAAATGATTCTGGAAAGGTTTTGGGTTATCAAAAAGGGTTCACTGGGTTTTTTTCGATGGCACGTTGGATTCAATCCATGGAAAGAAAAAGTTACAAAACGACATCTTTGGATTTTGTTACCACTATTTCCATTGCAATGCTGGTATTTTGGGGGTTTTATGTCAGTGGAAAATTCCATTGGTAAGTTTATTTCGATTGAATATGAAACCCTAAATGCAGTTTATAGGAGATTGGCATTGGCTTTAGTTGAAATATATTCTTCTGGAGGTCTTCCTGCGGAGGTTGATGTCATTTGGAATGGAGGGACTTTTACTCAGCAAATAGATTATTGGTGAGTATTGTTTAGATGTTTCTTGTGTCATGAATTTGGTCATTTCAAAGTTGATTGTTTGGTATCGTGTTCGGCTCGAATGCATTTCTCGAAAACTTCTTCGGAAATCGGGACTAGGGTTTCGTCTGATTATTTTCTTTAAGAGGAGTTTCCTGTGGATCATTCTTTGGTGGTCGATTATTTGGGTTAGTTCAAGTCGAGGTTCCCCATTCTCCTTAAATTTATTAAGAAAGAGGATTTGATAAATTTTATTCTTGACAAAAATGTTGATAATATTGGAGATGGTTTTCATGAAAGTGAAGAGGAGAGCACCTTAATGGTATCTTCAAGGGATATCCAAGGGGATAGTTGATTTTAGGTTACTAGAGGTTTTACACCCTATGATTATGGAAGTTTGTTTGTAGATAGGAATTTTTCGTCCAATCACTGTTTGGAATGGGACCCTCCATCGATGGTTGACAGTTTGTGTTCCACTCCATCCTCAGTTATCTATGTTTTACCTGAGGTTCCCAAAATTGGAGTTAAAGAAGTTATTCTTTTAGACATATTTCCAAAGGAAGATTGTCAAATTCTCTTGGGTCTCAGAACCTTTCAATAGGATCAAATGAAAGGGCTTTAAATGTGGTTTCTAGGAATAATCCATTGCATTCAAATTCTAAAGTTTTTGAGATCGCTTCAAGCAGAAAGGATTTAGATGTTGTGTCAACTCTAGTTTCTTACTTTGGGGACATTATAGCAAATTTTCCCCTAGAAAAGGTTTCAAAATGATTTGTTTGTCTTTAAATATATGGGGTTTTGGTGGTTCACCCAAAAGGACCAATTTGAAAATATTGATTGAGGTTGTATCACTAGATGTTATCCCCTTGTAGGAAACAATGGTGTCTTATTTATAGTCTTGTGGGTATTTTTTGAAAATGTGGCTAGGATGGAATTGTTGTGGTAATATGCTCTGGGTATGTCCGGTGGGTTGTTAGTTTCCAATAACTATTTAAAGGTGAAGTTTACTCCTTTTAGTTTTGAAGCAATTTTATTGTTGGAAGGGAATTTGTTGGGTTTTAAGAGGATTGTTCATATATTAAATATTTATGGTCATTATCACCATAGACAAGAGTTCTGGGACAAAGTTTTGGATAGTGGTATTTTAAATGATCCTTCTTTAATTGTTGCAAGTGACTTAAATTTCACTCTTTCGGATTCAGAATTTTTGGATAATGGAAATCATTATGATTCATTGGTTTAATATTTTAGGGTGTCTTTAGAAAATGCGCATTTAATTGATGTAACTTCGAGTGTGTTGGTTTCGACTTAGCACAAAAACAGGTTTGGTAAGGTTGGCTTAGCTAAAATATTAGATCATTTCATTCTTGCTGAGGATTTAAGCTCTTCAGTTGGAAGGTATAAAAGTTGGTCTCTTGTTGTAGTCTTATCTGGTCATAAACTAGTTATTCTGCAACTAGATTTTGAGAACAAGAACGTTGTCTATACTTTTAAATTCAATCGCTCCCTATTGGATGATAGGGATTTCTGTGACATGGTTGTATTGAAGTGGTTGGAACATTCTTCAGTGGGTTTCAGCTCAAAAAACTAAGGCTGTGATTTATAAATTAAATCAGCTTAAGCATGATGTAATTGAGTGGGAACAAAAGTTGAAGAGTAAGAATCAATGTGATTTGATTTTTATTTAAGAATAGTTAAATGAGTAGTCTGATTTTGTTGATGAGAATCTTTTTTCGTTGGATAAGAAAGAAATATTTTTGTCTTTGATGGAAGCTAAAGGTAATATTCTTACATGTCAAAAAAATTATATGAGGTTGAAAAGCAGGGCAGTGTGGCTTCAAAGTGGTGATAGAAACACAAAAAAGATTCATAATTTTGCTAATAAGAGAAGGTTATTTAATTCCATCTAGGAATTAAAGGATAAAAAGTATTCTCTCCTTTCTTATCATAAGAATTTGGAAGAAGGGGATGTGTCTTTTTTTAAAGAGGTTTATTTCCAAGATCCAAATCTAAAGATTGATGATCAGTTGAAGGTGGTGAGTTACTTTCCTAGATTGTTTTATGAAGATTCCTTTATTGGAAAAAACATTACTTTGGATGAAAATAAAAGGGCTTTAAATATTTTCTCCAAAGATAAGGCACTTGGTCCAGATGGTTGGTCTGCTGAGTTTTTTAAACATTTCTTTGATTTAGTGGGGAAATATTCGCTAAATACAATGGGGGGATCCAGGAAAAACGGGTTCGTTCCAGATAGTCTTACCATAACTCTAACTCCCTAGAAAGGTAATCCTGACTCATTTGATGACTATCGTCCAATTTCTTTATGAAATTTAGTGTACAAGTTAATTACAAAGGTTATTGTTGTGTGTATGAAGTCGATTCTAGAACAGAAGTTATCAAAGGAGCAATTTTTTTTTTGGTCAAATCAACGGATCTTGGATGCCATAGGGGTGGATTGATACTATGTTCATTCTAGAAAACAAAGGAAAATGAAGGTGTTTGTATTGAAAATGGATCTTATAAAATCCTACAACATAACTGATTGTTGTTTTCTAAGATTTGTGTTTCTTCAAAGGAGTATCCTTGTGGATGTGGTGGACTGGATTATGGCTTGTATTTCTACTGAAAATTTTGTAGTAATCATCAATGGAGGGCCATATAATGCTTTCAAAGGAAGTAGAGGCTTGTGACAATGTTTTCCCTTATCACCTCTATTGATTTTGCTTTTTATCAAAGGATTGAGTATTCTGATAAATTCTGCTAATTCCAAGAAGAGAACTAAAGGAATACGTTTTCGCATTCATTATCCATTACCCATCTTCTATTTGTGGATGACATGTTAATATTTCGGAAAGCCTCAGTGTATTAAAATTGAGCACATAGATCTATAGATCAACACACAACTCACAAAATAGATCACACAATTTTACTCAGGAATTGAAGAATGAAACAGTGCAAAAGGATTGTAGCTGTGACTGATTTCATTAATCAAAAGTAATTGGATAATAATTACAATGAAGTACAATGGCTAAATAGCCACAAGCAATTCTAATTCATGTGAGGAAATTCGAATTGATTAGACTCTACTTGATTGAATGGTTAACCAACATTATCTAAATCATTATCAGAGGATTGAATGGTTAACTGACCTTGCCTAAATCATTATTCGAGTTCATCGGAGTTCTAAATCACAACTCAAGTGTCTAATTCAGTGTTAACTAAGATTAACTGACTGTGGTAGGTGAGGAATGCACCTCTCCTGCATGCATCCATGCAAACCTAGCGCTAACTGAATGTAGAGGACTAGAACTGAATGTAACTGACTCCTAATTGAGCTTGACTAGTCACCAATTTAACTCAACTGACCTGGGTTGGTATCAGTGCTCCCACTTGCTCCTAAATTGTAGGGATTGATCGAGGAGGCTCCTAAACTAATGCATGCAAGTGAAATCAATGGCATTAGACCTCAATTAGTGTTCCCCACACTTTAGTAACTGGAACATGTGCCCTAATTATTCCAAGGGGACCCAATGGTGCTAGTGACTAAAAATAGACTAGATGGACTCTCGATTTAGACCTGACTCCTGATTTAGACATATGACCAAATTGGACAAGGGAGGATTAATAATCCTAACACAGTGGAGGAATGGATTTGTTTTCACTAGATTATATCTTTATTCAACCCAATATTTGGGATGATGGTAAGTGCTAATAAATATATTTTTCTTTATAGCTCTGAAGTGGAAGATCAGAATTTACGGGATCATATCGCTGCTTTGTTTCCTTTTAAAATGAACGGTATTCAAAATGGTTTCAAATATCTGGGATTTTTTCTTAATCCCAATGGTTATTGTAAACACGACTAGTGTTGTTTACTCAAAAAGATTGATAAAAGGATATCAAATTGAGCTTTTCATTTTCTATCTCTTTGAGGTAGACTTGTACTTGTCTCTTTGGTATTGTAGAGCATTCTGGTTTATTGGATGTCGATTGTGATGGTTCCCAAAAGTGTTTTGGATTTAATTAGGAACGGGTTTTTTTCTTTTATCTGGTCTAGAAGGATAAATTATACAAAGTTTCATTTGGCTTCTTGGACTAGCCTTTGTCTTCCAAAAAGTATGGGAAACTAGGGAATTAAGAATATTTTCTAGTTAGGGTATGCTTTGGGGGAAAATACTTTATGGAGGGTCCTCTTCAGTAATAGTCTATGCAAGTGAAATCAGTGGTAGTAGGCCTTAATTAGTGCTCCCCACACTTTAGTAACTAGAACATGTGACCCTATTATGGCAAGTGGACCCAATGGTTCTAGTGACTAAAAATAGACTGGATGGACTCCCAATTTAGACATATGATGAAATTGGACAAGGGAGGATTATTAATCCTAACACCCCCCTGAATGCTAACTTGGACAATTTTCAGGCCCTGGTAACTAAGACCATAGGTCACCCATTACAACAAGTAAAGTAACTATAACTACTTAATACAAGGAGCCAGGGAAAAAACCACTTGGGAAAAAATCCCCCCCTCTAACTAAGCAGGTAGAATCAGGATCAATATGGTTCTTTTGTGCACAGGTATCCTAGGACCTAGCACGTGAAACTCTCCATCATTTTTTCTAGCGGAATCTTCCTCTTTGGAAGAATAATAATATGCTCAACTAAATCAGAAATATAGATAGCTACTTGATGAAGACTGGACCCATGTAGAGTAACTAAAATCAATTAATAAGTGAGAAAAGGTTCTTGAGGATTCAAAGAGGAACACTCAATAAACTGATATGTTGCAACCATGAACAGAAAACCATGAGTGGTAAAAATAGCCCCAAGTGTTAGGAGCAAGTGTCCAAGGGGATGCATAAAATCTTCCTCTTTACCAGTTTTGTGAGGAGATGAGCATGTGACCAAAGGTAGAGAAGCCCTGGGACTATGGAGAGTGAATGCTTGAGCTCCAAAATCTGTTATAGCTTCATAAATAGCTAATGAATCACAAAATAAAATATCAGCAACCTCATAAGAGGAAAATAACACCAAATCCTCAGCAACAAATTTGAGGAAGAAATGCAGTACTTGATTCTTCATGCCGAAATTGGTGAGAGTAGCTACAAGCATGACTGAAAGATCTTGGATTTTAAAATTTGAACCAAATAATATCATATCAGAAATTAAATCATATCTAAATGGGTTCATATCAGATCCAAAACTATGAAATGAAATCAAATCCCCAGCAGTAGTTTTGAAGGAGACTTGCGATACTTGTTTCTTCACAAAATTAATGAGAACACCTACAAGCAATATTGAAATATTATGAACCTGAAATATTGAACCAAGAAATATCATGTCATATATAAATAAGATCATATCAGATACAATAAGGTTCATATCAGATGCACAGTTTTCTTCTTCTTCAAAATTCTGAATTTTGGTGCATGTAATCCTGCAGGAATTTATTGGAAGATCTAGATCATGGGGAGCAAATGGATCACTCTAGTAATCTGATATTTTTCCCAAAATATCCAAGTTATTACATATTTTCACACCAACAACAAAATTAGAGGGAGAGAAATCAAATTTCTCTTCACTTTCGGAAGCAATTATTGGCAAATTTTGCACAGAATTCAAAAGAAAATCACTGGAGGAGGA
Source organism: Pseudotsuga menziesii (assembly GCA_001517045.1). NCBI lineage: Eukaryota > Viridiplantae > Streptophyta > Pinopsida > Pinales > Pinaceae > Pseudotsuga > Pseudotsuga menziesii. Next base: position 30,090 of record LPNX010248781.1, read on the forward strand.
CTTTGCTTCTTTTTCATCTTGAACAACTTCAGCAGAGAGAGTAGAGGCTGAGAATTTTGGATCAGGAACTCTTATGGTGTTGGATGTTCTCTCCAAAGTGCTATTATGATCCTCATCAATCTTTCCAAAGGTTCTGTCCAATTTTGTCCAGAGATCCTTTGGATATTCAACAGATTTAGTGAGGTGGTGCAAGCTAGGAGAGAGAGCCAGAGCTATTGTTCCAAAATATGCATCACATTCATTCAGTCAATTATTCTCACTCTCAAAATACTCTTCATTGAGTCCCATAGAAACCCCATAGATACCTTGTCTCTTCAAAGATGCAATCATCTTCATCTTCCATTCTGAATAACTTGTGAATGGGGTAAGAAGAGGAACTAATTAATTCATTCAAAGTTGTACCTGCAATTACACAAAAAGACAAAGTAAGGTCGAACATCCTGCACATTTCAAGTTTTCATCACAGCCAGCATATTTGATTAAGCAAGCTTGATCAACAATTCCTTAACTTGGGGTATTAAGTGGTAAACCTTCGGCTTCTAGTGCAGTGCTGGAAGGAGCAATTTTTCACAAAAAAAATGACCCAATAGGAGATCTAAGGAGGATACTTTCCTTGTCCTTCCGAGGCTCTGATAGCATATTAAAATTGAGCACATAGATCTATGGATCAACACACAACTCACAAAACAGATCACACAATTTTACTCAGGAATTGAAGAATTAAACAGTGCAAAAGGCTTGCAGTTGTGAATGCTTTCATTAATCAAAAGTAATTGGATAATAATTACAATGAAGTACAATGGCTAAATAGCCACAAGCAATTTGAATTCATGTGAGGAAATTCAAATTTATTAGACTCTACTTGACTGAATGGTTAACTGACATTGTCTAAATCATTATCGGAGGACTGAATGGTTAACTGACCTTGTCTAAATCATTGTCAGATTTCATCAAAGTTCTAAATCACAAATCAAGTGTCTAATTCAGTGTTAGCTAAGCTTAACTGACTATGGTAGGTGAGGAATGTGCCTCTCCTGCATGCAGCCATGCAAACCTAGAGCTAACTGAATGTAGAGGACTAGAACTGAATGTAACTGACTCCTAACTGAGCTTGACTAGTCACCAACTCAACTCAACTGATCTGGGTTGGAATCGGCGCTCCCAATGGCTCCTAAATTGTAGGTATTGATCTAGTAGGCTACTAAACTGATGCATGCAAGTGAAATCAGTGGAAATAGACCTCAATTAGTGTTCCCCACACTTCAATAACTAGAACATGTGCCCCAATTATTCTAGGTGGACCCAATGGTGTTAGTGACTAAAAATAGACTAGATGGACTCTCAATTTAGACATGACTTTTGATTTAGACATATGACCAAATTAGACAAGGGAGGATTAATAATCCTAACACAGTGGAGGAATGGAGTTGTTTTCACTTGATTATATCTTTATTCGGCCCAATATTTGGGATGATGGTAAGTGCTGATAAATATCTTTTTCTTTATAGCTCCAAAGTGGAAGATCAGAATTTACGAGATCATATCGTTGCTTTGTTTCCTTTTAAAATGAACGGTATTCAAAATGGTTTCAAATATCTGGGATTTTTTCTTAATCCCAATGGTTATTATAAACATGACTGGTGTTGATTACTCAAAAAGATTGATAAAAGGATATCAAATTGGGCTTTTTGTTTTCTATCTCTTAGAGGCAGACTTGTACTTGTCTCTTTGGTGTTGTAGAGCATTCTAGTTTATTGGATGTCGGTTGCGATGGTTCCCAAAAGTGTTTTGGATTTAATTAGGAACAGGTTTTTTTCTTTTCTTTGGTCTAGAAGGATAAATTATACAAAGTTTCATTTGGCTTCTTGGACTAGCCTTTGTCTTCCAAAAAGTATGGGAGGCTCGGGAATTAAAAATATTTTCTAGTTCGGGGATGCTTTGGGAGAGAATACTTTATGGAGGGTCCTCTTCAATAATAGTCTATGGAGTGATGTTGTAAAAAACATATATATTAAATATGTTTTTATTTACCATTGGTTGAGAGAGTATCCAACTGTTTCATCTAATGCGTTGATCATTTGGAAGGGAATTTTTAGAAGTATGTAGATTATAAGTGATACACTCAATAGTTTGCATTTTTTTTGACTTCGACAGGTTCAGCATCGAATTCGACAAGTTGGAGCCTCAACACAACCTCAAAATATTCTGCATATCGACATGCATTGTTGACACCAGCATCTACACACAACTACCACAGATTGTCTCTCTATTTTCTAGTTGTCTGTAACGGTTGAACTTCCGAACCATTCTAACTTATTTGCAATTGAACATAATGGGTAGTCACCCAAGCGTCTTAGCACTCTATATAAGCATGTACATTACTATTGTAATATACAAGTAAGTAATAGAGAAGAATAGAACAATATAGATTGGTTCGAACTCTTGCATTTTGTCCATGTGTATACTTTCTATTTGTGTAGTGTATTTCTTACTTTGCTTATTTTAATATGATTCCTCCATAAAAGTGCTTGATTCATTCAATCAGGTTATTGTCCTCCGACATGCATCTAGGCACCCAGATCATTGGTATTAGAGCATATTCAGAGCTGAAGTTGTGTTGATGCTTCTATCGAAGTTGCATGACTTATTCCTATTCAAACATGCTCACAAACTAAGCAATCCAAGCAAACACTACCTTTGAATTTAGAGAATGATGGTCGAAGAAACAGACAATATACATGCAACTCACAAGATGGAGAAACTCCTAAAGAAGGAACTGGCTCGACACAAAACCGAAATGTTCACCCAGTTCAATGAGATTATCGCATGATTTGATTTGACATCCATAAGATCCTCGACAACATCCAACTCCGATAAAATCAGTCCATTCAAAGTGCAAATGAATCTGCATAACAAATCTTGAAGGAAATATTGACGTGGAATTTGCAGACAATTGGGTACAACAACTAGAATCCTATTACTTTGTGAATCAACTCACGGAAGCTAGAAATATCACCATTTCATCCTTAAAGATTCCAACCTCTATGCATTGCTAGTGGGAGAATTTATCGACAAAAATGGAGCGAGAAGGAGACCCCATAGACACATGGGAGAAATTTTTTGAGTACATCCAAAAGGATTTCTACCCACCCAAGTACATTGAACAATAGTATAAGAAGTGGAAACAGCTAAGGCAATGGAAAGACCAGTCTGTGCAGATTTACACCGATGAGTTATATCGACTCATGGCTAGACTTGGCTTCCAAGAAGAAGAGAAATTGCTTGTCCTAAAGTAAGTCAGCGGATTTCCTTGTACATTCAGCAAGATATGGAGTTTCTTACTGTTAGTATGCTTGTGGATGCATTCCAATATGCCAGCAAGCTTGAAGCTAAACGAAAAGGAAAAACATGTTTCGCAACCAAGTCAACAAGTTGATCATTCGACAAGAAGTCACTAGTCGAATCCGACAAGTCAAGACACCCTTCTCAGTCGACTCCTCCAAATATAGGATATCACAAGAAGCACTCTCAGAAAGACAAAAGGGAACATAGAAATCATCCCCCTACCGAGAAATGTTGTAGTTATCACAATTCATCATGGCATGATACGTCTGAATGCAAGGCTCATAATACATTTTTAGAAAAATTGTTGGCATCTAACTTGTTCGATAAAACCTTGGTAGAATCAGAAACAGAAGCATCGACCCCTTTGAAATCGACATCGACCACTCTGGAAGCCTCTACCATCATCGACGAGGAGGAACGAGAGCGCCTATTCCATACACATATATGGGTTCAAAACAACCCATTACATAATATTGTGCATAACGGTAGCCGGGAGAACTTTATTTCTAAAGATATTGTGAAGAAACTTGGTCTCGACCCAACTTCATATCCTCAGCCTTTTAATATTGGTTGGATGAAGGATGCATAGGAACTAAGAATCACCCGACACTACAGACTCGCCTACTACATTAATCATTTTGAAGATGAAGTACTATGTGAGGTGGCACCTATTTCCATAGATGACACCCTATTTTGGAAACCTTACTTATGGGATAGAAATGGAAGTTATCAGTCATAGCCTTAGAAGGTGATTGTCAAAGTACATAACCAATGGTACGGCATACCAGATCGATGACCTACATCAACTGTTGCTATGGTATCTACCAAACAAACAAAAAATCTTATCAACCATGCTCATAAATTCACATTGATCATGATTAAGCCTCAGCATTCCAGGAAGACTACAGCAACTAGTCGAATTGACCAATGCAACTCTCGCCGGCAACAATTGATTGACCATATTCTTGAGGAATATCATAATGTATTTCAAGAACCAAACAGAGTACCTCTATATTTCCAAGTAAAACACTCCATTGAACTTGTTCATGGTTCTTCTTTACCTAATGCATCTATTTACAGAATATCCATTGTTAATAATGAAGAGATCTATAGACATATCTAGGATTTGATCAACAAAGGTCACATCTGACCTAGCTACCCTCATTGTGGAAGTCTAGTCGTCCTCGTTCCAAAGAATGATGGAACTTGGCGCATGTGCATCAACTATTGGGCTCTCAACAATATTTCGGTAAATAATATATACCTCTTCCAAGGATATTCGAACTCATTGATTGTCTGAAAGGTGATAATTTTTTTACTAAGCTCGACCTCAAGTCAGGATACCATCATATTCTGATCGATCCTACCAATATATGGAAAACTTCTTTCAAAACCAAGGAAGGATTGTTCGAATGGTCAGTTATGCCTTTCAACTTAAGCATGAAACCTGCAACCTTTATGCTTTATATAGATGACCTTATATGACCTTTCATCGGTAATTGTGTCATTGTTTATCTCTACGATATCTTTATTTTTAGTCGATCATTTAAAGAACATGTCAGATAACTTCAACGAGTCTTTGAAACTCTCTGGAAACATCGACTATATAAGAACATGGACAAATTCTCATTTGTGATGAACACTATCAAATATTTAGGGTATGGAATTCACTCTGCAGGCATTCATGCTGACCCAAAAAAAGTACAGATCCTCAAATATTGGCCCATTCCTTAAAATATTAATGAACTAAGAATTTTTCTTGGTTTGGTGAATTTTTATTGATGTTTCACACTTGACTTCAGTCACATAGCCTGGCAATTGAATCATTTGACTGAGGGAAATATGAAAATTGTCTTCAATTGGACATCAACACAACAACAAGCTTTTGAGAAACTCAAACACAAGCTTTGTACTAGACCAGTACTTGTGTTACATGATTTGCATCAGCCTTTTCAAATTGAGACAAACACATTGAAATATGCTTTGGGTGCACTGATCACTTAATCCGGTCACCCAGTCACTTTTCATTCTAAAAGTTTCAACGACACTGTCAGAAAGTATTCGACGTATCAAAAAGAATTGTATTCCATTGTGCAAGCCTTTAAGAAATGGATTCATTACATCCTTCGGAAGGAAACAATAATTCTTACTGACCATAAGCCTTTACAGTTTGCCACGTCCCAATCCAAGCTACAAACAACTCGACAATTCAAGTGTATTAATTACCTACAACAATTTCAATTGGTAATTAATTATCGGAAAGGTAAAGCCAATGTCATCTTCGATTGTCTCAGTCGACCACCTATTGCTCTACTTTTTATAGTGATGATTATATAGGGTTACAACACCACTACTTGGTTGCAATTGTATTCGGTAGACTACAAATTTTCTGTAATTTATCAATAGCTTCAGACCGACACGTTGTGTACTATCGACTACTTCCTGAAAGATACCTTGCTATATAATCTAGGATATCTATGTGTACCTATCAGTGACCATTGACAGCATCTCATTTGGGACGCACACTACAACAATATTGCAAGACATTTTGGAGTAGAAAAGACTCTTGTTATCCTCCAAAAGTATTTTTATTGACTTTCACTTAAATCTAACACCAACAGGTACATTCTATCGTGAGTGGTTTGTGCCATTACTAACTTGTCAAATTGACGAAAAGGATTGTATACGCATTTGTCGGTTCCTAGTCGATCATGGGAATCTATTTCTATGAACTACCTTACGTGATATGCTACTACCAAATAGCAGCACGAAGTGATCTTAGTAGTATTCAACAGATTTTCCAAGATGGATCCATGCAAGAATACTAAAACAATACATCAGATTGCACAACTCTTCTTCAAACATGTTTGGAAACACTATGGCCTTCTGAGGACCATCATTTCTAAAAGAGATGCCATATTTGTCAGCATATTTTGGAAGACTCTCTGGAAACAACTCGATATGAGACTCTCTTTGTTGACAGCTTTCCATCCTCAGACAGATGGAAAAATGAAAGTTGTGAATTGCTTGGAAGTACAATTGCTTTGCATGTACAAAGAAAAGCATCATCGAACATGGGATGAAAGTCTCCCATAAATACATCATAGTTACAATCGTGCTTAGCACATCTCTACAGGAAAGACTCCATTTGATATGTGTTATGGATCTCAACCCTTAGTGCACATCGACTTGATTAGTTCATCGACAGAGTCGAAGGACATCGACTCTGACCGAAGAGAAGTAGAAAAAGAATTAAAGTTTCAAGACCAAATATACAACATCTAGAAGCAAGCATAGGAAATGTTGCAGTGAGCTAATGCGAAATCTAAGGCCTGGCATGATAAGAATTGTACTCCTCATTCATTTCAAATTAGGGATCGAGTCTGGTGACATCTTAACGAAGAATGCTTCATCGGTACATACATAAAGTTGAAGCATTTGCAATATGGTCCTTACAATATCCTTAAGAATATTGGAGAAAACGCTTTCCATATCAACATTTATTCATGAGGGTTTGCATCCAGTGTTTAATGTGGATCTACTTTGACCATACCTTGCACCATTGTTGGAACAGAACGACTTGTAGACATCAGAACCCGAATATATCCATCCATATGTTTAGGAGCCTCTTCTTTGTGACACCATCGTGGGACGATGCATATGCCATACAAGGACGAATGTAATTCCCTTGTTTCAAGTAGCCAAACCTGGACAACTCCCAGCACAAGGAAAGTGGTACTTTGTTGTTGAACTCGCCAAAAAATTTCCTCATATGAATGAGAAAAAAATGGGGACCATTGTTTCTTAAGGAAGGAGGAATGATCCACTCAACAGTTGGCATGTTTTTCGAATTCGACATGTTCATCATCAAATTCCAAAAGTCTGAACCTCGACAGGTTCCACATCTCGACATGCATCATCAACACCAGCATATCGACACGACTACAACAGATTGTCACTTTTTTTTCCAGTTGTCTGTAATGGTTGAACTTCCGAACCGTTCTAACTTATTTGTAACTGAACGTAACAAGTAGTCACCCAAGCGTCTCAGCACTCTATATAAGCATGTACACTATTGTAATATACAAGAAAGTAATAGAAGAATAGAACAACACAGATTGGTTCAAACTCTTACATTTTTTCTATGTGTATACTTTCTGTCTGTGTAGTATGTTTTCTGATTTGCTTATTTTAATATGCTTCTGCCATAACAGTGCTCGATTCATTCAATCGAATTGTTGTCCTATAACGTGCGCCTGGGCACCCGGATCAATAAGGGGAAGATTGAGTTGGATCATTGGCAGATATTTACAGGTGTACATCGACATTGATCCAATAGTGGGATTGGAATATCAGTATAAATTTTCAGGGAGTTTGATTTCTTTTGTGCACTCTTTATATATACAGGCATAGTCACAGGTTTATTTTAAAACAAGGTTGAATTCTCCTTGGATGTATGCTTCTGAGTTGGGGCTTGTTGGTTCTACTGCAGAAGAATGGAACATGTATGTTTTGGCGTTAAATGGTGCTGGTATATGTCTTTCAAATTGCCATGATACTCTTGTATGGGATTGGGATGATTCCTTTGGAAAGGTTTCCATGGAAAATGCTTATAATTATATATTATGTCAAATGGTTCCTCTTTCGACTTTATGGTGGAAGAAACAAATTTGGAAGTGGGGGATGCCTACAAAAATACGTTGTTTCATATGTATTTGTTTAGATAATAAGATTCTAACATGGGATAATTTGGTCAAGAAAGGAATGAATGGGCATGGCATTTGTATTCTTTATTTAAAATAAATGGAAATTGTTTCCCATACCTTTGGGACATGTTCTTTTTTTAGAAAAAATTGGATTTCTTGCCAAATTTTACTTAATTTCAAACCAAGTTGGATTGGTTCTATTATCCAAGACTGTTTAAGGTGTGGATTAGTAAAATTCAAAATTCAGAGAACTCCCTCTTTATATTTTTTGGGAATTCTAGAAGATGACGAACCGGTGTATTTTTTATAATAAGGAACCATTTTACTTACAGGTGAGCTTTAATGTAGTGGGGAAATTTCTAGAGTTGGTTCATTGTAAATTAAAGAGGAGAAACATACTTCTTTTTAAACCTTGTTTGGAAATTTCACTTATGCTGAAAGTCAAGCCTGATCTAATTTTTAAAATTCAATGGAGTGTTGGGGAAAGTAGAACACTAGAGCTCAGCTACTAGCGCTCTAGGGTATTATTTGATATTCTAAAAACAAAGGTATTCAAGGAATTTATGTTGTGGGGGACTCTAAGGTTGTCATCGATTGGATTTCGGTATTTCTGGATTTGAATGTTTTTCTTCTTTCTTGCTAGAAGACCAAAATTTTAGAACTAAAGAATTCCTTTCCTTTTATCTCTTTCGCGCATATTTACAGATAATTTAATGGTAAAGTTAATGATCTTTCGAAAAATTTGTTGGTCCTTTGGAGGATTTCATTTTATTTCAATAAATCTTGGATGGGGAAATTCTCGACAGTGGGAAGTTATTTTTATTCCAGGAGGAGTAAGGGGTTTTTCAAGATAATGTTTTGTGGTGTTTTCTTGGTGAAATTATGCTTCAGTTTTGTAGTTTGTATTTTGGTCTAAAGTTGTTGTGTTTTGGTGGCTGAAGATACGATGTTTGCATGACATTTCTCAGTTAATTGTTGTTGTTGGAGGAAGGATGATAGTTTTAAAAAAAGTCATGTTCGGCGGCCTTTTTGTGATAGTTTCATGTAACTTTGATTCTTACTAATATCATGTTAATTTTTTCGCTGTGTAAAAAAAATCACTTCTAATTAATTCATCATACATAGATAAATTTCTCCATAGTATATAAAGGTTTTAAAAATATATATATATTAAATTAAAATTTAAAATAAATTTTAATTATTTTGAAATTTAAATTTCTATTTTATTATTGATTGTTTTATTTAATTAGACTATTTTTATTTAGTTATAAAAGAAACTATAAAAAATAAAAATCTTTAAAAATTTAAAAACAATAATAATATTTACGTCAATAGGCATTTTTCTCGCAGGTCAGTTTTGAAACAAAAATGTACATTTTTAATCGTCCCTCTAACAAATGAAGATATGCCACATGTATCACGAATAAGAACCTGCCACATTGGTTTGTTTTTAGCGTGTTTTTGAAGTTTCGTTCTACTGCATCTACGTCTAAATCCCGCAATTCCTACGGACAGCGCGAATTGTTGAAAGAAGAGTCTATTGCTATTAGGCTTTGGTTCGAAGTCAAAATGGAAAACAAGGTTCCATTCAATAGTTCAAGGGAAGCTCAAGACACTAAAAGAAGAAGTAGTGATGGTGATTGCTAAGGAGAGTTAGCATGCAAGCATGGAAAACCTTGGAGTGGGATGACCACGAGTTGTTATGAAGTGATTGCATTGGAAGAAGAAACGATGTTGATTGCTGAGGAGAGTTAGCACGCAAACATAAATCCCTGTAGTGGGATGACCACAAACTGTTGTGAAGTGATTGAATTGCAACAAAAGGGGAGACAGAGACCCCCTTGAATACAAATTCAATTGAACAGGTATATTTTACAATTTGAAGAAAAATCTATTTCTTAATTTCTGTAAACAATTCTATCCTATGTGAAATTGTCATTTTGTCCACACCGTTTTGCAAACTATCTTTTACATTTACACTATTTTTGTGTTGGGTGGCAATGTATTTGTTTCAATAAGCCTGATTATGTTGAGCCAATAATCGAGTTCTTACTGAGTCAATTTGATGTGCTAAACAACTAAAGTACAGCAGCACAGGATGCAAAAGCAAAGCCTCAGCTTTATCTTCTTTATTTAGTCATGGAAATAGGTAAATTGGAAATACCTTTGCCTCGTTATCTATTTAGTCAATGGATACATTGGTGTTTTCAATTCTACCCATTTTTTCTATTCTACTAAGTAAAAAATCACCGTGGATTTTGGTCTTCATTTGGGCTTTCATCGAAATTGTCTAGAGGCCTTCCGGGTCCAGAAGTAGTTTGAAACCATGAATACCTTTCATGGTCGTGGTTTCATGTTTGATAATAAACTATGGGGTTTTTATAGGTTCTTTTCAAATGAAATGAGTAATGCTTACAAGGTTTTGGTGAGGTATAATGCATAGGATGAGAGTTTGAAGCATCATGACCATGTTGTTTCCTTTTTATGCTATGCGAGGGAGTTTTCCTTTTAAATGAAAAAGCGCATGTATTGTATTAAAGGGTCTGGTCTCTTGATAAACCCTATGCAACATGGGGTTTCTCCATGTCTCTTGAAAATATGACTGTGTCAAATTGTAAGCAATTTTGTGTTTTTTGTAGGTGTTTATGGAAGTATATGCAAAATGTGTATGCAATTTTCTTAATCAAAACATGGAATGCATTTATTTGCAAACTTCATAATGTTGTTTATTTTTTTCATTAGATGGTAAATAATATGTGTTTCATAGGTTTAAATTCCTTATGAGACATTGTTTTCTTTCAATATGAGCCAAAATAACCAATAAACGTTACAATACACAATATCAAAAAAGAACATTAGGCAGTAGACAATAAATTATACAAATACTTTGAGCAACTCTTAGGGGGTAACAATAAACATCGATGCTTTCTTCTTCCTGGTTTCTCCTATGGATGAAAACTCCTGAAGATAGAAAAATTATATGGTTGTTCGTCCATTAAATCCCATTGGCCCATGATCTTGTGGAAATCTATTTCTTATTGTAAACATGACCTGGTGCAACTCTTGGCAATGAAATATTCTAGAATAAATTCAAAGACTCTCTCAAATTGGGTGAATGAAATGAATAGGTGGAGCCGGTTTATATCTCTCCCAATCTTGATTTCTTGTCTTGCTCCTATTTGCATTTTTATAAATGTAAAAATACTAAAGGTCTTTTTGCAAGTTTGTTCCAAGCATGAATGTTATGATCTATCATGGATCCAAAATTTAGTGACAAGAGTTAAGGAATAAGCACATGCCTCAAATGGTGGGTCCAACATTCCATGTTATTTTCATTTCTTGTGAGGTTTCTATGAATGATAACAAGGATCTGACTTGCTATGATTGGAAATATTTAGTTATTAACTAGGTATATTTAATACAAATTAGTTTTACTTTGGTCTACTAAAATTTAAGTAAAGTTGTTTTTGGTTTACTATATCATGTTTTTTTCTTTTAGGTTTATTTTTCCTTGTTATCTAGCTGTAGGGGCACTAATCAAAAAAAATCCAGCTACACATTGCTGAGGGAATTGAAAACCTTACTTGTTCAAAATAAGTTGCTTTTGTCTAGAACACCCCTACAAAATACTTTGGCAGAAATTTGGTCCGTGATAAATTTTATTTTTCCTCAAATATTCACAACACGTGAAGAGTTTGAATCTTAGTAAATTTCTACTAAGCATGACCTATACTTTCTTGGTTATTTATTTGAGGCATATATGAATTTTCTTTTCTAATTCATACCCATACCTTAGACTCTATGATATGTTATTTCCATTGTATCATTATTCTGTCATTATTAAAAACAATGCTGACCCTTTTGATGTTCTATATGCTTATTTATCTTCTTAGTTTGTAATGGCACTTGTTGGCATTTCCTATATTATGGTTTATAATCTTGTTATTGTTTGTTTATGGTAGCTACACATTCGAGGTGATTTGATGATAATGCATCATGTCACTAAGGAGTTAGCTTGGTATTGCACAACTAAGATTCTATCCATTATGGGTGTTCTATTAGTCATCCTTTACCAATTTTTTTAGCACTGAATATTGGAAAAGTTAAACCTGGACTTTATGTTTGTGTGGATACGTTTGTTGTGACTGGTCTGCCTATATGATGCAACATTCATAGAAGTACAAATAGCTTGGGACAAAAACATATTTAATTAACATGGCCCAGCACTATGATTTATCTGCACATATCAAAACATCATATTATGATTTGAACTATTATTACTTGCTTTATGGCTTCCACAAGAGAAACAGTTACGTTTCAAAATGAGTCCTACAATGTCTAGCTTGCAATGCACAATATTTGTTAGTGTGGGAATTATGATAGAGTGCATGATAACGAGGGCTCATGCATGCAACAATGGCTTACATGCATCTCTAGTTGTTTCTATGGTTATTCCAAGTGAGATGTTTTAACATCACTTTGATAGCTTGAGTGCTAAAGGACCATCTCAGATTCTCTTTATCTTGTTGCTCATGTTTACTAGAAGCTAGAACCAATAAAAAAATAGTACACGCTAATAAAGGATGAATTTGTAGGGTTGTTTCATGAATGGTCATTCAGGACAGGGAAAATGGCTAATAATAGTTCATTATCATGACTTTCATAACCCCTGTCACTTCTACAAAATCAAGCCAAAGCATATTCCCAACCACTTAACCAAGGCTAAGTGAAGAAAGTTGAAATGCTTCATCACACAAACAAATGTACATACGTATATAGGATCATATATTTTCTTACAGTGTCATTTAAAATTTCTGTGAATATCTTTTGTTTTACTTTATGTCACAAGAACTCAATCCCCGTCAATCATTCTTTGTCAAATTTGTTAAAAGAAAAATCCTAAATAGATTTCATTGAAGGCTTGCTAAGCCTAAGAATTCCCTTGGCCCTAAAACATACTAATCCCCAACTGCATATCACAGTCTAATCCTAAAAGAGATAACACAAGCTTATTCCTTTAGCAGTGCATTAGCATAAAATTGAATATAGCACAATGAAAGGCATTGTATTTAATACCGAAAGCACAGATGTTTGAAATCCAATGGGGCAACCAAACGTAATCGGCCAAATAATGGAGAAGGGGTGATTGAGGATGAGAGGGGTGGGATAATTCTTTCCTATGGCTTGCAAATTCATCATGCAAGAAGTAATGAAACTAAACTTATAATTTTGATTCCATGCCTTACTCAACTTGAAAAATGGCCACACTTAATGTGTGTCATTTATTACGAGCATATACTTTTTATTAGTGATGTGAATGTAGCAGAACCATTGTAATGTAGACTATTTTCCATGATGTGATTGCAACTAAACTATTCGAATATTCAAAAAGCAAAAGTTAGAGGCCACGCTAAAGGTAGGACAAAGATCAATTTGGTATTAAACCAATGTCTTGGTCAACAAACCGAATTCATGTTGAGGAGTACTAATATAATTAATTCTTTAATATTGCTAATAAAATGGTTTAATTGCATTAATATTGATCTTGATGTTAAACTACCTTATATATAACTTTAATTAAAAAAATATCATTTCGTTATGATCAACTTGTAAAGAACTAAACTTTTTCAGTTGCACCAATATATTATTAAACTTATGAACACATTTGAATTAATTAATAAAATATATTATTTTGCATTGTATACAAAAGTGACAAACCTTTTATGTTTTCACTGAAATATGTATATGAAATTGATCAACTTTTCATAATTTCATTGAAATAGATATATGCAAAGTTCCACACAAATAAACTTTGCTTTGTTGATCATATAATTCCACAAACTGTTTATCCTAGAAAGAATTGGTCATTCATGATGTTGTGCAATTCCTTCCATCCAAAAAAATAGGGTTTTGACACTTAGTATTGTGAAGTATCAGTTTAGTGCATTTTTGTATCAATTCACATGGCTTGATTGATAAAGGAAAAAACAAATCAATAGACACACTATAAAATCATATATTTTAAATGACATAGTTGAGTTTTTGTCTACTCATGTTTGGAGTTTTATTATATGTATTTAGAAAAATAAGAAATATTGTATTACAAGCATTGATCTATGAGGGCATATTTCCACCTTGCTAATTTACAACTTTTAAAGCATCTAAAGGTCATTGACTTTGTTATGTTTCATAATTTGCAAAGTGGACAACAACTATTGACTTCCTTGATTGAGGATCACATCTTTTGGAAGCTTGCTCCATTTCCCCTTGTTTTTCACTCTAATCTAATTCCAATCCCACTAGTTCAATCAATAATGTCTTGGAAATTGTTCGTATATTTCACGTTATTGGGTGGAGTAGGATCATTTTTTCGTAGTTCTAGGAAAGGATACCTCTAGATTTAGAGATGGATTCACCTAGTGGTGATTCAATGCCAAGTCCTTTCCCTTGGTAGGTCTACTATATAATTTGAGATTATTGCTTGGGCATGTTGCAACGTGTACATGCTCAAAACAAAACATCTATTGTTAGCTTGCCCTTTTTATTTATTTTCACTCTAATTTCAGTTCATCCAGTTCAACCAACAATGTGGTGGATTATTTTAACAATGATAATTGCAATGCATTATCACTTGCTTTGATCTTCTCATGGAATAGTGAAACGTAGGGGAAATTGCAATGATGGGCTTGATTCATTAGTTGTTTTTATACAAATGCCCATGTCTTCCACCTCAGTGGTTGGCGTAGGATCCTTTTTTTTTTATCTCCAAGGAATGATACCTCTAGACCTAGATCTTTTCCCTTAGTAAGTTTACTATCTAATTAGTATAATTTGAGATTATTACTTGAGCATAAAGTTGTCGTGTGTACATGCTCAAAATAAAACATGTAGGTCAATGTTGTATGTATTCATTGACAAAAAATATATATATCTAAGATACTATTCCATACACACAAATGCGAATTTTTGTTGGGATCAGTATGTTATTTCATATTTGGTTGAGGCCTTGCTTCTTGCACAAGCTAAAGTGAAATCTTATAATGCGGTTACCCTATAGTTTTTTCAGAACGTTTAATTCATTTATGAATTCGAAATCACCATTGAAAAACCGGAAATTTAAATTACTGTTATATATTGGCCATATTAGCCATATTTCGACCAAAATGAAAAGTCCAAATGGTCGCTTTATTAGAATCCATTAAATTTCATTAAAGGGAAACTAACGAAAATGGTGTGTGCAATGGATAATCACCATCTTTGTCCTAAGCAAAATTGACATGGATATATAAAGTTTAAATTAAATTTTAAATGTTTTAAGTAGTTTTCAAAGGTACCGATTTAGATAGTTTCTAGGGATCATCTTATAAACCAAGTATGTTTTTACTAATAGTGTTTTGAGCTTCTGCTCTATATTTTTAGTCTCTAAAAGTTGTTTTTAGTTTCTTTGGAGATAGCTTGCTTGGTTTGGGTGGATCAATTTGTTTGTCCTTATTCACCTTTAGATAATAAGGTTTGACCTTTTTATCTATTTAAGAATTAGAAACCCATTTTTCTTTTTAAGAATTAACAACTTGTTTTACTTTTTGAATTTTAAAGTTTAATTTTTTTAAATTTTCAAATGAAAATCAAAATAATATTAATATTTTGTATTTTGTAAATATCATTTTATTCATTACTAGTTAATTCAACTATTGATATCATGGTTATAGCCATTTTGGCAAATATTATTTGTACTGCTCCCGTTATTGTTGTAAGATTGGTTGTGATAGTCAAACTAAATAAAATATTTTTTGTTTATATTATTTATTACGTAAAGTTGCTTGAGAAACATTGATTTATAGACAATTTTCTTGAATAACATTTTCAAAACTTTGGTTACAAGATTTCAACCTACTTTAAGTCATAGGTACCAACAAAGAACATAGTATGAACTAAAATTTCAATTTATCTAACAACTAAATTTTCAATTTATCTAATAACTAAAATTTCAATTTATCAACAAATCAAATTTAATTTCCTTGGTGATTAGTGCATTAAATTGGTCTCCCAACGCAATATTAATTGCACACATCATCTCAACATTTTTTTTCAATTGGAAATGTGTTTACACCTGCTATTTCGAAGAATCAAGTTATGGCCAGAATTACATGTCTAGTCAAACCATAACATAGTCAATACATAGGGTCTCAACAAAAGCATCATCATGTTCCTTACAAGAATTGAACCTAGATGGGGAGGGTAACAGTCATTCCTCCCAACCACCCAAGCTACATCCAATGGACACCCCATCTCAACATTAAACCATGTCTCATCACGTAAAAAACACAGCTTTTTAACAAACCCAAATTCCTGAGGTAATTTTAGAAAGATGGGGTCATTTTTTTTTATGGCTCAACAACCAAAAACGTTAGTCTCAATAATTGCATGGAATTATAAGTAAGTACTGCATTCTCCATCAATTCTTAAGTATAAGATTTCGACCAACCATGTGAACCTTACTAGCAAGGAGGTAAGGCTATTCAAAACACATATCCAATGCATCCACCAATGAACACTTATAAATCAAACTTGTTAGACTCAAAGGGCACTTGATATTGTATTAAATACTTGTGCTTTACTTACATTCTTACATGTATGAAACTTTGTAACTTGGTATCACTAATTCTCATATCATATATTGTCCTAGTTTCATAATCAACAAAGCCCAGACATATAACACTATTAGCTCACAAAGTTTACTATTTAAACTCTTAAAATCCTTCTTGTAAAGTAAATCTTTAATATCATAACTTCTTATATCTATGAGTATAAGTTCTTTAGTAAGAATACCAGAACACAATAAAAAATGAACAAATATCCTTATCGTCATCAAATAACATAATTACAATTCTTGTTAGCAACCTTATACCAACAATCCAAATAACCATAATAGAAGGTAGAATCAACCACCATATTTTGCTTATGTGCATGCAATAACTTATTAATTTAAGCTATAAAGCTTCTAAATAACATTTGTAACAATAATCAATCAAATAAGAATCCACCCCTTTTAATAACACTCAATAAAATCTCATGTCCACGCTTACTTCTAATGAGATGGTGTTTGATCATAGTATACATAATTTACTTATGTCAGATTTCCTCTTCTCAATTTATGCAAATGATATTATGGTCTAATTAATTAATTGGGTACTCTTTCCCAAAACTATTCAAATCATCCTTCTATAATAAAATGTTACTTAATTCATATCTTAGAAGAATATTCCTTATCCCTTTTAAAGATATAACATCTACATAAACATATATGATAAGATTCTTTATAGTGAAGGAATACAAGTTTAACAGAATGCAGAAATAAAAAACCATAAACATGAATACTCACATATGAACGAAATTCCATCCAAACATCTTAGTCCAAAACCATTTAACTCTACACATTAAGAATAGATCACTACATATGTGAACACTTACATTTTTAAACAACAAGTATTTAATTCATTTCATAGACTTATAGTTAGCTCAACGGTACTCAGGTGATTGAAGGCTCGACTTCGACTTTCCTCCCAACCAACTGGCTCTCTGTTCGGCGGGTGTTTTTCCCACCAAGAGGCCACCCCCGAGCTGGGCATAATCCACTATGAGGAGGTGTTTACTCTCATGCGTTACCTTTGCACAAGTATAACTTAAGATAATTTTTCAAATTTATTCTCAATAAAAGAGATAAAGAGTTTTAGTAATAGTTTCCAACTTTACATATAACAATAACCTTAACCCCTGACTAATGACTAATGGACTTGATTTCACAAAGAATTAGGCAAAAAAACCTAAACACTAAAATCCATTTTTAGTTAAAAAATGACTCTACTTTTAATAGTGACATTAATTCTTGAAGAATTAGAAAAATAAATAAATCCATAACCATAACCATACATTAGTCTTAACTAGGTCCTTTGAAATAGGTCATTTGAAAAGACTTTATGCCCATCCTAGTTTCATCCAAGCATGTATATAGAGTTTAATGTAAACCCACGCAAAAAAACCAACTAACAAAACCCTTGTGCTTAATGACGTGGACAAGCTTTTCTTATATTTTCAATAGTCTTCATTTGATAAGGATTTGTATTTTTTTTTTTAATAAAAATGCGAAGGTATCGTCTTTGTTGTCGAGTTCTCCTCTCTCGTGATGAGATCTAATTTCTCGTGTCCATCTCTCCCCTATTTTTTTTCGTTGCTAAAATCCCCCAAATAAAAGTACAAAACTCTCTCTCAAGAGGTGAGGCTCGGTTCTCTCTCGAGGTTGTTGCCTTCTCCTCCACAAAAACCCTAACCGTTTCCTTCAGACTTAAAGGTGGAATGGAAAGAGACCGAAGCAGACTTCCTTGATCCCTTTTGTAATATATAAGGATTTGGAAGAAGGGGATGTGTCTTTTTTTTTAAGAGGTTTATTTCCAATATCTAAATCTAAAGATTGATGATCAGTTGAAGGTGGTGAGTTACTTTCCTAGATTGTTTTATGAAGAAGATGGTTTCTTTATTGGTAAAAAGGTTACTTTGGATAAAAATAAAAGGGATTTAAATATTTTCTCCAAAGATAAGGTATCTGGTCCGGATGGTTGGTCAACTGAGTTTTTTATACATTTCTTTGATTTAGTGGGAAAAGATTTGCTAGATACAATGGAGGAATCCAGGAAAAACGGGTTCGTTCCAGACAGTGTTAATGCCACTCACATAACTCTAATTCCCTAGAAAGATAATCCTAACTCCTTTGACGACTATCGTCCAATTTCTTTATGCAATTTAGTGTACACGTTAATTACAAAGGTTATTGTTGTGTGTATGAAGTCGATTCTAGAACAGAAGCTATCAAAGGAGAAATTTGGATTTTTGTCAAATCAGCGGATCTTGGACGCCATAGGGGTGGCTCGAGAGTGTGTTCATTCTATAAAACAAAGGAAAATGAAAGTGTTTGTATTGAAAATGGATCTTATAAAATCCTACAACAGAACCGATTGGTGTTTTCTGAGATTTGTTCTTCTTCAAACAAGTATCCCTATGGATGTGGTGGACTGGAGTATGGCTTGTATTTCTACTAAAAATTTTGTAAGAATCATCAATGGTAGGCCATCTAATTCTTTCAAAGGAAGCATAGGCTTGCGACAAGGTTTTCCCTTATCACCTCTATTGTTTTTGCTTATTATCAAAGGATTGAGTATTCTAATAAATTCTGCTAAGCCCAAGAAGAGAATTAAAGGAATAAGTTTTTCACATTCGTTATCCATTACCCATCTTCTATTTGTGGATGACGTGTTAATATTTCAAAAAGGCTCAGTGGAGGAATGGAGTTGTTTTCACTTGATTATAATATCTTTATTTTTCCCATCATTTGGGGATGATGGTAAGTGCTAATAAATCTATTTTTCTTTATAGCTCTGAAGTGGAAGATCAGAATTTATGGGATCATAGCGTTACTTTGTTTCCTTTTAAAATGAATGGCATTCAAAATGGTTTCAAATATCTAGGATTTTTTCTTAATCCCAATGGTTATTGTAAACATGACTGGTGTTGATTACTCAAAAAGATTGATAAAAGGATATCGAATTGGGGTTTTCGTTTTCTATCTCTTGGAGGCAGACTTGTACTTGTCTCTTTGGTGTTGTAGAGCATTCCGGTTTATTGGATGTTGGCTGTAATGGTTCCCAAAATTTTTTTGGATGTAATTAGGAACAATTTTTTTTCTTTTCTCTAGTCTAGAAGGATAAATTATACAAAGTTTCATTTGACTTCTTGGACTAGCCTTTGTCTTCCAAAAAGTATGGGAGGATGGAGAATTAAGAATATTTTCTAGTTCGGGGATGCTTTGGGGCAAAATACCTTATGGAGGATCCTCTTCAATAATAGTCTATGGAATGATGTTTTAAAGAGCAGATATATTAAATATGTTTTTACTTACCATTGGTTGAGAGAGACTCCAACTGTTTCATATAATGCGTCGATCATTTAGAAGGGGATTTTTAAAAGTATGTATATTATATTTGATACACTCAGCAGTTGGCATATTTTTCGACTTCAACAGGTTTAGCATCGAATTTGACAAGTCGGAACCTCAACACAACCTTGAAAGGTTCTGCATATCGACATGCATCATCGACACCAGCATTTATACGTGACTACGACAAATTGTCTCTCTGTTTTCCAGTCGTCTGTAATGGTTGAACTTCTGAACCATTCTAGCTTCTTTGTAATTGAACATAATGGGTAGTCACCCAAGCATCTTAGCACTCTATATAAGCATGTATATTACTATTGTAATATACAAGAAAGTAATAGAGAAGAATAGAACAATAGAGATTGGTACAAACTCTTGCATTTTGTCCATGTGTGTACTTTCTGTCTGTGTAGTGTATTTCCTACTTTTCTTATTTTAATAGGATTCCGCCATAAAAGTGATTGATTCATTCAATCAAACTATTGTCCTCCGACATGCGTCTAGGAAACCAGATCATTGGTATTATAGCATATTCAGAGCTTAAGTTGTGTTGACGCTTCTATCGAAGTTGCATGACTTATGCATGTTCAAACATGCTCACAAACTCAGCAATCCAAGCAAACATTACCTTCGAATTTAGAGAAGATGGTCGAAGAAACAGATAATAGACATGCAACTAACGAGACAGAGAAACTCCTAGAGAATGAACTGGCTCGACACTGAAACCAAAATGTTTACCCATTTCGATGATATTATCACGTAATTTGATTTGACATCCATAGGATCCTCGACAACATCCAACTCCAACAAAATCAGTCCATTCAAAGTGCAACTGAATCTGCATACCAAATCTTGAAGGAAATATTGACATGGAATCTGTAGACAATTGGGTACAACAACTAGAATCCTATTACTCTGTGAATCAACTCTCGGAAGCTGGAAATATCACCATTTCATCCTTAAAGATTAAAACCTATGTGCATTACTGGTAGGAGAATTTATCGACAAAGATGGAGCGAGAAGGAGACCCCATAGACACATAGGAGAAATTTTTCGAGTACATCCGAAAGGATTTCTACCCACCTAAGTACATTGAACAACATTGTAAGAAGTGGCAACAGCTAAGGAAATGGAAAGACCAGTTTGTGCAGAGTTACACCGACACGTTCTATTGACTCATGGCTATGCTTGGATTCCAAGAAGAAGAGAAATTGCTTTTCGTAAAGTACGTCAATGAATTTCCCCGTACATTCAGCAAGAGATGTAGTTTCTGACTGTTAGTACACTTGCGGATGCATTCCAATATTCCAACAAGCTTGAAGCTGAGATAAAAATGAAATACATGTTTCGCAACCAAGCCAACAAGTTGATCATTCGATAAGAAGTCACTAGCCGAATCCGACAAGTCAAGACACCCTTCTTAGTCGACTCAGCCAAATCCAGACTATCACAAGAAGCACTCTCAGAAAGACAAAATGGAACATAGAAAGCATCCCCCTTTCGGGAAATGGTGTGGTTATCACAATTCATCATGGCATGATACGTCTGAATGCAAGGCTCAGAAGACATTTTTGGAAAAATTGTTGGCATCTGACTTGTCTGATAAAACCTTGGTAGAATCAAAACCAGAAGCATTGACCCTTTTAAAATTGACATCGACCTCTCTGAAAACCTCTACTATCGTCAATGAGGAGGAATGAGAGCGCCTGTTCCATACATAGATATGGGTTCAAAACAACCCATTACGTAATATTGTGGATAAAGATAGCTAGAAGAACTTCATTTTTGAAGATATTATGAAGAAAATTGGTCTCGACACCACTCCGCATCCTCAACCTTTTAATATTGGTTGGATGAAGGATGCATAAGAACTAAGAATCACCTGACACTGCATACTCTCCTACTTCATTAATCCTTTTTAAGATGAAGTACTATGTGACATGGCACCACTTTTCGTATATGGCACCCTATTTGGGAAACCTTACTTATGGCATAGACATGGAAGTTATCTTGAGGCTCCTCAGAAGGTGATTGTAAAAGTACGGAACCAATGGTACGACATACCAAAGTGACAACCTACATCAATTGTTGTTATGGTATCTACCAAACAAACAAAGAAACTTGTCAACCATGCTCAGAAATTCACATTTATCATGATTAAGCCGCAGCATTCTGGGAAGACTGTAGCAACTAGTCGAATTGAACAATGTAGTTCCCGACAGTAGCAGTTGATTGACCATATTTCAAGAACCAAACGGAGTACCTCTACATTACCAAGTAAAACACTCCATTGAACTTGTTCATGGTTCTTCTTTACCTAATGCATATGTTTACAGAAGATCCATTGTCAATAATGAAGAGATCTATAGACATATCTAGGATTTGATCAACAAAGCTCACATCTGACCTAGCTACCCTCCTTGTGGAAGTCTAGTCTTCCTCGTTCCAAAGAATGATGGAACTCGGCGCATGTGCATCGACTATTCGGATCTCAACAATATTTCGGTAAAGAATGTATACCTCTTCCAAGGATATTTGAACTCATCTACTGTCTAAAAGGTAATCATTTCTTTACTAAGATCGACCTCAAGCCGGTATACTGTCATATTCTGATCGATCCTACCAATGTATGGAAAACTTCTTTCAAAACCAAGGAAGGATTGTTCAAATGGTTAGTCATGCCTTTCAGCCTAACCGATGCACCTGCGACCTTTATGCGCTATATGAATGGCCTTCTATTACCTTTCATCGGCAATGGTGTCATTTATTAACTCGACGATATCTTGATTTTGAGTTGATCATGTAAAGAACATATCAAACAATTTCAACATGTCTTCAACACTCTCCAGCAACATCAACTATATAAGAACATGGACAAATGCTCATTTGCGATGAACAACGTCAAATATTTGGGGTATGGAATTCACTCTGTAGGCATTCACGCTGACCCAGAAAAAGTACAGATCCTCAAAGATTGTCCCATTCCTCAAAACATTTATGAACTAAGAATTTTTCTTGGTTTGGTGAATTTTTATCGACGGTTCATACTCGACTTTAGTCACATAGCTTGGCCATTAAATCATTTGACTAAGGGAAATGGGAAAATTGTCTTCAATTGGACATCAACACAACAGCAAGCTTTTGAGCAACTCAAACACAAGCTTTGTACTATACCAGTACTTGTGTTACATAATTTGCATAAGCCTTTTCAAATTGAGACAGACACATTGAAATATTCTTTGGGTGCAGTGATCACTCAATCTAATCACCCGATCACTTTTCATTCTGAAACTTTCAACGACACTGTCAGAAGGTATTCGACGTATCAAAAATAATTGTATTCCATTGTGCAAGCCCTTAAACAATGGATACATTACATCCTTGGGAAGGAAACGATCATTCTTACTAACCATAAGCCTTTACAGTTCACCACGTCCCAGTCGAAGCTACAAACAACTTGACAATTCAAGTGGATTAATTACCTACAACAATTTCAATTGGTAATTAATTATCAGAAACGTAAATCCAATGTCACCACCGATTGTCTCATTCGACTACTGATTACTCTACTTTTTATAGTGATGAGTATGCAGGGTTATGACACTGCTACTTGGTTGCAATTTTATTCGGTAGACTGCAACTTTTCTGTAATTTATCGATAGCTTCAGACCGACATGTTGTGTACTATCGACTACTTCTTGCAAGATACCTTGCTATACAAGCTAGGATATCTTTGTGTACCTACTAGTGAGCATCAACAGGAGCTCATTTGGGACACACACTACAGCAAGACTACGGGACATTTTGGAGTAGCAAAGACTCTTGTTATCCTCCAAAAGTACTTTTATTGACCTTCACTTAAATCTGACACCAATCGGGTACATTCGATCGTAAGTGGTTTGTGCTATTACTAACTTTTCAAATCGACGAAAAGGATTGTATACACATTTGTCAGTTCCTATTCAACCATGGGAATCTATTTCTATGAACTACCTTACGTGATATGCTACTACCAAACATCAGCATGACATGATCTTAGTAGTAGTTGACAAATTTTCCAATATGGATCCATGCAAGAATACTACAACAATACATCAGATTGCACAACTCTTCTTCAAACATGTTTGGAAACACTATGGCCTTCCAACGACCATCATTTCTGAAAGAGATGCCATATTTGTCAGCATATTTTGGAATACTCTCTGGAAACAACTTGACACGAGACTCTCTTTGTCAACATCTTTCCATCCTCAGACAAGAGAACAAACGAAATTTGTGAATCGCTTGGCAGTACAACTCCTTCACATGTACAAACAAAAGCATCATCGAACATGGGATGAAATTCTCCCATAAATACATCATATTTACAATCGTGCTCAACATAGCTCTACAGGAAAGACTCCATCTGAGATTTGTTATGGATCTCAACCCTTAGTGCCCATCGAATTGATTAGTTCATCCACACAGTCGAACGACATCAACTCTGACCGAAGAGAAGTTAAAAAATAATTGAAGTTTCGAGACCAAATCTACAACATCCAGAAGCAAGCATAGGAAATTTTGCAGCGAGCTAATGTGAAAGCTAAGGCCCGACACGATAAGCATCGTACTCCTCATTCATTTCAAATTGGGGATCAAGTCTGGTGACATCTTAAGAAAGAATTATTCACTAGTACATACATAAAGTTGAATCTTTTGCGATATAGTCCTTACAATATCCTTAAGTAGATAGGAGAAAACACTTTCCAGTTCGACATTTATTCATGCTTGGGTTTGTATCCAGTATCTAATGTGCATCTACTTTGACCATACCATGCACCATTGTTGGAACAGAATGACTTGCAAACAGCAGAACCCGAAGATATCCATCCATATGTTTAGGAGCATATTCTTTGTGACACCATCGTGGGATGATGCATACGTCATACAAGGACGAATTTAATTCCCCTGTTTCAAGTAGCCAAACCTGGACAACTCCCAACACAAGGAAAGTGGTACTTTGCTATTGAACTTGCCAAAACATTTCCTCATATGAATGAGCAAACAATGGGGACCATTGTTTCTTAAGGGAGGAATGATCCACTCAATAGTTTTCATGTTTGTCGACTTCGACATGTTCATCATCAAATTCAACAAGTCCGAACCTTGACACAACCTCGACAGGTTCTGCATCTCGACATGCAACATCAACACCAGCATATCAACACGACTACGACAGATTGTCACTTTGTTTTCCAGTTGTCTGTAATGCTTGAACTTCCGAACCGTTCTAACTTCCTTGTAACTGAATGTAACGGGTAGTCACCCAAGCGTCTCAGCACTCTATATAAGCATGTACACTATTGTAATATACAAGAAAGTAATAGAGAAGAATAGAACAACACAGATTGGTTCAAACTCTTACATTTTGTCTATGCGTACACTTTCTATCTGTGTAGTATATTTTCTAATTTGCTTATTTTAATATGCTTCTACCATAACAATGCTCGATTCATTAAATCGAATTGTTGTCCTCTAACGTGTGCCTGGGCACCCAGATCAATAAGGGGAATATTGAGTTTGATCATTGGTAGAGATTTACAGGTGTACATCAGCATTGATCCAGTAGTGGGCTTGAAATATCAGTATAAATTTTCAAGGAGATTGATTTCTTCTCTGCACTCTTTATATATATAGCTGTTGTCACAAGTTTATTTTAAAACAAGGTTGAATTCTCCTTGGATGTATGCTTCCGAGTTGGGGCTTGTTGGTTCTACTGCAGAAGAATGGCATAGGTATGTTTTGGCGTTAAATGGTGCTATTATATGTATTTCAAATTTCCATGATACTCTTGTATGGGATTGGAATGATTCATTTAAAAAGGTTTCTGTTGAAAATGCTTATAGTTATCTATTATTTCAAATGGTTCCTCTTTCGGCTTTATGGTCAAAGAAACAGATTTGGAAGTGGAGGATGCTTACAAAAATACGTTGTTTCATATGTATTTGTTTATATAATAAGATTCTAGCATGGGATAATTTGGTCAAGCAAGAAATGAATGGGTGTGGCATTTCTATTATTTATTTAAAATAAATGGAAATTGTTTCCCATGCCTTTGCGACCTGTTCTTTTTTTAAAAAAATTGAAATTCTTGCCAATTTTTTCTTAATTTCAAAGCAAGTTGGACTGGTTCTAGTATCCAATACTGTTTAAGGATGTGGATTAGTAAAAATTCAAAATTCAGAGAACTCCCTCTTTATAGTTTTTGGGAATTCTGGAAGATGACGAACCAATGTATTTTTTATAATAAGGAACCATTTTACTTACAGGTGAGCATTAATGCAGTGCGGCAATTTCTAGAGTTGGTTCATTGGAAATTAAAGAGGAGAAACCGACTTCTTCTTAAAGCTTGTTTGGAAATTTCACCTATGCTAAAATTCAAGCTTGATCTAGTTTTCAAAATTCAATGAAGTGTTGGGGAAGGTAGCAACACTAGAGCTGAGCTACTAGCGCTCTGGGATATTCTTTGTTATGCTAAAAAGAAAGGCCTTCAAGGACTTTATGTTGTGGGGGACTCTAAGGTTGTCATCGATTGGATTTCTGGATTTCTGGATTTCAATGTTTTGCTTCTTTCTTACTAGAAGACCAAAATTCTAGAACTAAAGAATTCCTTTCCTTCTATCTCTTTCGCGCATATTTACAGATAATTTTGGTGAAGTTAATGATCTTTGGAAAAATGTTGTTGGTCCTTTGGCGGATTTCATTTTATTTCAAGAAATCTTGGAAGGGGAAATTCTCGACAATGGGAAGTTGTTTTTATTCCAGAAGGAGTAAGGGGTTTTTCAAGATAAATTTATGCGGTGTTTTCTTGGTGAAATTATGCTTCAATTTTGTAGTTTGTATTGTGGTTTGAAGATGTTGTTTTTTGGTTCCTGAGGATATTATTTTTGCATGATATTTCTAAGTTGATTGTTGTTGTTGGAGGAAGGATGTTGTTTCCTTTTTATGCTATGCAGGGGAGTTTTCCTTTTAAATGAAAATGTGCATGTATTGTATTCAAGGGTCTGGCCTCTTGAAAAACCCTATGCCACATGGGGTTTCTCCATGTCTCTTGAAAATATGATTGTGTCAAATTGTAAGCAATTTTGTGTTTTCGGTTGGTGTTTATGGAAGTATATGCAAAATGTGTATGCAATTTTCTTAATCAAAACATGGAATGCATTTATTTGCAAGCTTCATAATGTTGTTTATTTTTTTCGTTAGATGGTAAATAATATGTGTTTCATAGTTTTAAATGCCTTGTGAGACATGGTTTTCTTTCAATATGAGCCAAAATAACCAATAAACGTTACAATACACAATATCAAAAAAGAACGTTAGACAGTAGACAATAAATTATACAAATACTTTGAGAAGCTCTTAGGGGGCAATAATAAACACCGATGCCTTCTTCTTCCTGGTTTCTCTTATGGATGAAAACTCCTGAAGATAGAAAATTTATATGGTTGTATGTCCATTAAATCCCATTGGCCCATGATCTTGTGGAAATCTATTTCTTATTGTAAACATGACCTGGTGCAACTCTTGGCAATGAAATATTCTAGAATAAATTCAAAGACTCTCTCCAATTGGGTGAACGAAATAAATAGGTGGAGGTTTATATCTCTTCAAATCTTGATTTCTTGTCTTGCTCATGTTTGAATTTTTATAAATGTAAAAATACTAAAGGTCTTTTTGCAAGTTTGTTCCAAGCATGAATGCTATGATCTATCATGGATCCAAAATTTAGTGACAAGAGTTAAGGAATAAGCACATGCCTCAAACGGTGGGTCCAATATTCCATGTTCTTGTCATTTCTTGTGAGGTTTCTATGAATGATAACAAGGATATGACTTTCTATGATTGGAAATATTTAGTCATTAACTGAGTATGTTTAATACCAATTAGTTTTACTTTGGTCTACTAAAATTTAAGTAAAGTTGTTTTTGGTTTGCTATATCATGTTTTTTTTTCTTTTAGGTTTATTTTTAGCTTGTTATCTAGTTGTAGGGGCACTAATTTAAAAAATTCTAGCTACACATTGCTGAGGGAATTGAAAACCTTACTTGTTCAAAATAAGTTGCGTTTGTCTAAAACACCCCTACAAAATACTTTGGCAGAAATTTGGTCCTTGAAAATTTGCCTCAAATATTCACAACACATGAAGAGTTTGAATCTTAGTAAATTTCTACTGACCATGACCTATACTTTCTTGGTTATTTATTTGAGGCATATATGAATTTTCTTGTCTAATTCATACCCATACCTTAGACTCTATTATATGGTAATTCCATTGTATCATTATTCTGTCATTATTAAAAACAATGTTGACCCTTTTGATGTTCTATATGATTATTTATCTTCTTAGTTTGTAATGGCACTTGTTGGCATTTCCTGTATTACGGTTTATAATCTTGTTATAGTTTGTTTATGGTAGCTACACATTCGAGGTGATTTGATGATACTGTGTCATGTCACTAAGGAGTTAGCTTAGTATTGCACAACTAAGATTCTATCCATTATGGGTGTTCTATTAGAGTCATCCTTTACCAATGTTTTTAGCACTGAATATTGGAAAAGTTAAACCTGGGATTTATGTTTGTGTGGATACTTTTGTTGTGAATGTTCTTCCTATATGATGCAACATTCATAGAAGTACAAATAGCTTGGGACAAAAACATATTTAATTAGCATGGCCTAGCACTATGATTTATCTACACATATCAAAACATCAAATTATGATTTGAAAGATTATTACTTGTTTTAAGGCTTCCACAAGAGAAACAGTTACGTTTCAAAATGAGTCCTGCAATGTATAGCTTGCAATGCATAATATTTGTTAGTGTGGGAATTATGATAGAGTGCATGATATTGAGGGCTTATGCATGCAACAATGGCTTCCATGCATCTCTAGTTGTTTCTATGGTTATTCCAAGTGAGATGTTTTAACATCACTTTGATAGCTTGAGTGCTAAAGGACCTTCTCATATTCTCTTTATCTTGTTGCTCATGTTTACTAGAAGCTAGAACCAATAAAAAAATAGTACATGCTAATAAAAGATGAATTTGTAGGGTTGTTTCATGAATGGTCAATCATGACAGGGAAAATGGCTAATAATAGCTCATTATCATGACTTTCATAAACCCTATCACTTCTACAAAATCAAGCCAAAGCATATTCCCAACCGCTTAACCAAGGCTAAGTGAAGAAAGTTGAAATGCTTCGTCACACAAATAAATATACTTTACGTATATCGGATCATATATTTTCTTACAACGTCATTTAAAATTTCTGTGAATATCTTTTGTTTTACTTTAGGTCACAAGAACTCAATTCCCTTCAATCATTCTTTGTCAAATTTGTTAATTTAGAAAAATCCTAAATAGATTGCATTGAAGGCTCGATAAGTCTAAGAATTCCCTTTGCCCTAAAACATACTAATCCCCAACTGTATATCACAACCTAATCCTAAAAGAGATAACACAAGCTTATTCCTTTAGCAGTGCTTTAGTATGAAATTGAATATAGCACAATGAAAGGCATTGTATTTAATACCGAAAGCATAGATGTTTGAAATCCAATGGGGCAACTAATCGTAATCGACCAAATAATGGAGAAGGGGTTATTGAGGATGAGAGGGGTGGAATAATTATTTCCTATGGCTTGGAAATTCATCATGCAAGAAGTAATGAAACTAAAATTATAATTTTGATTCCATGCCTTGCTCAACTTGAAAAATGGCCACACTTAATGTGTGTCATTTATTACGAGCATATATTTTTTATTAGTGATGTGAATGTAGCAGAACCATTGTAATGTAGACTATTTTCCATGATGTGATTGTAACTAAACTATTCGAATATTCAAAAAGCAAAAGTTGGAGGCCGCACTAAATGTAGGACAAAGATCAAATTGGTATTAAACCAAGTTAATGTCTTGGTCAACAAAACGAATTCATGTTGAGGAGTACTAATATAATTAATTCTTTAAGATTGCTAATAAAAAGGTTTAATTGCATTAATATTGATCTTGATGTTAAACGACCTTATATATATAAACATCATTTCGGTATGATCAACTTGTACTGTAAAGTGCTAAACTTTTTAAGTCTGCACCAATATATTATTAAACTTATGAACACATTTGAATTAATTAATAAAATATATTATTTTGCATTGTATACAAAAGTGACAAACCTTTTATGTTTTCACTGAAATATGTATATGAAATTGATAAACTTTTCATAATTTCATTGAAATGGATATATGCAAAGTTCCATAAAAATAAACTTCGTGTTGTTAATCATATCATTCCACGGACTGTTTATCCTAGAAAGAATTGGTCATTCATGATGTTGTACAATTCCTCCCGTCTGAAAAAATAGGGTTTTGACACTTAGTATTGTGAAGTCTCAGTTTAGTGCATTTTTGCATCAATTCACATGGCTTAATTGATAAAGGAAAAACAAATCAATAGACTTACTATAAAATCATATATTTTAAATGACATAAATGAGTTTTTGTCTACTCATGTTTGGAGTTTTATTATGTATTTAGAAAAATAAGAAATATTGTATTACAAACATTGATCTACGAGGGCATATTTCCACCTTGCTAATTTACAACTTTTAAAGCATCTAAAGGTCATTTACTTTGTTATGTTTCATAATTTGCAAAGTGGACAACAACTATTGACTTCCTTGATTGAGGATCACATCTTTTGGTAGCTTGCTCCATTTCCCCTTGTTTTTCACTCTAATCTAATTTCAATCCCACTAGTTCAATCAATAATGTCTTGGAAATTGTTTTTATATTTCACGTTATTGGGTAGGGTAGGATCATTTTTTTGTAGTTCTAGGCAAGGATACCTCTAGATTTAGAGATGGATTCACCTAGTGGTGATTCAATGCCAAGTGCTTTCCCTTGGTAGGTCTACTATATAATTACTATATAATTTGAGATTATTGCTTGGGCATGTTCCACGTGTACATGCTCAAAACAAAACATCTATTGTTAGCTTTCCCTTTTTATTTATTTTCACTCTAATTTCAGTCCATCCAGTTCAACCAACAATGTGATGGATTGTTTTAACAATGATAATTGCAATGCATTATCACTTGCTTTGATCTTCTCATGGAATAGTGAAACATAGGGGAAATTGCAATGATGGGCTTGATTCATTAGTTGTTTTTATACAAGTGTCCATATCTTCCACCTCGGTGGTTGGCGTAGGATCATTTTTTTTATCTCCAGGAAATGATACCTCTAGATCTAAATATTTTCACTTAATAAGTTTACTATCTGATTAGTATAATTTGAGATTATTACTTGGGCATGAAGTTGCCATGTGTACATGCTCAAAATAAAACATGTAGGTCAACGTTGTATGTATTCATTGACAAAAAAATATATCTAGGATACTCTTCCATACACACAAATGTGGATTTTTGTTGAGATCACTATGTTATTTCATATTTGATTGAGGTTTTACTTCTTGCAAAGGCTAAACTAAAGGAGAAAATTTAGTCCGTGAGTAATTTTATGAGGTTTTTTCCCAAAACACCAATTCTATTTTAGTTTTTCAACAACTTATATGCGTATCATTACACCTTTTTAAAGACAATTGCAAATTATAAATATACCATCTATACATATCATATTGTCATATATTTATGACACAAACAAAACACTAAAGTCATTTATTTTTATTTGTGTATATAGTATAAAACACAATACTAAAGCTGAAAAGGGATAATTTGATGTAACATTACAGAGTACAGATAGAGGGTCAACTGCCCAACCATTAAGTAAGGTCGTCCACCTAGGCTCCTTTTTCGATATTGCAACAATGTGTCTATGTGTAATTTGATTCTCTTCTTTCTCCTTGAGTTAGTAGCAAGGTTTTCCATCATAAATTAACAATGCTTCCATAATACGGATTTTATAGAAATCCTTTTTTTCCCAAAACATTGATTTTATAGAAATCCTATTACATATAACACATTGTATATCAAATTCACGGAGATTTTTTTTTTCAAATGGAAAGATTCACAGGAAATTCAACAATACTTCCCCACATTTGTGGATGGTAGAGGTGGTAAACCGATGGCCATCCTAGCAGAAGGCCTAACCCTAGAGGACTCAAGGCTCGAACCCGTGACCTCCCCCCAAACCGAGAGACTATACGCATGTCTTACCAATTGAGCTAACCCTTGGGGCTAAATTCGCGGAGATTAAATGCGCAATGATTTCACCCATTGTCTAAGTTTTCTTTTGATTGGGCACAAATTCAAGAATTTGATAGAAAATTTTTTAAATCTAATTAACAACATTTAAGATCTTAAAATGTGGTTTCCCTATAGGTTTTTAGAACGCTAAATTCATTTACGAATTGGAAATCACCATTGAAAAACCATGAAATTTAAATTAAAAATATATATATTAGCCATATTTCAACCAAAATGAAAAGTCCATGCTTTATTAGAATCCATTAAATTTGAAACTAACGAAAATGGTGTGTGCAATGTATAATCACCATCTTTGTCCTAAGCAAAATTGACATGGATATATAAAGTTTAAATTAAATTTTAAATGTTTTAAGTAGTTTTCAAAGGTACCGATTTAGATAGTTTCTAGGGATCATCTTACAAACCAAGTATGTTTCTACTAATAGTGTTTTGAGCTTCTTCTCTATATTTTTAGTCTCTAAAAGTTTTTTTTTAGTTTCTTTGGAGATAGCTTGGTTGGGTGGACCAATTTGTTTGCCTCCATTATAGTTCAATCTTAAGGGTAGTTTTCTATTCACCTTTGGATAATAAAGTTTGACCTTTTTATCTATTTAAGAATTAAAACCCATTTTACTTTTTAAGAATTAAAAACTTATTTTACTTTTTGAATTTTAAAGTTTAATTTTTTTAAATTTTCAAATGAAAATCAAAATAACATTAATATTTTATATTTTGTTAATATCATTTTATTCATTACGAGTTAATTCAACTATTGATATCATGGCTATATCCATTTTGGCAATATGTTTATTTGTATTGCTCCTCTTATTGCTGGAAGATTGATTGTCATAGTCAAACTACATAAAATATTTTTTGTTTATATTATTTAATAAGTAAAATTGCTTGAGACACATTGATTTATAGACAATTTTCTTGAATAACATTTTCAAAACTTTGGTTACAAGATTTCAACCTACTTTAAGTCATAGGTACCAACAAAGAACATAGTATCAACTAAAATTTCAATTTATCAACAATTCAAATGTAATTTTTTTCCCTTGGTGGTTAATGCATTAAATTGGTCTCCCAACGCAGTATTAATTGCACGCATCATCTCAACATTTGTTTTCAATTGGAAATATGTTGACACATGCTATTCCGAAGAATCAAGTTGTGGCCAGAATTAAATATCTAGTCAAACCATAACATAGTCGATACATAGGGTCTCAACAAAAGCATCATCATGTTCCTTACAAGAATTGAACCTGGATGGGGAGGGTAACCATCATTCCTCCCAACCACCCAAGCTACATCCAATGGACCCCCCATCTCAACATTAAACCATGTCTCATCACGTAAAAAACACAGCTTTGTAACAAACCCAAATTCTTTAGGTCATTTTAGAGAGATGGGTTCATTTTTTTATGGCTCAACTAACAGAAACGTTAGTCTCAATAATTGCATGAAATTATAATTAAGTACTTTCTCCATCAATTCTTAAGTATAAGATTTCGACCAACCATATGAACCTTACTAGCAAGAAGCTAGGGCTATTCAAAACACCTATCCAATTCATCCATCAATGAACACTTATTAATCAAACTTGTTAGACTCAAAGGGCACTTGATATTGTATCAAATACTTCCACTTTACTTACATTCTTACATATATGAAACTTTGTAACTTGGTCCCACTAATTCTCATATCCTATATTGTCCCAGTTTCATAATCAACAAAGACAATACATATAGCACTATTAGCTCTCAAAGTTTACCATTTAAACTATTAACATCCTTCTTGTAAAGTAAATCTCTATCATAACTTCTTATATCTATAAGTATAAGTTCTTTAGTAAAAACTCCAGAACATAATAAAAAAAATGAACAAATATCCTTATCATGTCGAGCTCTCCTTTTTATTTCCCAAATAAAAGGACAAAACTCTCTTGAAGTCGTCGCCTTCTCCTCCACAAAAACCCTAACCATTTCCTTCAAACTTAAAGGTGGAATGGAAAGAAACCAAAGGATACTTCCTCAACCCCTTTTGTAATATGTAAATGAATATTTCCTTATTAAATTTATTTATGAGGTGTAAAGTTCCTTATGTGATCTTTGTAGAGGGTATGAAGTAATTTATGATGTATAACCTACCTCAAAGGTGATGGTTAACTATTTAGCTTAAGCATGTTTAAGTAATTATGGATAATATAATAAATATTTTAGATAATTAATGTTCACTCTTAAGGAGATGTTTTTATGAAACAATCACTTCCTTGACAATTCAACTATTATATTTATATTCGTATAATTTACATGTATACATAATATATGTAAAATACAATTCTCAAACAACATATTAAATAGATATAACACAACATCTTAAATAGATACACGTATTTTAGTTATCATAACAATCATTTATTTAATTAATAAAAATTATGGCTTTGACCTTATATTCAAGGTTTCTATGTTTTAGAGCTTCTAGCTACACCCAAAGAGTTTAATTATAATATTATTATTTAAAAAAAAATTATTTAGTCTTCAAATAAGGTCATATAATAATACTTAGCCCTTATGTTAAAAGATAAATTAAATAAGCTCATTATTTACTTGCAGTAATAGCCACTCTAATTTAAGGCTGACAATTAACCTAAAAATGAAAGTTATTGACTGAATTCTTCAAGTGCTTGAGGCACCAAGATGGCTACCATATTCTATTCTTGTCTCCCCAAGTGTTTACCTCTCTCCTAGTGTATTCATGCCCCAATTGGTTCAACCGAGTCAAGCCCTCAGTCTCCTAAGTCTACCAAATAAATTCACAACTTAGGAAAATAAATAATATTACTTGCAGTGCTTTACCGGTAAGACCATAAACTTGAGCTACTCACCAAGGTATGGTATATTGCACTTTCTACATTTACCTTGTATCTTCCGCTACTTAAGAATTGGAGTATCAGCAAGGATGTTACATCCTCCCCCCCTTAAAGGTACACCGTCCTCGGTGTATGTATCTTCAAATCCTTTTGTCTTCAACATGTGTTTCCCCTTTCAAATATCAAGCTTCGTCTTTCTTTGCTTGCCTTGGATTTTCTTCAAAATTTCTTTAATACTCTTTGCCTTTCATAACCTGTGGTTTACACAAACATTACAAGCTTTTTCCACGATCATCACAAATATATATGCATAAATATGATTCTTTTGACAATCAAAAGGACATAGAGAGCAAATGCTTTTACAACATATTGTTGTTGTTGGACATAACAACTTTTAAAGGTTATATTTACCCTTAAGGATGTACCTGCAACATTTGTCACTCGTACATGACATATATAGCACTCATAATCTAAAACAAACCATTCTTGCATTTTTATGTCTCGGCACATAGATTTGCTACTTAACATTAACATCCATACATATGGTAGTATTTTTTTAAGTACTTTTAATCCTTTCCTCATTGCTTTCTAAACATAAATAATCATTTCAAACTAACATAGCATGTGCATAACCATAATTTTCTCACACCATCTGAATCACATACTAATTCAATAGCATTATTAATGCACATAACAACATCCTTTTTTCACATTGTAACAAGAGGATTCGCCTCGTATACAACTTGCAGCCAATGTTTTACCCTTCAACGTATTATGATGCATAAAATACCAAACATAAAATTCACACACATACCTCTTGTATGGCATTGATGTTCCAAGCATTTATAGGCTGAAATCTTATTTCATAAGTACTAGTATATATATATAGGAGGGTCATATCCTCACGGAACCACTAGTTCACGTACAGGCCTCTTCAACCTATATATATATTATATTCATTCAATATAAGTACGATACCCTTCATCGACTTGTACAGCTCTCGGATGTATCTCCTGCAAAGAGCCTAGAAGCGCTCAAAACCTGGAAGCCCACAAATATCTAAGCCTAAAAGTTCAACATCAGAAAGGATGTCACTACAGAACCTAACACCTTACCTAGGTGCTCTCTGAAAATTCTGCTTCATAGACTAACGCCTCCTTGGGATGCTCACTGATAGCTCTTCGCCTAGGAATTTAATAGCATAGAGCGCTCAACAGAGATTAACACCTCATAAGGGTGCTCATTGGAAGCTCTATACTAATTTATCATAAATTTCAGAGCCTAACACCTCTCAAGGGTTATCCATAGCAGCTCTACTTAATTCATAAGCTTTTTCCAAATTCAGGATTTTTTCCTTTGCTTAGAAAATATTTTGTGCTCAATCATGTTAATATTTCAATTTGTTTATTCTGAAATTTAAGACTCAGTTTCAAGTCTTACTACATCTTGTAATTTTCATTCTAAGACTAAACAACTTAGTTGTTCTAGAGCCCATTAAGTTCAACACCAAATCCAATTTCTTCTTCCTTTTCATTAGTTAGTTAATTTTGTATGTTATGTTTTAAATAGGTTTGTTAGTGTATAAAAGTTTCTTAGAATTTTAACAGCCTTATAACCCAGGGCGTCCTCGTGGTCAGCTCAAAAGTTTCATATCTCTTTATCTAATTACTCTCTCTCTCTCTCTCTCTCTCTCTCTCTCTCTCTCTCTCTCTCTCTCTCTCTCATTGTTTTTCCATTTNTACTTTACTCACAATTGCTTGCCAAAATTATTTGCCTCATAATCTCATAAAGAAAACAACAAAATATAATAGCAAGTTTCTATTTAGGATATCCATAATCTCTTGATACAACAAACTAGTATTTTGCATAATCTCAATGTTCTTGACAAATTACTCATATCTACACTTTCATATACCTTTCATTGATGTGCACTTTAAGCAAAATGCATTCCTTATTTTCTATAAGCTTTTCATGTATATATTTTGCATTTCAGTTTATGCAACTAGCTTCATGCTTTCAAGCACATGATTCTAAGTGAACTAGTTCATGTACTTTGATGATCATAACATTAAAACAATATTATTTCTATAGAATGCATGTCAATAAGTAAACATAAAATCTAATATTCAAGTAATCAATTCTTCACAAATTTCACATATACATGTATGCAAGCAAGACCATTAGGTACGAGTGTTGAGAACCTGCTCTGATACCATTTGTAACAATCCCAAATTCCTTAGGTAATTTTAGAGAGATGGGATCATTTTTTTTCTTCAACTCGAGAACCAAAAACGTTAGTCTCAATAATTTCATGGAATTATAATTAAGCACATTCTCCATGAATTCTCAAGTATGAGATTTCGACCAACCATATGAACCTTACTATCAAGGAGGTAAGGCTATTCAAAACAAATATCCAATTCTTCCACAAATGAACACTTATAAATCAAACTTGTTAGAATCAAAGGACACTTGATATTGTATCATATACTTCCGCTTTACTAACATTATTACATATGAAACTTTGTAACCTGGTACCACTAATTCTCATATCACATATTGTCCAAGTTTCATAACCACCAAACACAATACATATAACACTATTACCATGCAAAGCTTACCATTTAAACTTTTAACATCTTTCTTGTAAAGTAAATCTCTATCATATCTAATTATATCTATGAGTATAAGTTTTTTTAGTAAGAATACCATAACATAATAAATAATGAACAAATATCTTTATCGTCATCAAATAACATAATTACAATTCTTGTTATCAACCTCATACCAACAATCCAAGTCACGATAATAGAAGGTAGAATCCACCACCATATTTTGCTTATGTATGTGCAATAACTTCTTAATTTAATCCATCAAGCTTCTAAATAACATTTGTAACAATAATCAATAAAATATAAGAATCCACCCCTTTTAATAACACTCAAGATAATCTCATGTCCACTCTTACTTCTAATGAGTTGGTGTTTGATCATAGTATACATAATTTACTTATGCTAAACTTCCTCTTCTAAATTTACGCACATGATATTATGGTCTAATTAATCAATTGGGTACTCTTTCCCAAAAATATTCAAATCATTCTTCTATAATAAAAGGTTACTTAATTCATATCTTGGAAGAATATTCCCTATCACTTTCAAATATATAACATCTACATAAACATATATCATAATCATTATTTATCTTGAAGGAATACAAGTTCAACATGATGCAAAAACGAAAATCATAAACATGAATACTCACCTATAAATGAAATTCCATCCAAACATCTCAGTCCAAAACCATTTAACTCTAAACAGTGAAAATAGATCACTACAGAGGTGAACACTTACAATGTTAAACAATAAGTATTTAATTCATTTCATAGACTTATACATAGTTCAATGGTACTTGGCGACTAAAGGCTCGACTTCAACTTTCCTCTCAACCAACTGGCTCTGTGTTCAGTGGGTGTTTTTCCCACCAAGCAGTCACCCCTGAGCTGGGAAGAATCCACTATGAAGAGTTGTTTACTCTCATGCATTAAATTTGCACAAGTATAACTTAAGATAAGTTCTCAAATTTATTCCAAATAAAAGGGGTAAGGAGTTTTAATAATAGTTACCAACTTTACATATAACAATGACCTTAACCCCATAATTAATAGACTTGATTTCACAAAGAATTAGGCACAAGCACCTAAACACTAAAATCCATTTATAGTTAAATAATGAATTGACTTTTAATAATGAGATTAATTCTTAAAGTACTTAGAAAAAAATAAGTTCTTTGAAAAGACTTTATAACCGTCTTAGTTTCATCCAAACTAAACTTTTAGCTTTTCATTTTTCTTTAAAACTTATAGTGAAGTCGCTATATATCATATTAGTGTAAGTATTTGATTCATGTTTTCTTTAATTTAATTTAATTCAAGGTTCTATTTACTTTTTTTTAGAAGTAATTCGTTGTAAGTATAGTCTTTCTCTCTATATATAAAGTTTAATGTAAACTTAGGAAAAGAGCTAGCACAACCCTTGTTTAGAGAATGGCGAAGCATGGTTAATGGTGGATTGAGGGTATTGTTTAGAACTGTAGGCCAGCGGTGAAGGCAGTATTTTTACTACAACAATGGTCTCGTATTAGCAGTTACCTTGTTTATTGGATTTTTCTCATAGTTATGGTGCGGTCATGATTGTTTCGCCACTTGATTGAATTGAACGTCATTTATGGGTACTTTTCCCTCTGCCACATCGTCTTGCTAGAAACTATGTGATTCAAGGATTTAGAGGATTGTGTTGTTGGCAGTTTTAACTCTCTTGAATTTCGCATCATTTTCTCTACCCCTTGTATCATCGCAATAAAAGGTACCCTTTCTTATCCTTATATGTTTTTTAACTTCTATTCTAGCTTATTGGAACAGGTTTCCTTTGACTGCTTTCAGGCCGGTGTTATTTTATCCATATGGAGTCTACCCTCTGTTTCATAGGGCTTAGTACCAACCATGTAAAAATAAGTGGGAACTACACCTCTTCCTATCTCTCTGACGTCGCAAGGCTGTCTGTCCAGTGTCGGTTGGATTCCTAAGGGTTTCGTCGAACCCTTTGTATTTCTCGGTGAATCTTGGTCCTCCTTCTAATGTTTTACTGCTTTTTTTGGTCACGGGTATCTTTGGTCATGGGTCTGTATCTATGGCTCTTTTCCTCCCTCCTCCCCTACTGGGTCCACTTAGGGTTCCACGCCCTTCTTGGGATTTGTTGGGGTTGACTTGCGGGTCTGTTTTTTACAATTCCTCCCTTGCGTGATTTCCTCTCTTGCCAGTTTCCCCAGAAAGTCATGGTTTGTTAGTCTCTTGATTCTCAAACATGTTGTCGAAGCCTGTCCATTTTCCCACCTCAGTAGGAGGTTCTGGGATTCCTAGCCTCAGAGTTATTCCTTCCTACCACTCTCGTAGGAAGTCCAAGGTGATTAAAGCACTTGACTCCAAGTGCAAGTATGTCCTTGGTCGGGATGTTTTGATGGATAGAGTGGATTCTCTCTACTGCAAAGCTCTGATCAGTTGTCTTGAATACTGCTCATTGAACAAAGAAGAGTGGGTAGATTGGGCCACTCACAATTGGAAACCCTTGTTAGATTACATCCCCACCATTAGTATTTTGGCTAATAAATGGCTAGTGTTTTTATTTCTTGAGGAGAAGGATGTCACACTCGTCTTAAACACGTTTTGGACCATCCAGAAAGGTTATCTGGCTCTTATCCGATGGAATTCTAACTTCGACCCCCTCCGAGAGAGGGTGGTTAAACGTCATTTGTTTGTTTTGTTAACGGCTATGTCCTCCCCCCTATGGAACAAGGATTTTCTCACTGGTCTTGCAAATTCTCTTGGGATTTTTGTTGCATTTGAAAAGGACATTCATCTCATTTTTTACAAACGCATGGCTAAGGTCTTTGTTGAACTTGATGTCTCCTAAGGTCTTATTATAGAAATTTATATTGATTGTGGAGAGAAGATTATCTGTCAAAAAATACATTATCTCAATATTCCCTTCAGGTGCAATTTATGTCATGCTACAGGTCACCTTCGGGACTCCTGTACCTCCCTCCTTCATGGTATTCCCATCTCTAAGGGTTTCTCCCTTGATGAGTCTCCTTCCTGCTCTCCTCCTGATGTGTCTCCCAAGTCTAAGGAGGTTCAAGCTCTATTACATGATGGTATTTATGGATCATATTCCCCTACCCTTTATGATGACTTTACATAGAGGATGTAGATAATTGTTCTCATTTATCTCACCCTATCAGTATTGTTAACACTCCTACTATTAGCTCTCCTTTGGAGACTCCTCCTCTTTATGTTCCTGAGCCTTACCCACAAGCATTATCTCCTCATCTTGCTCCATCTTATCCCCCTCCTCCTCACTTCTCAAACGCTGAAGATCCATCCCTCTTTGTCATGTCTTCATTCCAATAGGTCTACTACTTGACAATGTTTCACCCACCTACTAGTTCCCTAGGTTGGGAAGGAGGCATTAAATATTTCAATAAGGGAGATATGGGACCCAAGAGAACCTTAGTTTATCACTTACACATTAAATTGGGTCATGTAAATAATAAATATGGAGAAAATAAAGTGGCATTGCTTCATAAGGACATTTGGAGGGGCCTTAGGTGGCTAGATGCTTCCTTACACATGTCATGACTTAACCCCATATTCGAAATCGTGAGTGATGGAATGTTCTTGGAAGGTGAAGAGGCACAAAATAAAATATCATGAGCCCAAGGATTCGAATGGGTGAGTATGAGTAACTCCCCATAGAAGAGGAAGAGTCTAGCAAGAAACTTGGTGCCATGTGGAGCTAGATTCCCTACGCTTTATGACAACAATGATGGAAGATTCCATGACAATTCAGATCTGATTACAGACCCAATTGCTCACATATGACAAATCTGACATGACAGGGCTAAAAATATCCACCAAGAGGTCGAATATGGGAGTTAGAGGCAACCATTTGAATTTGGTGGGAGATGAAGGGTTGAGGAGAAGGCCAAGTGGCATTGAGGTTACTAAACATCAAGGATGAGGTGGAGGAAGCCTATTGGAATGAATTAGACCTTGGAGGGCCTTAGGAGGGTTATAAAAATATGTCATGAGGAATTTAAATGGATTTTGATCATTTGTGAATTTTCTTTTGGCATTTGGAGAGCAATTTCTTGTCCTTTGCACTGTGAGTGCACACTTACCCTGCTAGTGAGCCAATTTTGAAAGAGTGATATTATCATCCAAGTTGGACATGGGAGAGACCATTCAGACCTATAATTTGGAGCTTCATATATATTTTTTTGAATATAGGAGGCTGCTGCTGATCGTGGTCCATCTTTCCTCCCATTCTCTCAATTTCTACTTCTATATTTCCAAGTTTTTCCATAAAGGTGCACTTCTGTGAATGGTGGTTGCGCCCCATTGAGTTCGGTTGATTCCCAAGCATGGGTGAATGATTCATGTATCTATAATATGTCTCTCATATCCTATTTAAGTTGAAATCTAAATAAATACATGTGAAAATGTCCACATTTCCAAGCTTTATTGTGACTAGTTTCCATGTGATGACTTTCCCTTTCAATGGAGATTGTGTATCTGATGTATGTTGCGAATTGGATCAATGTTATGTGCTGTTAGTGAGATATTTAAATGATTTCAATGGTATATATTCATATTTCTCCGTTCTGAACCATTATATGCACCATTTGTGAGCCAAAGTTGAGCTTTTGTGTGTCATTTCCCTTAAGCAAATATCATTGAAATTGTGCATTTGTATATGAATATTTAAAACTCAATTGCAAAACTATTAACCACAAAAAATGACAGTAAATGAATTCTAATTATATTCCCCATACTCTTTTATAAAATTTGTGAGGGTCGAATATGAGTTGGAGAGCCATTTATGCCCATACCTTATGGGGGATTGCATCATAAATTGCTAGTAATTTTT
The DNA here is from genome assembly GCA_001517045.1 of Pseudotsuga menziesii. Taxonomy (NCBI): domain Eukaryota; kingdom Viridiplantae; phylum Streptophyta; class Pinopsida; order Pinales; family Pinaceae; genus Pseudotsuga; species Pseudotsuga menziesii. The sequence goes on from LPNX010248781.1 coordinate 72,728, forward strand.
CCCTTTTTTCCATCATGCCCAATTCGAGTTGCAGATGTCTACGACCTGTCATAAAAATATCAGAGAATAAATTTAATATTACTAATACTCCCCACATCAGTCCCTACCAAATGTGAGACCCTATTGAGCCATTCGAAACCCCCTTGGTCAAAACTAGTCAAGACAATTTTTCCACGGTTCTGCCTTTATTGGAAATTTTTGATTTGGGACATTAAAATTGGTATCAGAGCCTGATATTGGCACCTGATAGAGCTATATATTCATGTTTCCTGACTCTAACCTTCCTCCATTAGAAACTAATATTGGTAGTAGTTTACCCCATGAAGAGAGGAAGACCCATGGAGAAGCCATTTTTTCGAAGACTGGACATCATAACAGACCACATGAGTTCAAAAATCAGAATGTGCCTGCAATACCTAAGTTCTTAGAGTCCAAAGAATTTCCTTACACCACATATGATGTTAAAGAAGCAGCAAATTAGTGGCATCAATTAGGTGATGAGTGTAGGAAAATCCTCCCTTTTGATCGGTACATTAGAGCTTCTATTCAATTCAAGCAAGGAGGAAATGGGAATAGGACATCTCCTATTAATAAGGAATTAAGGTAAACCATTGGAAAATTAACCATTCCTTCCTTCGATGGTTCCTCACAAATTTATGCTAGTTCTTGGTTGCAAAATTAAGTGTATATTTTCAATTAAATCCTATGGTTGAAGTAGATGCATTGAAGATGGTCATTCTGCATATTGAAGGGGAATCTAGTGATTGATAGTTCCATGGTATTAGAACCTTGGGACATTATCATATTTTGTCTTATGAGGGTTTCTCCAATGCATTGATGGAAATATTTGAGAGGAAATACCCTGAACTTCCTTTCAAAGAACTAGCGCAATTGAAGCAAGTAGGAAATCCTGAAGCATATATGTTAGAATTTAAAAATCCTTCAGTAATGGTTTCTGATGTATCTATGGCTAGGTTGGTTTTGTTGTTTACATCAGGATTAACAGCACCTTGAGAGGGCTATTGAAATCCCATAAGCCAGCCACATTAAAGGATGCCACGAATTTGACAAGGGATTTGCAAAATGTGTTGCCAAGAACCAAATATCCTCCTAAGTCAAATTTCCCTTCCAAGTTCAAAGAAGGTAAGAAACCATGGCAAAAGGACTCCTATACCAAATAAATCAAATGAGGACCAATCAAAGGAGATATTAGAAGAAAGAAGTTATGTTCTACATTCCAACAACCTTGGGTCCCATGACATAGATGTGCCAAGGGGAAGGCAAACTATATTGGATTTTTTTTCTGAAAATGATGAAGAGGAGGAGGAGGAGGAAGAGACACAACTTTCATCCCAAGAACAAGGGTATCAAATAGCAGAAGAAGAAGAACCCACTCCTGATAGAGGAAAAATTGCAACACTTTCAGGTGCACCTAGATTCCACACCTTGAGGCTCAAGGGCAACATACAAGGCCAAAAGGTCACAGTTCTAGTGGATAGTAGAGCCACTCACAACTTCATAGATGCATCCCTGGTGGAGAGGAGAAAGTTTCAAGATGAAACTTTTGATGGTTTCACATCCATCATTCCAGGTAACAATTCTATGGACTACACTAAATGGATTCCAAAGCTTCAAATTACTCTAGGAAATCATACTATCACTAACAAGTTTTATGTAGTGAATGTGGCTGATACTAATGTGTTTTTGGGAGTACAATGGTGGTATTATTTGGGGGAGCATACAGTGAATTATCAAGTCCCTGAAATAAGGTTCAAAAATTCATAAGGGAAACCCATCTTGTTGAGAGGAATGCACACTTACGTAAATCAAGTGGTGTCTTCTCACAACATGAGGTATATTTTGAGGCATGGGGACATAGAATGGGATGTTTAATGTTTAATTACATCTCCTAAACCTCACTTGAATATTTCCAAGCATCCTAAGGAGATAGAGGAACTATTGAGTAAGTATGATAAGGTTTTTGGAGGCCTTCCCCAGAGAGACCACCAGATAGGGGGGTGGAGCATAGAACTGAGTTAGAGATAGAAGCACAACCTATCAAAATTCAGCCTTATAGACATAGCAAAAGGATTCGAGATGAGATTGAATATTCCATTAAATAACTCTTGGAGTTGGGTCTCATAAGGCCTAGTTCTTTTCTATTTGCTTCTTTATTTGTGATGGTTAAGAAGAAAGATGGAACCTTGAGAATGTGCATTGATTTCATATTATTAAACAATAAGACAATAAAGAATATATACCCCATTCCAAGGATTGATGAGCTCATGGATGAGCTCCAAGGGTCCATGTTCTTCTCAAAGATTGACCTTAGATCTGGTTATCACCAAATTTGAATGAGAGAAGAAGACATACTGAAGACTACTTTCAGATGCCACTATGGTCACTTTGAGTTTGTTTCCATGCCCTTTGGCTTGACAAATGCACCTGCCCCATTCCAATCATGCATGAACAATATCTTCCACAATCAAATTCATGAGTTTGTACTAGTTTTCTTTGATGACATTCTTATTTACAGTAAAACTTGGGAAGAACATTTGCATCATCTAGAAGAGGTATTAAAAATTCTGCATGATCAATCTTTGTTTGCTAAGGTATCAAAATGTGAGTTTGGTTTGACAGAGATATTATATATTGGAAACATCATTGGTCAAGATGGTGTGAAGGTGGATATGGAGAAAATAAGATCCATTTTAGAGTGGCCTCATCCCAAAAGTCTCACTGAATTAAGAGGATTCATTAGAATTTGCACCTACTATAGAAAGTTTGTGAAGGGGTTCTCCCAACTCACTTCACCTCTCATTGATTTGACAAAGAAATATGACTTCCAATGGCATGAAGGGGCTGAAAAATATTTCCAAATAATGAAGGAGGTAATGAGCAGTTGTCCTATTCTAGTTTTGCGTGATTTTTCGAAACCATTTGTCTTGGAATGTGATACATTAGGGGAAGGCGTTGGAGCAGTCCTAAAACAAGGACAACACCCAATATATTTTAAGAGTAGGAAGCTACGGGCACATGATAATATTTACTCCATTTATGATAAATAAATTCTAGCTATCATGCATGCTTTGGTCAAGTTCAGACAATACTTGGCGGGAAACAAATTTGTGGTCAAAACTGACCATAACAACTTGAGCTACTTCCTCACTCAAAAGGATCTAAATGAAAGGAAGAAAAAGTGGGTGAGTAAGATTCAATCATTTGACTTTGATATTGAATATATAAAGGGAAAAAATAATGTGGTAGTTAATGCTTTATCTAGAAGACCTATTTCTCTAATGGATGTAGCAGAAAATTGGAAAGCCACATTAGAGGTAGAGTATGCCAAGGATAAAGTTTATTGTGAACTTTTTTATGGGACTAACCAAGATTATAGGTATAAGGTGTTGAAAGGAATCATATAATACAAATATAGAATCTATTTGATCCCTAATTCGATATTGAAAGAGGAAATTTTAAAGAAAGCTCGTGAATCTCCTCTAGCAGGTCACCCTGGTTTCTTCAAAACATACCGAATGTTGAGGGAGATATTCTTATGGAAAGGGATGAAGGATGATATTCTAAAGTATGTTAATAAATTCACCACATTTCAGCAAAATAAAGTGGAGCACACTCATCCAGCTGGTCTCTTACATCCCTTTCCTATTCTAGTACAAAAATGGGAGACCATTTCTATGGACTTCATCACTGGTTTGCCCAAAGTATTTGGTAAGGATTCCATATTTGTGGTGGTGGATAGACTCACTAAATTTTCTCATTTCTTTGTTGTTAATACCACTTTCACTACTGCACAATTGGCTGAACTCTTTTTTAAAGAAATTTTCAGATTGCATGGGATTCCTTAGAGCATTGTTAGTGACAGAGATAGCAGATTTTTTAGTGCATTTTGGCAAGAACTCTTCAAAATGGTGGGGAAAAATTTGACACCTAGCACAAGCTATCATACCCAAATTGATGGCCAATTGGATAGGGTGAATCAATGGTTGGAAGTCTACTTGAGTAACTATTTTAGTGGGCAGAAAAAAAGCATGGATAAAATGGTTGCATTCGGGTGAGTTTCGTTACAATACTACTTTCCATATGTCCATTGGAATGTCTCCTTTTAAAGTAATTTATGGTTATGATACATCCACTTTTATTGACCACATTTTTTATGATAGTATAGCTCCAAATTCCAAGGATTGGCTTGAAGAAAGTCAAGAGACCTTGAAAGTTTTGAGAGATAACCTGTCGGTTGCTCAAAATCGGCAGAAATAATATGCATGCCAACATAGAGTGGAGAGACTATTCGAAGTGAATGAGTTGGTGTATTTGAGGTTGAAGCCCTACAAACAAACCACCATAAAGGGTAAAGGTTCACAAAATCTCAAGCCAAGTTTTTATGGTCCCTACAAAGTGATTCGAAAAGTTGGGGAAGTGGCCTATCAATTGGAGCTTCCCATGGGAAGCAAAATTCATAATGGGTTTCATGTTTCTTGTCTAAATAAGGTTATAGGGAAGCAAATTTCAGTTTCAGATACTTGACCACCTTTGGATGATGAAGGAAAACTTGTTCCTATTCCAGAAAAAATCTTGAGAATAAGGGAGAGAAGACTACAAAGCAGAACAATAAAAGAATATTTGGTACAATGGAAGGATTTTCCTAGTGAAGAATCTACTTGCTAAGATGAACAAATTTTGCAGCATCCAAAATTTGCATTGCTTGATTACAAGCAATATTGGGTGGGGAGGAATTTCATGTCCCCATTCCAATAGGTATACTAGTTGACAATGTTTCACCCACCTACTAGTTCCCTAGGTTGAGGAGGAGCCATTAAATATTTCAGTAAGGGACCTATGGGGCCCAAGAGAACCTTAGTTTATAATTTACACATTAAATTTGGTCATACAAATAATAAATATGGAGAAATTAAAGTGGCATTTATTCATAAGGACATTTGGAGGTCCATGGGGACCTTGGGTGGCTAGATGCTTCCTTACACATGTCATGACTTAACCCCAAATTCAAAATCATGAGTGATGGAATGTTCTTTGAAGGTGAAGAGAAATCAAATGAAATATAATGATCCCAAGGATTCTAATGGGTGAGTAGTATTAACTCCCCATAGAAGAGGAAGAGTCTAGGAAGAAACTAGGTGCCATGTGGAGCTAGATTCCCTGTGCTTTATGACAACAACGATGGAAGATTCTATGACAAGTCAGACCTGATTGATGACATATGAAAAATGTGAAATTATAGGGATAAAAATATCCACCAAGCGGTCGGATTTGGGAGTTAGAGGCAACCATTCGAATTTGGTGGAAGATGAAGGGTTGAGGAGAAGGACAAGTGGCATGGAGGTTACTAAAAGTCAAGGATGAGGTGGAGGAATCCTATGGGAATGAATTCAAACTTGGAGTGCCTTAGGAGGGTTATAAAAATATTTCATGAGGAATGTAAATGGATTTTGAAAATTTGTGAATTTTCGTTTGGCATTTGGAGAGCAATTGCTTGTCCTTTGCACGGTGAGTGCACACTTGCCCTGCTAGTGAGCCAATTTCAAGAGAGTGAGATTCTCATCCAAGTTGGATATGGGAGATGACATTAATAAATCTCATTTGGAGCTTAATAGAGTGTTTTATTTCATATAGGAGGCTGGTGCTATTCATGGTCCATATTTCCTCCCATTCTCTCAATTTCTACTTCTTGATTTTCAAGTTTTTCCATGAAGGCGCACTTGTGTGAATGGTGGTTGTGCCCCATTGAGTTCAGTTGATGTCCAAGCATGGTTTAATGATTAATGTATCTGTAATATGTCTCTCTTATCCTATTTAATTATAAATCAGAATAAATACATGTGGAAATGTCCACATTTCCAAGCTTTATTGTGACTAGTTTCCATGTGATGACTTTCCCTTTCAATGGAAATTGTGTATCTGATGTATATTGAGAATTGGATCAATGTTATGTGCTTTTAGTGAGATATTTGAATGATTTCAATGGTATATATTCATATTTCTCTGTTCTGAACCATTATATGCACCATTTATGAGTCGAACTTGAGCTTTTATGTGTCATTTCCCTTAAGCAAATATCACTGAAATTGTGCATTCGTATATGAAGATTTAAAACTCAGTTGCAGAACTATTAACTGCACAAAATTACAGTAAATGAATTCTAATTACATTCCCCATACTAATTTATGAAATTTGTGAGGTTCTAATAGGATTTGGAGAGCCATTTCTGCACATACCCTAGGGGGGATTGCATCATTAATTGCTACTAATTTTTCCCTTTTTTCCATCATGCCCAATTCAAGTTGCAGATGTCTATGACCTGTCATAAAAATATCAGAGAGTCCCCTTAATATTCCTAATACTCCCCACATCATTCCCTATGAAATTTGAGACCCTATTGATCCATTCGAATCCCCCTTGGTCAAAACTAGTCAAGATAGTTTTTCCAAAATTCTATCTTTATTGGGAATTTTTTATTTGGGACATTACAAGTGGTGTCAGATCCTGATATTGGAACCTGATAGAGATATATATTCATGTTTCCTGACTCTGACCTTCCTCCATTAGAAACTGAAAGTGGTAATAGTTCACCCCATGAAGAGAGGAAGACCCATGGGGAAGCCATTTTTTTGAACATTGGACCTCATAAGAGACCACATGAGTTCAGGAATCAGAATGGGTCTGAAATAAATAATTTCTTAGTGTCCAAATAAGTTCCTTACACCACTTATTATGTTAAATAAGAATCAAATGAGTAGCATCAATTAGGTGATGAGTGTAGGAAAATCCTCTATTTTCATCAGTACATTAGAGCTTCTATTCAATTCAAGCAAGGAGGAAATGGGAATAGGACATATCCTATTAATAAGGAATTAAAGTACACCATTGGAAAATTAACTATTCCTTCCTTTGATGGTTCCTCACAAGTTTATGCTAGTGCTTGGTTGCAAAAATTAAGTGTATATCTTCAGTTAAATCCTATGGTTAAAGTAGATGCATTGAAGATGGTCATTCTGCATATTGAAGGGGAAGCTACTGATTGGTGGTTCCATGGTATTAGAACCTTGGGACATGATCAGATTTTTCCTTATGAGGGTTTCTCCAATGCATTGATGGAAATATTTGAGAGGAAAGACCCTGAACTTCCTTTCAAAGAACTAGCGCAATTGAAGCAAGTAGGAACTCCTGAAGCATATATGTTAGAATTTGAAAAGCCTTAAGTAATGGTTTCTGATGTATATATGGCTAGGTTGGTTTTATTGTTTATTGAAGGATTAACAGAACCTTTGAGAGGGCTAGTGAAATCCCACAAGTCGACCACATTAAAGGATGCCATGAATTTGACAAGAGATTTGCAGAATGTGTTGCCAACAACCAAATATCCTCCTAAGCTAAATTTCCCTTCCAAGTTCAAAGAAGGTAAGAAACCATGGAAAAAGGACTCCTATACCAAATAAAATAAATGAGGACCAAGAAAAGAATATACTAGAAGAAATAAGCTATGTTTTACATGCCAACAACCTTGGGTCCCAGGACATAGATGTGCCAAGGGGAAGGCAGACTATATTGAATTTTTTTATGAAGACGATGAAGAGGAAGAGGAGGAAGAAGAGGAAAAACTTGCAGCCTAAGAAGAATCTATCAAATTGTAGAAGAATAACAACCCACTCATGATACAAGAAAAATTGCTACACTTTTGGGTGTACCTGGTTTCCACACCTTGAGGCTCAAGGGAAACATACAAGGCCAAAAGGTCACAGTTCTAGTGGATGGTGGAGCCACTCAAAACCACAGGGAATTCACCTTGTTGAACAATATCTTATCACGTTCGTTCACTAAGGGGGGTTTTTAATTGTGAAAAATAAGGTCATTATATTGTAGGTATTGGGGGGAGATGAATAGGGTATGGGGGGTTTATAGGTATTAGGGGGGGTATAAAAAGGGGTTTCTAGTAAAAATAAGGAATATATTGTAAAAATAGGGGTTTTTTTAATTGTAAATATGTATTGGGAGGGGGGATCGACAAAAGGATTTTTGTAAGTAATTATCAATATCTAGTGAAATTAGGGGTATTCTTTAATATCCCATGAACGAAGGTGCTATGACATGGTTTCACTAAGTGAAGACCCTGTGCTCAAAACTTCATAGATGCATACCTGGTGGAGAAGAGAAAGTTGTAAGCTGAAACTTTTGATGGTTTCATTGTCATCACTCCAGGTAACAATTTTATGGACTGCACTAAATGGATTCCAAAGCTACAAATTACTCTAGGAAATCATACTATCATTGGAAATTTTTATGTAGTGAATGTGGCTGAAATTGTTTTTGGGAGTACAATGGCTGTATTATTTGGGGGAGCATACAGTGAATTATCAAGTCCCTAAAATAAGGTTCAAAATTTCGGAAGGGAAACCCATCTTGTTGAGAGGAATGCACACTTACCCAAATCAAGTGGTGTCTTCTCACAACATGAGGTCTATTCTGACGCATGGGGACATAGAATGGGTTGTTGAATGTTTAATTACATATCCTAAACCTCACTTGAATATTTCCAAGCATCCTAAGGATATAGAGCAACTATTAAAAATGATAAGGTTTTTGGAGACCTTCCCCCAGGGAGACCACCAGATAGCTGGGTGTAGCATAGAGTTGAGTTAGAGATAGGAACACAACCTATAAAAATGCAGCCTTATAGACATCCCAAAAGGATTAGAGATGATATTAAAGAGGCCATTAAAGAACTCTTGGAGTTGGGTCTCATAAGGCCTAGCTCTATCCCATTTGCTTCTTTAGTTGTGATGGTTAAGAAGAAAGATGGAACCTTGAGAATGTGCATTGATTTCATATTATTAAACAAGAATACAATAAATAATAGATACCCCATTCCAAGGATTGATGAGCTCATCGATGAGGTCCATGGGGCAATTTTCTTCTCAAAGATTGACCTTAGATCTGGTTATCACCAAATTCGAATGAGAGAAGAAGATATATAGAAGACTGCTTTCATATGCCACTATGGTCACTTTGAGTTCGTTGTCATACCCTTTGGCTTGAAAAATGCACCTCCAACATTCCAATCATGCATGAACAATATATTCCACAAGAAACTTCATAAGTTTGTACTAGTTTTCTTTGATGTCATTCTTATTTACAGTAAAACTTGGGAAGAACATTTGCATCATCTAGAAGAGGTATTAAAAATTCTGCATGATAAATCTGTGTTTGCTAAGCTGTCAAAATGTGAGTTTGTTTTGACAAAGATTTATATCTTGGACACATCATTGGTAAAGATGGTGTGAAGGTGGATATGGAGAAAATAAGATCCATTTTAGAGCGGCCTCGTCCCAAAATTCTAACTGAATTAAGAGGATTCATTGGAGTTTGCACCTACTATAGAAAGTTTCTGAAGGGGTTCTCCCAACTCACTTCACCTCTCACTGATTTGATAATGAAAGAATCTTTCCAATGGCATGAAGGGGCTGAAAAATATTTCCAACTAATGAAGGAGGTAATATGCAGTTGTCCTATTCTAGTTTTGACTGATTTTTCTAAACCATTTGTCTTGGAATGTGATGCATCAGGGGAAGGCATTGGAGTGGTCATAAAACAAGGACAACACCCAATAGAATTTGAGAGTAGGAAGCTATTGTTAGTGGGTAGAAAAAAACATGGATAAAATGGTTGCATTTGGGTGATATTTGTTACAATACTACTTTCCATATGACCATTGGTATGTCTCCTTTTAAATCACTTTATGGTTATGATGAATCCACTTTTATTTGCCACATTTTTTATGATAGTATAGCTCCAAAGGCCAAGGATTGGCTTGAATAAATTCAAGAGATCTTGAAAGTTTTGAGAGATAACTTGCAAGTTACGCAAAATCAACAGAAACAATATGTAGACCAACATAGACTGGAGAGACAATTCCAAGTGAATGAATTGGTGTATTTGAGGTTTCATCCCTACAAACAAACCACCATAAAGGGCAAAGGTTCATAAAATCTCAATCCAAGGTTTTATGGTCCCTACAAAGTGATTCGAAAAGTTGGGGAAGTGGCCTATCAATTGGAACTTCCCATGGGAAGCAAAATTCATAATGTATTTCATGTTTCTTGTCTAAAGAAGGTTATAGTGAAGAAAAATTCAGTTTCAGATACTTTACCACCTTTGAATTATGAAGGAAAACTTGTTCTCATTCCAGAAAAAAAAATATTGAGAACAAGGCAGAGAAGACTACGAAGCATAACAATAAAAGAATATTTGGTAAAATGGAAGGATTTTCCTAGTGAAGAATCTACTTGGGAAGATGAACAAATTTTGCAGCATCCAAACTTGGAATTGCTTGAGGACAAGAAATATTGGGTGGGGAGGACTATCATGTCCCCATTCCAATAGGTCCACTAGTTGACAATGTTTCACCCACATACTAGTTCCCTAGGTTGGGGAGGAGCCATTAAATATTTCAATAAGGGAGGTATGGGACCCAAGATAACCTTAGTTTATCATTTACACATTAAATTAGGTCATACAAATAATAAATATGGATAAAATAAAGTGGCATTGCTTCATAAGGACATTTGGAGGTTCATGGGGGCCTTGGGTGGCTTGATGCTTCCTTACACATGTCATGACTTAACCCCAAATTCAAAATCATGAGTGATGGAATGTTCTTGGAAGGTGAAGAGGCATCAAATGAAATACCATGAGCTCAAGGATTCAAATGGGTGAGTAGGAGTAACTCCCCATAGAAGAGGAAGAGTCTAGGAAGAAACTAGGTGCCATGTGGAGCTAGATTTGATGCGCTTTATGACAACAATGATGGAAGATTCTATGACAAGTCAGACCTAATTGCAGACCCGATTGCTGACATATGAAAAATATGACATGACAGGGCAAAAAATATCCACAAAGAGGTCTAATTTTGGATTTAGAGGCAACCATTCGAATTTGGTGAAAGATGAAGGGTTGAGGAGAAGGCCAAGTGGCATGGAGGTTACTAAACATCAAGGATGAGGTAGAGGAATCCTATGAGAATGAATTCAGCCTTAGAGGTACTTATGAGGGTTATAAAAATATGTCATGAGGAATGTAAATTGCTTTTTATCATTTGTGAATTTTCGTTTGGCATTTGGAGAGCAATTGCTTGTCCTTTGCACAGTGAGTACACACTTACCCTGTTAGTGAGCCAATTTCGAGAGAGTGAGATTCTCATCCAAGTTGGACATGGGAGAGGCCATTCAAACCTCTCATTTGGAGCTTCATAGAGTGTTTTATTGCATATAGGAGGCTACTATTTTTCGTGATCTATCTTTCCTCCCATTCTCTCAATTTCTACTTCTAGATTTCCAAGTTTTTCCATGAAGGCTCACTTGTGTGAATAGTGGTTGCGCACCATTAAGTTCAGTTGATGCCCAAACATGGGTGAATGATTAATGGCTCTGTAATTTGTCTCGCATATCCTCTTTAAATTGAAATCAAAATAAATACATGTGCAAATGTCCACATTTCCAAGCTTTATTGTGACTAGTTTCCATGTGATGGTTTTCCCTTTCAATGGAGATTTTGTATCTGATGTATATTGCGATTTGGATCAATGTTATGTGATTTTAGTGAGATATTTAAATGGTATATATTCATATTTCTCTATTATGCACCATTTATGAGCCGAAGTTGAGATTTTATGTGTCATTTCCCTTAAGAAAATATCACTAAAATTGTGCATTCGTATATGAAGATTTAAAACTCAGTTGCAAAAATATTAACCACACACAATTATAGTAAATGAAATATAATTATATTCCCCATACTCTATTCTGAAATTTGGGAGGGTCGAATAGGATTTGGAGAGCCATTTCTTCCCATACCCTAGGGGGAATTGGATCATAAATTGCTAGTAATTTTGCCCATTTTTTCCATCATTGCCAATTCAAGTTGCATATGTATATGACATTTCATAAAACTATAAAATATTCTCTTTAATATTCCTAATACTCCACACATAATTCCCTACTAAATTTGAGACCCTATTGAGCCATTCAAATCCCCCTTGGTCAAAACTAGTGGAGACAATTTTTCCAAAATTCTGCCTTCATTGGGAATTTTTATTTGGGACATTACACTCTTTAATTATGAAGATTTCCCCCCCACTCTTGATATTTTTCCTACACCACCCCCTCCTCTTCCCTCTATTCCTTGTGACTCTCCTTCCTTTATGGATCCTTCCCTCCTTCAATCTCTCTCTATTTTCTATGATAAGTCTCCTCTCTCACCCTCTACACTTCCCTTGGAATCTATCAGATTTGAAAATGTTACTATCTGCGAGTCTAGAAATATCATTCCTCCATGTGTTTAGGGGCTACTGGTATTTATACTCCCCTTTCTATCAGATTGAAGGTAGGTGCCAGAGCTCCCCCTTCTTCCTTGGTATCTTCCTCATAGGAACTTAGAGCATTGTCACCTGAAGATACTATTTCCCAATGAAAATTGTCTCATTGAATATTCATGGTTTTGGAGGGCTTACCAAACAAAAATCTCTTCGCTCCTTATTCTTGTCCTTAAATCCTGATATGATCCTTATTCAGGAAACCATGTGTGACTACTTTCATGCTCTGCATATTTTTTCCAAACTTAAACTTGGCTGGGAATTTTGTTCCATTGACTCCTCTGACCTCTTAGGAGGCCTTCTCACTAGTTGGAACCCTCTTTTTGTTCGGTGCAAAGCCTTTGCTTCCTTTTCATACCTTTTGATCATGTCCAGGTTCAAGGGCCTTCATGAGGAACTTTCAATCCTCAACTGTTATGGCCCTTACTCTAACAAGGATATCTTCTAGACTATTGTACTTATTGGTGGTTCACTTGGATAACCAAATATATTACTTGTAGGGGATCTTAAATTTACTCTCTCAGCCTCTGAAATATAGGGTAAAAAATCTCATGCTAACCCTTTATCCCCATTTTCTCACATTTACTAACAAGAAACAATCTTGTTGACTTGACTCCTCACTCTCTTGGCCCCACTTGGAGAAATGAGAGAGATGGGGATGAGGGTATTAGAAAAAGAATGGATAGATTTATGACCTGTGAACTTCTCCTCCCCTCCCTCAGTCGCTTTAGAACTTGGGCCCTACCTTCTGTGATCTCTGGCCATTAACTTGTTTGTCTGGAATGGGAATACTAGTCTTCCTCTCGCCATTATCCCTTCAAGTTCAATAGGGTTTGGCTCTCAGAGAAGTATTTTTATTCCTTGGTCACATCCTCTTGGTCCACTGATACTACTCCCCGCTCTTTTGATCATATGAAAGTCCTTACTTACAAGCTCAAAACACTCAAAAATGCTGTGAAAGTTGGGAAAAATATCAGTTGTTCAAAAGGAATAAAGAAATCATTGGTATTGATCAAGAGATCCAGTCTCTCCTCTCCATGCAGACTTCTGGTATACTCTCGAAATTTGATAATGTACAATTGTCAGCTCTTAAATAAAAAAAGTACAGCTTCCCGACTCATGAAGTCTTTGACTTGGAAGCTTAAGAGTAGAGTACTTTGGATTAATGAAGGAGATGCTATTACTAAGTTCTTCCACAATTTTGCCTCATCTCAAAGACACCCCAAGGCTATTTGGGCCCTTAATAATCCTGTTGGGGATCGTGTTGATGATGAATCACAACTTAAAAGTTTTGGAGAACTTCATTTTGTTCAACTCTTCAAAGATGATGTTACCAAAACATAGCATATGAACTTAAATTCATTAGCCTCTTTCCCTCCTTTGTACAGGATGAAGAATCTATAATTTTTCTCTATGAAATCTCTCTTCTTGAAGTCAAAGCTGCATTAAAACGATTTAAGAAAGACAAGAGTCTCGTTCCTGATGGATGGCCAGTTGAGTTTTTCCTCTTTTTTTCAATTTGGTGGGAACATACCTCCTTAAGGTTGTTGAACAATCTTGAGTTGAAGCGAAGGCCATTTACTCAATAGATTTTACCTTTCTTACACTCATCCCCAAGTGTGAGAAGCCACTTACCTTTGCATATTTTCAACCAATCTCCCTTTGCAATTTGATATACAAGCTCATCTCAAAAATTGTAGCTACTCGCCTTAATCCTTTCTTGGACAAGATTATCTCTAGACAACAGTATGGATTTCTTAAAAATAGACACATCATAGAATATGTTGGTATAACCCAAGAAATTCTTCACTCCATCAAAACCAAGAACCTACAGGTAATGTTACTCAAGCTAGACCTTTTCAAGGCCTTTGATCGAGTCAACTGGACCTTCTTACAGGTTTTTCTTCTCCAGATTGGTATACCTCTTGATGGAGTTAATTGGATTATGGGGTGTGTCAGCTCCTCTAACTTATCGGTCCTGGTTAATGGATCACCATCTAATTTCTTCCCATCTACATGTGGTATTATATAGGGGTTCCCTCTATCTCCCCTACTCTTTATCTTGGTGATTGAAAGCCTCGGCCTCATGATTTTGGATGCTCAGAAGAAAGGAAAAATTAAAGGGATCCAAATTTCCCTAAGTATGGCTATCACGCACTTTCTCTTTCTTGTCGATGTTATACTGTTTGGGATGGGTACCCTTGATGAATGGAAATCCGACAAGGAAGCACTTGATCTTTTTTCTCAGCTATAGGAATGTCTATAAGTCTTGAAAAATCATCCTTCTTGTACAATGATGTGGATGATGAAACCATGGAAAGGATTGCATCCATTCTTCCTTTTAAAATGGTTCCTCTTATTACAGGCTTTAAATACTTGGGGTATCGTCTCAAACCACTTGGGTATTGTGCGAATGACTGGAGATGGATCATAAGTATGTTTGAAAAAATAATCAACAACTAGGCCTGTAGATTGATTTCACTTGGTGGAAGGCTGATATTGGTTAGATCTGTCCTATTAGGGTTAGTGGTTTATTGGTTTTCCCTTGCCTGCATTCCAAAATCCATCCTAAACTATCTCAGGCGTTGTATATTTTCCTTTATGTGGGGTAGCAATGTAGATAAACAAAAGATGCACTTGGTGGATTGGAGCACTATATCCAAACCTTTTTAATATGGTGGCTGGAACATAAAAAATCTCGATTGGTTTGGTACAGCGCTCAGATTGAAAATCATTTGGATGGTCTTCACTGGAAAAGGAACTTGGAGTATCATTATAGGTCACAAATATCTCAAAAATACTCATGTTCACAAATGGATTTGCAAGCGGAACTTTCATTTACATGGTACTTCTTATTTCTGGAACGGCTTCATTCATTCCCTCTCTTGGATCACCCGAAAGTTGGGCTGAAAGGTTGGTGATGGAAGGTTCATAAGACTAGGTATGGATCCCATTGCAGGATAGAGCACATCTTTTATGCTCTCGGAAGGGATCAAAGATTACCTCACTGACTATGGATTTACGCATATCTATCGAATCTGTAACTTGAATCTAAGTACAAACTACTAGTCCTACTGGTTATCTGCAATAGACTTGGACCTAGGAGGAATCTAGGCTTATCAATGGACTAAGTATATAAATGGATTAGCTCACAGTGGCATTTGATGACAAACTTCTCTAGATGCACAATAAGGTATCGAGAGATGTCTCGACCAAATTGGGTTATGATCTCATAGTGTACTCACTGATACCTCCTTCATCTGTCAAAACTTATACACAGTTGTGGTCCTCCAACATCCCTTTCAAAATTATCTTCTTTGTTTGGTTGTGCATTGAAAATCGGATTAATACCTGGGATAATTGAAGGAAGAAAGTATAGTATGGGCTTAACAGGTGTAGCTTATGCAAAACTACTAAGGAGTCGACTAATCACCTCTTCATGGAGTGTTCTTTTACTTGGGAGGCTATTAAATTATTTTGCAGGAAGTTCAATTGCACTCTGGTATGGGACAATGCTTCTCTACTTGTTAATATTGAAGGTTGGTTTAAAAGGAACAAACCTATTCTCTACCTTCCTTTATTCCTTATCTGGAACTTGTGGACCTCTTAGAATATCTGCATTTTTTAAGATAAAAATATTGAGTTACTCCCTCTCTGCTACAAAATTGTTGATCAAATCAACTCTTATCCTGTGTTTTCTTCCAAAATTTCAGGGACGAGGAATATTGGCTCGGCACTTGTTCTATCTTTTCCAGTAAGATTTTTTTATGGTGTTGTTGCTAGTAGTATGGGTGGTGCGGGTATCTACTTATTGATCATCCAAGCTCATTTCTTCTACATCAATATGGGATGTGGTATAAGCAAAAATACCAGAGCTGAACTCTTGGCTCTTTGGGGACTCCTGCACTTTTCTAAGGAGCTCGAAATCCCTACTCTCCACATATTTGGGGATTCCTCTATCATTATAAATTGGGCAAATGAAAAGGTTGCTCTCTCAGCTCTGGATTTGGAAGCCTGGTGCCTAAACATTGTTGAACTGAAATGCAACTTTCTTTCGTTAGACTTCCAACATGTTTATAGAGAACATAATGAGAGGGCGGATATTTTATCCGAGGAAGCGCTCCCCATGGCCTTTGACCACCTATCCTTCATAGAATATTATGAAGGATTAGTTATTGGGGAAGATAAGCTTCAGCTATTCTAAAGCCAAGCTTGTACATCCTACTCCTTTGACCATTTGGTCCTTTTAGAGTATGGACGCTTGAGATATTTATTACAGTATCATTTTGGATACTTTGGGTTGGATTTTGGTCACCTTGGGAGCTTGATATTAGTACTCTTCCTTGATCCCCTCCTTGGATAAAATGATTTGGGCTCTTATTGTCTACTCTATGGACTCATATGGATGTTACACGTTAGATAGTCGTTGATTGATGTATGCTGAACTCTATGTGTGCTCTTTCTCCTTTCTGCTGAGTATTGTAAGCCACAGGTTTCTTTTGCACTTGAGATCAGTCACTGACTTAGTTCAGATCTGACAGACTATTTTTGGGATGTAACTAGTTACCTTTTATTCATCTATGAATATCGAGGAACAGCTATTTTTCTTCTATTTTTCTTCTGGAAAAAAAAACACTTATGCTTAATGATATGGCAAGCTTTTCTTATATTTTCAATAGTCTTCAAGTAATAAGGATGTGTAACTTTTTTATTTTTATTTTTAATAAATAATGCTAAAGTAGAGTCTTTTCATATTGTTGGCTAACATGTCGATCCACCAAAACAAGGTAATCTATCAACATTTACAAATGTATAACAAATTGATTGTTTAAGGATAGTCTTTACCAAAAGTTTCAAATTAAAGGTTTATAATCTAGATGAATTTGAGTGAAGTCTTTAGATGCAGACTGCTTGGCACGATTCGAACTGTTGAGGACTCGTGCAAAGCTGTGTGCATCTCAAGATCAGAAGAGGCTCTCTTTCTTGATTTGTATGCTCCACATTTTGGGGCTGTGTCATTGAAGTTTCATAATCAAATGTTTAATTGATTTGATTTTTAAGTAACATCAGCTTTCATTTCATTAATAAAGTGTTGAAGTTTTTCCGATGCAATAATGTGATAAGGAAAGCAAAAGATTTTCGGATACAATGATGTCTCATCGAAAGCAAAAATATCTCATCAAAAGCACAATCAAAATCTCAGAATGATTGATTCTACCGTATGGGTAAATTTCAGAGTTGTTCTTTGCATTGAGGATGGAATTTGTGAGCTCGAAGCAGGCACAGCTGATTTAAATTACAAGCTGTGCCATTTTGAAGCAGACGGGTGAGCAGCTTTTATATCTATTCTTCGGTGGGTTATATAGATATAACTATTATAGATTCGATTGGCTTTATTTGAGCTTGTGTATTATATTCCATTCACATTCACAGCTTTTATATATATAAATATGTATATCTATATATATAGATATAGATATATCACTCCATTCACATATGTTACGGATGGATGGTTTCAGATTTGATAAATCAAATTAAAAATTAAACATGGACAAATTTGTGAAATGATATAAATTTTAAAATTTTGATTATTGAAAATTTTATTAAGAATTAAGTACAAACAAATTTTTGAAATGATATAAATTTTAAAATTTTTAATTATTGAAAATTTTAATTATAAATAAATAAAGTATTAGTATTTTTATAAGACCCAATTTCTCTGCATTTTAATAAATATATAAAAATTAAAGTTTACCATTGTATAGATAAATAAATAAAAATGAATTTCCATTTTTTATTTCATTTTATCTATCAATTCATAAACAAGAGCCACTAGGTAGCAATGTCACTGCAATTGTTAAAAGCTATTGCTACAAAGACAAAATGTATAAAAAAACTCCACACTTTAACTTATGTAGCAATTGTTCAAAACTATTGCTACAAGACAAAATGTATGCAATGTCAGTGATACCAAATATTGGCTTATGACGGAATAAAAACACTAATAAGAATATATTTAAGCTAGTAACTTCTAAAAATAAGAAGCATAGAAATATAAAAATATAAATATAACTAGCAATTGCCCAAGAATGTGCAATAATACGCAGATAAGTTGTTCTTGAAAGGTGAAAAAGGCTGAAAAAAGAAATCAAAATTCAATTGGTGTTTTTTTTGGAAAAAGTTTTAAAAAAAAGTGATAGAAGAAAGTTTGGTGTATACATAGCCTTGTACCTTGAGTACATCACAAATCAATCACAAATAGACACCTAAATATTCCTGTCTCAAATAAGGAAGCACTTTCCAATGGGCTCCATTCCTAAAAATTAAGATATCGTAACCCTTGTTTTTGAGTTAATCCCTCATTAACTCAAAAACGAGTTTAGGGAATAATTAAGAAAATGATGGGTTTACAAAAGTTATAAGGTACGTTGGGGTTAACCATGGTCATACTTATCTCTTAGGCTATATGCCACCCCCTCTTACTGACCTAGGTGAATACATGAGTTCCGGATCTTATAGTGTGTTGGCTCTGTCACTATCAATTTGATATTTATATTAATAAGGAAATACATCATGAGCTTTGCCTTACATGCGCTCAATGTCTTTTACAAAATTATAATAACAAAATAATGAGGAATTTAACCCAGAGGTGTTACAAATAGCATAGGCAAAGCAACTAGAGAAGTGCTCTATAATGAACGACTTGAAAGTATAATTGTGCATTCAAAAATGTACAAATATAGAAAACACAACAAATGTACTAATATGTGTCAATATGAACAAATGCAACATGGCAATTTGAAGGAATGCATGTTAACATCATATACGCCTAACATAGAGAAATGACAATCTACAACCATATACATTAAATATTGTATATTTTTGCAATATGTTTCAAGCAATTTATTGGTCATCCCAAACAGTTCCACTTAATCATAGCTAATATGTTGTAGATTCCAACTCTTAGCCAAGTTATGATACCATTGGGGTGAAAAGGATGAGACATAATTGGGTATGGAAATTTCTCCATCTAAAGGGAAAGGAGAGAATTTACCAAGCATCACTAGTGAATTCTTAAATTGGATCATATGATTCCTCTTGGTTGTTATGTTCCTTAGTTTGACAACCTTTTTTTCTAAAGTAAAATGCATGGTTTCTCTTCTCTACTCCACTCCAAAAACTAGCTCCCTTCCCCAAGTGGAATTTTCCCTCTTTGCATGCATGAAGAATGATCTAAATCAAATTACCTTCTTTTAGACCCCCTTACCTTTCCCTTCTTGTGGTATCATATCCCCCTTAAGTACTCATGAACCCTAAGCAATAGTTATCCTAGTTTAAATCTTACTTTTATCTTAACATTTAAAACTTAATAGTAAATTTCTAAACAATGTAAATTGTAAATTTGTTAAACATTTGATTAACTTTCACATTTTTATTTTGTTAAATTCCAAAAATAAATATAATACAACTAAATCATATTTCTATACTTCAAAATGTTTTCATTCATTTAAAAAATTAATCAAAATATTTTATATTTTATTATAAATTAGTGTAATATAAAAACAAATGCAAAAAATGAAATGACTCTTTAGCTTATCATCAATCTCTCCAATCATATAAAAATCTTAAAAATCCAACTTTAGACAGTATATTTATAACTTAGAAACACATAAGGTCTACACCACTTTGATTACTTCATCTAAGTATGCATTCACCTTATATATGTAAGCATTATCTTCTAAGTATGCAGTCACCTTATATAAGTAAAATGCTTACATATTTGTAAATTTAAACAAGTGGTTAACAACAACAACAACAACACCATCACCACCACCACTGTTTGTGGGACAAGAGACTCTCCTCTGCGCAGTGATTTAACTGTTAAAGTCTACAAAGGTGTACATACACTACCACCTCTGGATTTGAACCTATGATCTCCTAAGAAGAAACATATGCTCTTAACCATTAGGCCCACTCATGTTGTAGTCATGTCATGGATCATATTCATGATTTTTACATGTTTTCTACTGCCTTGATTGTAACTAAAATTAACCAAAATATTCATATTCTTAAAAGTTTATATAATTTTTTTTTATAAAATAGTTTAAATATTAAAAGAAATTATGAAACAGTTTAAATATTAAAAATAATATTATTGATTAATTAATTTACAATTAAATTTACTATATTTTATATTTATAATCAATTGTCACCTAAATTTTATTTATTATTAATAAAATAAAAAAATATTACAAATTAAATTTAAATTAATAAAAATAAAAATCAAATTTATTAAACTTTATATAAAAACATAAATGAATATATTTCAAATTAAATTTAAATTTCAAAAAATAAAGTGACAAAATGTAATTTATTATTAACATTTCAATGACAACTTAATATATAAATTGATCGACAACAATCTCAAATATAACTTGTTACGCTGATAGTTACACCGATAGGTGTATATATCTTAGAATTTTGGTTCAGAGGTTTCTTCAAAAAAATACCTCTTATAAAATCATTGATTATGGTATCACTCATAACTTCATTGACCCCAGGATCGCCAAACAAGCTGATTGTTTTGTCCATCCTTGCTCCATCTTTGAAGTCATGATTTTCAATGGGGGCACCTTACCTTGCAAAGACAAGTGTCGTAATGTGTGAATCTCTATTGCGGATTATAACTTGTTCTCTGGCATGTTTTCCTTGCCCTTAAGCGGATGTGATGTGGTTTTGGTCGCTCAATGGTTACACACACTTGGACCCATTTTTTAGGATTTTGTTGAACTTTGGATGCAGTTTTCAATCAATGGTTAAAAACACACATTGAAGGGCTTACAACCAAGGTCTCTCAGCATCATCAATTCACATCGCATGGAAAATATCCTTAAGAAGAGTTCACATGGTTTTATCGCTCAGCTCCATTTCATTCAGATGCAACCTTCAGCGGTCTCAACTACTCCCTTGGATCTACAAGAAATTTTGGATCGATATGCATGTGTGTTTGTTGAACCATTGGGATTTCCACCTTCACTACCAAAGGACCATCGTGTTTGGCTCCTTCTTGGAAGCATCCCTCCCAACATCAGGCCCTATCGCTACCCATTTCACCAAAAGACAGAGATTGATATGCTTGTTCGTGACTTACTGAAGCAAGGTATTATTCGCCCTAGTACCAGTTCCTTCTCTTCATCGATTCTTCTTTTCTAAAAAAAAGATGGGTCATGGCACATCTACATCAACCTTCGAGCACTTAATCACATCAAAATTAAGGATAAGTTTCCAATTCTTGTTGTTGATGAGCTTCCGAATGAGCTCCATGGTGCTTTTTTTCTCCAAGTTGGATCTTTGTTCTGGGTATCACCAAATTCGGGTTCGTGAGGATGATATTCCTAAAACAACTTTCCGCACACATGATGGCCACTATGAATTTTTGGTTATTCCATTTGGCCTCACAAATGCTCCTTCCACATTCAAAGAATCGATGAATAAAATATTTCAGAAAGTAGGGCAAGTACTTGCGAAATTCAACATATGGTTTCTGAATGCGATACCTTCCAGTGCCACAAAGGTGAAACTACACTCCTCCCTAGATTGTTCGAACCATTTCCCATCCCTACAAGGATTTGGACAGATATTTCAATGGATTTCATTAAAGGGATCCCTAAATCTGGAGGGAAGACCATAATCTTGGTTGTGGTTGATCGACTCTCCAAATATAGTCATTTTTTTCTCTCATCCATCCATATACCGACTCCTCAATCACACAAATTTTCATGGACCAGATATTCTGTCTTCATGGAATCCCTTCTTCCGTTGTCTCTAACCGCGACGCAACTTTCACAAGTCATTTTTGGACCGAACTCTTTTGCCTCACTGGCACCAAACTGAATATGAGTTCAGGATATCCTCATCTATAGTAAAACATGGGCTGAGCATCTCCAATATCTGGATCTTGTACTGCAACTTTTCTGTGATCACCATCTCTGTTCCAAACAATCTAAATGTGTTTTTGGGCAGAACGAAGTAGAGTATCTCAGGCACATTATTTCAGCACAAGGGGTTCGCGTCAATCCTGCCAAAATAGATTGCATGAAAAATTGGCTGCATCCTCAGACCCTGAAGATCCTTCATGGGTTTTTGGGGTTGACTGGATACTACCACAATTTTTTCAAGGATTATGGGAAGACTGCAACTCCATTAACAGCCCTACTGAAAAAAGGATGCTTTTACATGGACACATGTTGCTGAGTGTGCATTTGACAAACTAAAACAAGCTATGTGTACCACACATGTTCTAGTTATGCATGATTTTTCCAAGCCCTTCACCATTGAGAGTGATGCTTGCGAAAATGGACTTGGTGATCTCCTCCTTCAAGATGAACATCCCATTGTGTTCACCAGCAAATCCCTTTCTTGTAAGAATTTATCCACCTCTACATATGAGAAGGAAATGATGGTTATTTTGCATGTAGTACAGAAGTGGAGTCCATGCCTCTTAGGGAATCATTTCTGCAACAAGACTGATCACCATAGTCTGAAATATTTTCTAGAACAACGGGTCTCATTCCCAACACAATAGAAATGGGTTAGAAAACTCATGGGTTATGACTATGAGATCACTTACAAGAAGGGTAAGGACAACCTTGTGGCTGATGCTCTTTCCCGCACATTTAATGACCATGCTTCTCTTTCAGTTATTTGTATGCCTATTCCAAATTGGTTACAATCTATTCAGCAAGGCTATGTCAATGACTCTTCCTTATCTAAAATCATCCAACACTTGGCCAGTAATCCTTCTGTTGTTCCGCATTACTCTTGGGATGGTTCTTCTCTGAGATACAAGGGTCGTCTGGTGCTTCCCCAGAGCACAGATCTTCACCAGGTTGTCTTCTATGAACTCCATGCTTCTCCATTGGCATGGCACTCTGGGTTCCTCAAAACGTATGAGCGGGCACGACATAACTTATTTTGGAAGGGAATGAAACAGGAAATTCAACATATGGTTTCTGAATGTGATACCTTCCAGTGCCACAAAGGTGAAACTACACTCCTCCCTAGATTGTTCGAACCATTTCCCATCCCTACAAGGATTTGGACAGATATTTCAATGGATTTCATTAAAGGGATCCCTAAATCTGGAGGGAAGACCATAATCTTGGTTGTGGTTGATCGGCTCTCCAAATATAGTCATTTTTTTCTCTCATCCATCCATATACCGACTCCTCAATCACACAAATTTTCATGGACCAGATATTCTGTCTTCATGGAATCCCTTCTTCCATTGTCTCTAACCATGACGCAACTTTCACAAGTCATTTTTGGACCGAACTCTTTTGCCTCACTGGCACCAAACTGAATATGAGTTCAGGATATCACCCACAACCAGATGGTCATATTGAATTCATCAACAAATGTTTGGAAACTTTATCTTCGTTGCTTCACATCTGAACAACAACGTCATTGGGCAAAGTGGCTCCCTCTCGCTGAATAATGGTACAATACTTCCTACCATGTTGCATCTAAAATGACTTCATATGAAGAAGTTTATGGTCAGGCACCGCTAGTGCTCCTTTCATACACCACCAACAGTTCACCAATTCAGGTAGTTGACATGGTTCTTGGAAACCGCGATCAGACTCTTCACATTCTGCAGGACAATCTTCACATGGAAAGAAATCGCATGAAACAACAGGTCGATCAGCACCATTCTGAGTGCACCTTTCAAGTCAATGATATGGTTTTTCTGCGTCTGCATCCTTACAAGCAATCCTCCCTGAAACTCAAAGGGCATCAAAAGATGCCTCCAAAGTTCTATGGGCCATATAAGGTTCTTCGGAAGATTGGGTCTATTTCTTATAAATTGGAACTTCCTCCTCCTTCTTGCATTCACCTTATATTTCATGTCTCTTGTCTCAAGAAAGTGATTGGCACCAACATCAGAGCACAAACTATTTTACCATAACTGGATAAGGAAATATCCATCATTTTGGAACCAAATGCCATCCTCAATAAGCACACTCGTTAGCTTCGCTCTCAGTCCATCACAGAGGTCTTAATTCAGTGGCACGTCATGCAACCAGAGGATGCTACATGGGAACCACTCCTTCATATTCAGCAGCAGTTTCCACATCTAAAGCTTTGAGGACAAAGCTTTTCTAAGAGGGAAGGGATGTTAAGAACCCGTGTCAACCCTCCTTTTTATTTTGTTAGTATATTTTGTCGAACGCATATGCTTTGTAAGTCGCCCCATTAGTATTTTGTATTATCCCACATTCATGAGGAGTAAGTAATAGTTGTTAAGTCATCCAGTTAATATGTTGCATTATCCCACATTCATGGGGAGTAATAGTTGTTTATATTAGGCTTAGTATATAAGTATGTGTTGAGGCTAATGAAGGCATCGAATAGTTATTTTCTATTGAGCTTGCTCAAAGGAGGTTGCCCCTCGAAGTGGCTTACGATTAAGACAATATCTTATGTGCTCCACTATTTGTGTTATATCATGCATTCTCATTGTTTATTGCAGGAGGTTCCTCATGCGCTGGCGTTTGGCGTCAACTCGATTTGCTTAATTCTGTGAGCCTTCATGTTGACCCGAAGCACACAATTCCAACTGGAACAATCATTTTAGTCTGTTGTAGGAGTCCATGGATACAATATTATATCTACTTTTCCAAAATTCAAGCATGAAACGAACACTGATAAAGAAATCGAAGCGTGAACACGTCGAACTTCAACTTATCTATCGTCATAAATATGACACGTCGAACTTCAACTTATCTATCGTCATCCCTGACACGTCGAACTTCAATTATCTATCGTCATAAATATGACGTTAGGATTAACACGGTTGTTGTAGTTTTGAGAGATTCTACCACAAATAATAGGAATGTAATGTAGGATAAAAGAAAGGATGTTGGGTGATTTTTGTTTGATTATGTAATTTATAAAAAAAAATGGTTTTAATGTTTAAATATGGTACAAATGATTTATTATGTAAATTTAATAACCTCAAACTGTAATTCCTATATTTTTAGCCAGGTTTTGAAGACCGCTTGCTATACTTGTTTCTATGCCTTTATATTGTTAGGCAGATTTTGAAGACGGCTTGCTATACTTGTGTCTATGTCTTTTTTTTAAGAGATGGGTTGTGATGTGTTGGTTTATGTGTTTATCTTGCTTTGGTTGATTACATTTTGAGAACTCCTTTGCTTTCAGGTTGCACATTGATTCACTTGTTGGGGTGCTACGTCGAGGCTAGGCTTCTGGTGAAGATGAGGGCTTGCTAAGCATCTAGTTTACATGCCTTTGCCTTTAAAATGGTAGTTGTAGTATGTTGATTTATGTGTTTAGTTTGCTTTTATTGATAATAAGTTCTAAATTTTTAAAAAAATAATAAATAAATAATACTATTGAAAAGTTCATGTCAAAAATGTATTTGTGAAAACACATGAAACAAGAAATTAACAGCCAGGACTAAAATCTTGATTTTCATAAGGTCTGGTCACCACATTTGATTAAAGTGTCCTCGGCACACAGGTAGCGTGTTTGACAATTTGGGTGTTTGAGATGTTCACATTTTGTAACATTGTTATCAGCATAACAATAACTTGTTTGACAACTTTGGTGGGAGATTGACGATGTGTGCATGAGAGATGGATTACGATTCTTAATTCTAAATCAAATCAACGAAGAAAAGTTGAAAAGAATTATAATTAAGTCCATTAGAGTAAAGAATTATATTTAATTTTATGAAGTAAAGTTTGAAAAAGATTTTAATAGAAATTAAATCTATGAACTAAAGTTAAAAAAAATTATAATTAAGTTTCTAAAGTAAAGTTGAAAATGATTATAATTAAATTTATAAAGTAATGAGAAGGACAAAATAAATATAAAAATATTTTCTTAAATATGAAAGAGATCATTTATATTATATTTAAAAAGATAAAATAAAGTAATTTTATGTTGATTTTTTATTTTGGAGTAAGACCAAAAGTATTTGAGGTCATCCACTTAAACAGGTTAAATGACCGAACATTTCGTTCCAAAAAATTGTTGATTATTGTATTTTATTATATTTAGGCTGATATGCATATATATCTTAGAACTTCGGGGTGGAAAACCATCTATGTTTTTTTATCTACGCACGAGAATGAGACAAGTGTATTGTCCAGATTGATTCTATGGGCATTGTCCAAAATTAAACGAGAATGAGACAAGTGTACTGTCCAGATTGACTCTATGGGTGTCGTCCAAAATTAATAATTAATAATTTCAAAAAAATAAAAAATAGCTTGATTAACATCTGATAACTATAGTTAGTGATAGTTTTAAAAATTAAAATTAATCTTTAACTATCCGATTATTAGATACAACTACGAGCTTAACTCCATTGATTATTAGATACAACTATTAGCTTAGCTCCAATGATTCTAAAACTATTAGCTTAACTTCAACTCTAATCACAGTTATATTGAATAACTATTAGCTTAACTCCAATGATTCTACAACTATTAGTTTTACTTCAACTCTAATCACTTGAGGCTTAGTCGAGTTGCATTTGGCATCTAGGAGTCTAGCTAATGTGCAGTCATGTAAGAGTCGAACTCCTAATAAAAACGTTCGAACTCCTAATAAACTCCTTCAAACTCCTAATAAACTTATGCATCTTGTTACGTCGATATGCGTATTTATCTTGAATTTTGGGGTGGACTACCATCTATGCTTTTTCATCTACTGGCAAGAATGAGACAAGTGTACTATCTAAATTATGGGTGTCGTCCAAACTTCATAATTAATAATTTCAAAAAAAATATAAAAACAACTTAGTTAACATCTGATAAGTACACTTCGTGATATTTGGAAAAAAAATAAACTTAAACTTAAACTATTCGATTATTAGATACAACTAAGAGCTTAACTCCATTGATGATAGACCTTTTAGCTTAACTTCAACTCCAATCATCACTTTTACTTGAATTACAATTGCTGATATTTTAATTTTTAAATTAACAATGAGATACAACTATTAACTTAACTCCAATTATTCTACAACTATTAGCTTAACTTCAACTCTAATCATGGTTGTATTGGATAACTATTAGATACAACTATTAGCTTAACTCTAATGATTCTACAACTATTAGCTTAACTACAAGTCTAATTGCTTAAGGCTTATTTTAACTGCATTTGGCATTAGGAGTCTAGCTAATGTGCAGTGGTGTAAAGTCGAAATCCAAATAAAATCATTCAATCTCTTAATAAACTCCTAATAAACTCCTCCATGTAACAGTTGAGCATGCAGTTAATATGCAATTCGCATGACATGTTTAGGTTTTCCATATACATATTAATTAGGTTGTTAAGTCTTTTTAAAGGAGGTTAGGAGCGAGAAGAATATTAAATATATAATATCCCGTGATACATAAATGGTGTGATCTCTCACCAAAATTTAGTTCAAAACAAATGTTTTGGTGATGGAATGGCCTCTTGGTATGATGACATGGCGATATTTCAATTTGAAGGTCATCCAATAATCTTTGATTTCTTTACAATATCTTGTAGAGTGATGGGAAGTTGTAGATCTAACACTTTTCTTTCATGATTTCTGGCTTCATAATTTTTCCGGGCTTGAATGTGTCCTTTTATTTAAAGACTAATGGTGATCACTTCTAGTGATGTTAATTAGTTCTGATCTATTCTTCTCTGGTGAATTCATCATAGTCCTTGTTATTCTTTATCACATGAAACTATGATTGTTACTTCGTGTTCCATAAATTATTTGATTACCTATGTGATCCATGCTACAAACTAGTGGCATAAACTTTAAATAATGTGATATTTCGCTCCACATCCATTCACTTCCATCAGTACATAAAAATTAATGCAACATAATCTCCACGTGGTGTGATAACACAATGATTTGCAAACATCTTCGAAGACATTACTTTTTCAGAGTAATCTCCTTTACAATGATCCCTTGACAATGGCATATATCTGTAAGGTTTTTGGGCTTTGAATTTTCCATTGATCCCAAAATACTAATAAAAAAACTAATATTGTTATGATGAAACGATAATGCGGTGGCGATCTCTAATTTCATGGAATTTTTCAAATTCTACTCTTTTTAATGTGGTTTATTTATATTTGCTAGAGGAGGTATGGTGATATACTAGTTGAATAATCTACTTTATTTTGGCAACGAGTTGGTGGTAAAACTCATGTGATTTGATATATTTCTTTGATATTTGACATGGCAACTTAATGGTGAGCTAGTAAACTTAGTTCTCCCTTAAATGCAACTATTTTCCTTTAACTGACACACTAGCTCTTCTCCTTATTTGTTGCTGAATTTCTTAATGATTTAATCTCATTCATTGTCTTTTCAAATCCAACCTTTAAATATTGACTGATGACTCCCAGAATTTGGATTTATCTTTGTTTGTCATACAAATTTTTTTATGTTTTTGGTTTTTAAATCTCCATCAAAGAACGTTCTATCTAGAATTATGAACTTCAACAATGAAGGTTTGATGAAAGTCAATTCTTTAATAATGAAGCTTTAACTAAAATACTAATCTTTTCAAAATGAGGTTTTACGTTAGAAACTACCTTTAACCCTTCTTAACAACTATATTGCATGTATAATATTAATTTATTTTTCGAGTGCAATACATCATTTTCAACTTATAAGCTATTAAATACCTAAAATCTCAATTTTCAAGCTTTAAAATAAAATGAAACTTCAATCCAATTCTATTTGTAAATTCTCCCTATATATTTAGGCGGATAAATGTATATATATTAAGATTTTGGGGTGGACTACCATCTATGCTTTTTCATCTATGGACAAGAATGAGATAAGTGTACTGTCGAGATTTATTCTATGGGGTCATCCAAAATTCATAATTCATAATTTCAAAAAAATAAAAAATAGCTTAGTTAACATCTAATAAGTAGAGCTCATGATAGCTGGAAAAAATTAAACTTCAACTATTCGATTATTAGATACAACTATGAGCTTAAATTCATTAAGATTACAACTATTAGCTTAACTTCAACTCCAATCATGACCCTATCTAATTAACTTTTACATTAACTATTAGATACAACTATTAGCTTAATTCCATTTATTCTATAGTTATTAAGTTAACTTCAACTCTAATCACGGTTATATTGGATAACTATTAGTTTAACTAATGTGCACAAGGTTTAGTCAAACTGCATTTGTTGAAGTAATGTGCAGTTCATGTGACAGTCGAACTACTAATAAACTCCTATGAACTCCTAATAAATTCCTTCGAACTCATGTGACAATTGTGCGTAGTGGCATGGTAATGTGCAGCTCATATGATAGTCAAACTCCATCTAGCATAACATTATATTAACTATTAGATACAATTGTTTGCTTAATTCTAATAATGATACTACTATGAGTTTAACAACCACAAATTAAGTGGTTGTTATATTAGATTAACTATAAGATACAAATAATTAATACATTCTTTAGGAAAAAACATTATCAATATGTCAAATATATACCTCTCGACGTATTCCAAATATATTAATTTTAATAATATGGTTGTTGCTAGTTTTATATTCATTGGACTATCACTTGTGAAGGCTCCCAATTTTGATAAAGTATGGAGAAAGACGAATAAATTTTCCATGGTCACTTCTTGTGTTAACAACCTTGGACCTATAAAAGTTAGCTCCAAACCACTTTTAACTTGAAGTTGACAAGCCATCAACCTTGCCTTGCATTTTTGTGAACATCCATCATAAAGAATTGATAAAGGTGTAGCACATCACCTACCACCTAAAATCAATCCAATAATTTAATTTAACACTAAATACCAATATTGGTGATTAACCAAATAGCGGAGGATAGATCAATTTAATTAGGTCAAAGAAGCGATAGATTTACTATTACCCAGATATTTTAAGGTTCACGAGATCATGAAAAGTTTGAGATGAGCATGAAACTATACTATGACACAAAACATGCAATCACTGAAGATTAGTTTCGTCTATATCTTGAGAGACAATTCTGTAACCAACCATTGTACAATTTTGGAATTTTCTACTGACAGTTGTAAACACAACATGGGGGAGACCATCAGCGTTGCCTAGGGAATTCCAAGAGATGATGGTACACATCAATGTGTGTGGAAGTTCTGAGAACGATATCCTCATGGTTATAGAATAATAAACAAAGTACTTACACCGGGCCATTTGTGCCAGGTTATTTGTGGATATGGACTGCGTATTGTATTTGTTGTAGTATTATGTCCTCAACTTGTTCATGCAGCAGCTGCGCCCTGGTGACAACACAGTACATTTCCCATAACTTCACTGAATATTCTAATAACAATGATATTTAAAATTTCATTCCAATTACAGTACAAGGATTAAAATACAAAGCTAAAGGAAGAAAATCCAGATAGGGAAACTAGTAGTAAAATGCATAGTTAAAGAAATAAAATTCAGAGTTGGAAACCAGAGTAGAAGCTAGTCCAATGGTTAGACCCGTAGGGGTTTTGGAAAACTTAATTTGTTTAAAAATACAAACACCCACATAAAATAATCTTAAAAAACACTTAAGAATTTCTTATACTGACCTGTGATTAATGATGACAAATCCATGCAATTGGTTCCTGTCCCCCTGCATAACACTTTAACAGTGGTGCTTCCTTCTGCACTGCAGTAAAATCTGGAAGAAAATTTCCAATATACTTGCATCCAGAGAACTGAGGTACTCTGTAATCTGAAGTTGTGTTTTTGAAAAATTATAACAACCAACCTCCATTTTTATAAAATGTTAATAGTCTAAAATGCAGAAACATTACAAACCTTGAAATTTGCAGAAATATTGATGTTTGAACTTTCAATTTTCTTTTATTTGTTGAATCCTAGTTCGGGATGCATCTATGTTGGTCATTAGAATATAACTTATAATCTATTTTTAACTGCATTTGGCAGAGTTAAAACCATTGGTTGCAAGCAACTTTTCAAACCCTACAGAAGCAGATATTTGTCATGGGACGTCTGTCATGGGCTTTCAAATTAAATTTATTCAATATATTCTCAATTTCGATCAAAATTTTCAAATGGAAACCACCATTGACAAGTGACTTCGAGAAAAAATACCAAAGGTTTTACTTATGGTTAAAGACTGAACTTGTAGTTACCATTAGACAATTCGACATGCACATAATCAGGACCATGTCACAATTTTGTTGTCAGAATATAGAATTGATTTTTACTAACAATTAGTTTTGATCAATTTTTGATCAGCAGTCCATGACTGTGTGTCTTCTCTATTGGTTCATGACTGAGTGTCTTCCTTGCTGGACCGTGACTGTGTGTCCCTTCTCTGCTGGTCAGTGATTGTGTGCATTCCCTGCTGGTTTGTGGCTGTGTGTCCCTTTCTGTTGGACGGTGAATGTGTGTCTTCTCTGCTAGTCTGTGACTATGTGTCCCTTATCTATTGAACCGTGACTGTGTGTCTTTTCTCTACTAACCTATGATTGATGTACCATGAATATAGTGCCATATCCCACATGAGCTATGTCTATGTTAAACCCTAGATTATAAGTCAGTAATAGTGGTAAGTCTGTTAGAGGGCGCTGAGGAATAGTGGTAAGTCTGTTAGAGGGCGCTGTGACTTTTTAGGGTGCCTATCTATGACTGGGACTGAGTATCAATGTTTCTATCCTAATGCCAAACTAAACCCATAACTCTTTAACCTTCTCTCTCAAAGTATAACCTATGATCGCTTCACCGGGGGTTCACTAGCGATGCAATATCATATCAAGTCCATTCATATTTTGGGTTTGAATACTCCTAGAAACCTCAAAAAATATATTTCCTGGTATTAAGGGGTCAAGGGGTTTTTTTAATTTGACATATTAATATACATATTGGGGGTTATTTTATTTGGTTGGGCTTGGGAATACCTTCAAATTGTGGGATGGATACATACCTCTAAATCATGGGCTCAATTCATACCTATGCATCGTGGTTTGGATTCATATTAGTCCTAATTTTTGCTAAGGAATAACCTCTGAATCATGGGATACATTGATACCTACAAACCATGGAATGGATTCATATCATCCCTAATTGTTTCTAATGAATAACCTCCAAATCGTGGGTTTCACGTCCCCACCCCTCTACCAGAGAGAGGACGTGACTTTACTACTATCATATCCGGGCAACTAGCCCCATGAACATAAGATGAAATGCATTGAACTAGCAACATGCACAGATGCATAAATCATTAACATGTAGTGGAAGAAAAATACATTCCATTCAAACATTTAACATGCTCATCATAATTCATTAGCAAATATAAATGCAGAGATTAGCACAAGAGAGACTCTATCTTGGAAGGAGCTCGTCCTGAAACCAGCTATGTCATTGCAACTTTCCACCCAACCATAGGCTAGTGTGCTCAACAATATCTCAGCAGCACTGCCACCTCCAATTTGGGCATGATTCCCACAAAGAATAAGGAACACTAGCAGGCTCACGCATAGACAAGGATACAACAAAACTCAGCCAACCCAACACAATTGGGTTTATCAGGCTACAAAGGAGATGCAAAGGCTGACTGCTAAGCTAGTGAGCTCAACCACAGAGCTATGGACACCTACACCAGATCTAGCATGGCTTCTAAAACATCTACACACCCAACACAAGGAAGCATCCCCTTCTATGCTACATAGTCCCTCAGGCTATGCCTTCCCTTCCAGTGCTATTCAGGGTGTGCAAAGAAGAAAACCATCCCCATAGATCTGTCTGTGAGGTTCCTTCTCACACTAGGTTTTTCAAGCTAATCAGACCCCATTTCCCCTCCCAAACCAGTTTAGAACAAACGGCATAGGCATACACAGCAATTGCAAGGTTTTGGGCTTGAAGGAAACATCATGGGATCCAAAATCAGAAGTGTCGACTGAGGAAAAACAGCCCCTGGACCAAAATTGATTTCACCCAATGATCAATAGCTTCACATGAGTGTAAACGGCTCAGCAACCACTCAAAAATTGGGGTCTCTTCTCCAATCTGCTGGTAATTGCCAACAGAACGACTTCCATACATAGGAAAGATGGAAGCAAACTGAAAAATGAAAGTGGGAAGACAGAGGATGGACGACTGCGAAAAATGAAACTCCAACGTGTAGAAATCAGCCGCCTGTGTGAATGAGAAAATTCCTGTGCATGAGTGCATGCCGAAATCGTTGTTTCCTGCACGTTAGTGCAAAATGCGGTTGTCTTCCTCCACGTGAGGGAAAAATGAATGAGATATCCTCCTTTGGGCATGCCTGTGGTCAAATACCGACGGCCCTGCCAGAATTGACGACTTCCCACGCCTCCCAAGCCCCAAGGCAATAACTGCCCAACTAACTCTTGGAGAAATTTAAATGGATGGTGAATAAGACAAGAAAGGTGGTTAGTAGTTGATGGGTTCTCCTTTTGACACTTGGCTTCCCCCCATTGGCTCAGAGGTTAAATACTCCCCCCCCTTATCCTTAGGAAATCATGCCCCAATCTCATTATTTGTTGTATTGACATAGTTGGTTGTGGGTTTTTAATTAAACTTCATATGTACATGACGATTCAAAATTATAACGTGCCTGGATAGCACAAAATACCATCGGCACCGATCTAATTTCCGAACATAACATGATAAATCGATGGTGGGGATTTTTCCTTGATCTCCACACCAAGATTCATTACAATACATACATCATATACATTTTAATGCAAACGGGGTCAAAACCAGGGTGTTACAGTGGGAATTATTTATACCACCAAATCATTGAACTTATAAACTCTTCTTCTATTTTAAGAATATTTTTTTAGGTTGGGGTTTGGATGGGTATTGAGATTCAATCTAACCTTGATCTACAACAACCAAGAAAAGTGAGATCAATATTTCTTGGCTTACTAGAACCAAGAAAAATTAGATCAATCTTTCCTGACTAATTATTTCTTTCAACCTTTTGTATTCTCACATTGTTAGTTACGAATAGTTGTAAGATTGTGTTATATCTGTCACATTCATAATTGTAATTTCAATTTTTATATGCAAGGCATCCGTTTTAATATTGTATTGGAACTTACATGAACATAGGTGAAAATATAAATCCTTACTTACATACCCTCTATGTGTTATCATTACCATGATATGATACCATATAAGTTTCACCAACTGTGTATCTTTATAACTATTGAATGCTTGAAACTTAACAATGGAGATTTTTCCCTCTCTTGTAAAGATAAAAAAACTAGGTATAGCCAAAGGGAATGTAACTAAATGTTGTTAATTCCCTTGATTGCAAGAATAAATGTAGAAGAAGTGGAGTGAAATCATTGCATCTTGTGAATGACCCAAATCTAAGCTATGCACATGATCATATGGTGTTATTGGAAAGTGAGAGAAATTTTTCTATGTTCATTTGGGTTCAAACATCAACGGTGTTTGTTTTAATAAGAAGGTAGGGAAGTCCATCCATGAAAGGGTTTAAAATTTTCATTTGTATGGATTTTAATTTATTAGTCTTATATGAAACATGATCTCTTCATGTAAATACTTGTATTTACATGATATTAAATTGCTAGATTGGTAGGTTGTGGTGTGAAACATCTGCAATTCTCATATTTTATAACCATTGCAATTACTATTGGACTACCAGTCTTTTACTTTCTTTGTTAAATTGATCTATTTATTAGGTTACCTTTTACGCATTTTGCCTACCCCATTACTATTATGTTGGGTCTTCCACTATCCAATGCTACAAATTGATCAGTCACCCCTGTAATCCTAGTGGGATCATTATAACATTATACTCTTATTTTATTTAGCATCATGTTTGCTTACTAAGAAGCAATAGGGCTCTTGTTTGTTACTACTTGATAATATGGGTATTGAAAATGGGTTGATAAAAATCGATACCTACAATATCTAGTGAAACTTGGGGTTTTCTTAATTGGAAAGGTATATTGGGAGGGGGGTTCAACAATACAATTTTAGGAGGCAGTTTCCAATATTTAGTGAAATTGGGGATATTATTTAATATCCTATGAATGGTCATGCTATGTAACAAGTTCATTGAGCGAACCCCCTGTGGATTGCTTGTCCTTACAGTGACAAGAGCTTATATATTATGTATGGGTATAAGGCAGATTCAAATCAGATCTATTTGACATTCCATTGTTTAATTACTATGTATTAATTTCATTGTAATTTTGCTATTGTTTATGTTTTGTATATTGAAATGATAATCCATCTCAAGGACCAACTTTAATGCAGTGACCAACAGAGCGTTAAAGTTGAAAGCGATGAAAATTATGTTTGTGTTAATTACAACAATGTTATTCTAGATCTAGTTTTGTTTTTTTAGATTTGTTTATACATTAAAGTAGAAATTTTATTTTTCTTTATATTAACCCTAACCAAACTCAAACTTTAACAATCTGCACATATCAAAACATCTGCATTCATGACAATAACCATTAGCAAATAAAATAACTTCTCATGACAGGTTGTACGATATATAGATTACAATACAAGCATAACACATGGCATTTAAGTTTCATGACGATGTAGCAGAGCCAAGTTATCGAAATTATAAAAATTGCATATGAAGGTTCAAAATGAGATTTTTAGAGGCTTTCCAGGGATTTATTATTAGTAACTTCCATAATCCAAACAAAATGAACTATATTCCTTGCTAGATAGGTCATGAACAAGCAAAAGGTTATGGATAATGTAGAAATTTTTTCCGAAATATTTCATAAGAAAAAACACTAAAACTTGTAGGCATGGTCCTATCAAGGATGATGGTTGTCTCAGTATAATGTTATAAGACAACTCATTAAGCTAATCAAAATCTACAACAATATAAAGAGAAACCTAAGAAGGTCCATTAGCATTCAAGTTATCAAGGATGTGGTTGTCTCAGTAGAATGTTATAAGACAACTCATGTCACTGAGGAGGAAACCTAGTATGGAACTGCTAATATTCTATCCATTATCGGTGTTATGTTAGAGTCATCATTTGTGAGTGCTTTTAGCACTGAATAACGGAGAAGTTAAACCTTGCTTTTCTATTTGTATGGCTAACTTTGTTGTGACTAGTCTGCTTATTATGATGAAAGTCAGAAAAATACAAATAGCTTGGGACAAAGATATATTTAATTAACATGTCCTAGCAATATGATTATGTGCACATATCAAAACATATACATTTATGACAATAACCATTAGCATATAAACTAACTTCTAATGGCAGGCTATACAATATGAAGAATAAAATGCAAGCATAACACATGATAGTTAAGTTTCATGAAGCTGCAGCAAAGCCAAGTTATCAGTCTTATAAAAATTTGTATATGAAGGTTTGAAATGAGAGTTTCAGAGTATTTCTGAGCATTTATCATTAACAACTTCCATAATCCAAACACAAATATCTAAATGCTCTCTATATAGGTCATGAAGAAGTAGAAGGTTATGGATAATGGAGAACATTTTCCCCAAATCTTTCATTAAAAAAAAAAAAAAATTGTCAACATGGTATTATTAAGGATGGTGGTTGTCTCAATAGAATATTAAAATACAACTCATTAATCCAATCACAATCTAAAAGTTACAGAACAAGGGCATTCAAAAGATACAACAAAATAAAGAGAAACTTATAAGGTACTTTGGAATTCAAGCTATCAAAGTGATGTTGAAACATTTCACTTGGCATAATCATAGAAATAGTTAAAGATGCATGGAATCCATTATTGCATTCATGTTCCCTCAACATCATGCACTTTGTCATCATACCCACACTAACAAATATTATTCTTTTCAAGATAAACACTCTAGAACTCATTTTTAAATGTAATTATTTCTCTTGTGGAAGCCTTAAAACAAGTAATGATTTTTCAGATCATAATTTGATGTTTTGATATGAGCAGATGAATCATATTACCAGGACATGTTAATTAAATATGTTTTAGTCGAGGTGTTCAAGACAGAAGGAACTTCTTTTCAATAGGTAAGGTTTTTAATTCCCTCAGAAATTTGAAATTAGAATTTTTTTAATATAATAAACCTAAAATAAAAACATGGTAGAGTAAACCAAAAACAAATTTATTTAAAATTGAATACACCAAAGAAAAAATAATTTGTATTAAACATACCTTGTCAACAATTAAATATTTCAAACCATAGTAAACCAAAGCCTTTCTATAATTCATAGCAACCTCATAACAAATGACAATAACATGGGTTGTTGGTCCCACTATTTCGGGCATGTGCTTTTTCCTCACCTCTTGGAATAAACCTGCAAAAAGAACCAGTGAGAATCAATGTTCAATAAAAGTAAGTGTTTTCCCAAAATTGTATTTATATTTTATTGAATTAGCAAAAATTGAAATTTCCGAAAACAACAAGCATATAAAGGAAGTAAACAAGGAACATGAAATAAGTACAATTATCATTTGTTAAAGGCTCGCCTTTCTTTTTCTGGTAGATGGTTTTGCTTCCAATCATGTCTTGGTAACACATGTACCATTCATAGTTTTATGTTTTTAAAACCCATTCCTCCAATTCATTTGAGTATCACTTTTCAATCTCTGCCAAAGTTCTGAGCCAAATGGGATCCTTTGTGAAATTATGATAAAATGTTCTCCCTTATGCTCCCTTTCCAACTAAGTCATTTTCCTTTATGGTCAGTAAACACAAAAAAAATATTCATTCCACTTATAACACATTCATTTTAAAATCTTAGATCATCTCTAAATAGTAGAATATCTCTATATTTTATACTTATGCTAATCAAAATATTTACAGTCTCCCCATCCATTTCCACACTGTTGAAAGTGAAAATTGTTGTAATGTCTTACTCCATTTCCACCTAAAAAGATGCTACTCCCAAGAGTACACATGTTTTCCTCCCCGGAAAATAGGGGAGGGGTAATAATTTTTGTAAGATGGTGGGATATATACTTGAATAGAAGAATGTAAGTTGAAAGGAGAATTTAATTAATCACCATATAATTGAATCATAATTGAACCTGCATTCAAAAAGAAATTATAATTTCATAAATTGGCCTAAAGTTCTTATGTCTTGTCATCAAATGATAAGCTTGGTACAAGTCTTACTGAATTCTATCCCTGAAAACATGGCAGCAAGAATGTCATAGAAAAGAATATTTGGCCACCACTAGCAAACAAATTCAAATTTATTAGCAGAATGATTTAAACTTGTAGCAAGGAAATAACTGCAAACTTTTTGCTAGAAAATAAAAGCAAATATTTTTTGTCACTACATAATTATTATTATGCAATGCCTGAATCTGTAAATCAATTTATCAATGAACAATCTCTAAGTTCAAGTTTAGATCTACAAAATGAGAATGATACAATATATAGATCATTAGATTTCCTGATATTAGCATAATGTGATGCCAACTATAACCATTCATTTGAATGGCAACTTGATAGTAAAAGTTCTTTTTCTGTCAAAAGCACAAATAAATTACCAAAAAGATGAAACATTTTTGTAGATCTTTTGTGTTTCTAGTTGTTGTATGGGAAGACAATGTGATAGCAAAACAATAAAAAAAGTGGTTATGTTGACAAATTTAAAAGAAAAAGGACTGCAAATTTCAAATGAAGTGACAAAATATTAAGAAAGGTACAAATTCTAGTTTAATCAAAGTGTCAAGTTTTCATGCTGATATTTGTTATGCTTGATGGAGAGATTGTCTAATTAAATCCCTAGACTTCATGATCTTGAGGTTTTTCCTTGCAGGGGTATATCCTTCTAGGAAAATAAATTCAATATTGTTATACCACTAGCTTACAGCATCTTTCAACTCTGACTAGGAATAACTATCAACAACATACTAGACAGTCTTGCATCATTCTTACACATGGTAGATATAACTCACTAATATTTAGGCTGATGCTAGGTATAATATAACAAGACATTTAAATGGTGCAACCATCTATAAAATTATATAATAATCCATAGATTTCCACTAAGCCATCTATACATGTTTGAAATAAATCCACCCATAGATATAAATTCAACTATGTGCACAGATCAACAATCAAACCATGAAAAATATTCTCGCAAGAATTTCTAGCTACCTACTTAAAAATGGTACTAGTAGCAGATCCTTGGTATCCAAGCACTAAAATATTTTGAACTTTCTTTGGCTCTAGGTATTTAGGAAGAAATTTGTTTGACTTATTATTCACATATTATTCTCCACCAATCAAATTTCCATGAGGTGTGAGCAATGATAGTAAAAGTGCATAACAAATGTGTTGTTTCCTATCTAGCAAAAAGGTCAAAAGACGGTAAGCATATAATACTATAAAACAGGTCAAGACTCCTTTCAACACCCAAATGAATGCAAGACGAAACAGAAAGGTTCTTAAAATCCTTGGAGAGTCGCAACTACCTTGCCCTATATATTTCCTCTAATGATATTGTGACCTTCCTCTTGATATGAACCATTTGCATTAACCCAAAAGTGTGATTCACCTACACACTACACACCTGCCATCTACAATACAAATGTTAATGAGTTTTAATCAAAATAGAAGTAGAGATGCATATGCACCTTTCTTCTACAAACATAAGCATCTAACACATACTTGAAAAAATATTCTACAAATCCCCGTAATTAGGTGAAGGACTAATCTCATTCATGACTTTATATTTGCAAAGGTATGGCATGAGATATTTCAGTTAAAAAAAAATGTGGAGATAGAAACTAGCTAAAGCTTGTTATTGCAATTTGTTTGTATTTATTTGACACTTTTTACAACTAAAATTGCTTATCATACTTTAGTATTTCCACACAAGTATAGAAGACTTTAAAAATATGACAAATTTAAATTAACATAACAGCGAGTATTCAGGATTCCAAACTACTGCAAACGTGATGGCCACAAAGGTCATTTAGAAGTTTGTAATTATATCACAAAAAACATAGTTCTCATTAGAGGCACAACAGAAGGCAATACGATAATTAAAAGACCAAAAAGAAAAATACAAGAATTTACCAAAGGAAAGAAAAGTACAAAGAGAGAATGCTACATAGCCAAGAGCCATACAAAAAAACTACATCACGTAGGCACAACATGCAATGGAAACATAGTGATGGACAAGAAGATTGTTCAGTTAGCAAGAACATGAAGCAACTAACTATGAAAGTAAAAATTAAAAATAATTGTTCAACGGAAGAAAATACCCCATATTTTGCACAAACACTGTTGAAACTAAAAGATGTTCAAGAGAAAAAGGACTTGAAAAAAACAATCACTTAATAAAACAAAACAACCAGGTCAATCATGTAGAGAATCCTAATGGTAAGATATTGAGTACTTCACCTTCAACATCTTGAGCTATGTTTTAGTAATTTCGCGCCCATTAATAAAAACCTTTGTCCTGTCATTACTCACATCAACTTGAAGATTCCCCCTACATTCAAGTGTGGACTTAGAATCTGGTTTGGATCATGACCTTCTTGTTTAATCAGAAACAAAATAAAAAGAGAACCTAAGTCGATTTATTTTCACTACCTTTTAAACTTTAACTCATTCATTGCTAATACCCAACAACCAAATTTTATTAAAGCCAACGAGAGAAAGAGATTTCTCATCGTGCCCCAAAATTCAGATACTTTATCATACCAATAATGTCCAGGATTCAATTTACAGGGTGTATTAGAACAACCAAGTAGAATAGCCGTTTCTTCTGACCAAAGTAGATTTCATTTCACAAACAAAATTTCTAGTCACAGTTGACTTGTTGGGCATTCCTTTTCAGCCTTCATGATTTGTTGAACCTCTAAGGGGATTGGAAGATGGGTCAACACTCTTAAGATTTTACCCAGAATTGACCACTTTGAATCCTTGATAGGATGGCCAATGCAACTTACACATTTGTTCCCTGCGAGCATTGACCCCATTGCTCTGAGTACACAGTTATTGTAGTATTTATCATTACATACCATACAAGTTTCTTTCTATTATAATTGATTACTTTTCAGGCATCTATGACACATTCCTTTCTTCCTGTGTTGCTCAACTCCTTTTCTTTATTCCTGGATTTTCTTGAGAACAAACCATTTGATGCAATA
The DNA here is from genome assembly GCA_001517045.1 of Pseudotsuga menziesii. Classification (NCBI taxonomy): domain Eukaryota; kingdom Viridiplantae; phylum Streptophyta; class Pinopsida; order Pinales; family Pinaceae; genus Pseudotsuga; species Pseudotsuga menziesii. The sequence continues at coordinate 114,293 of LPNX010248781.1, forward strand.
TGACATGTAACACACCCAGAATTAATAATTATTATTAATTCTGCTGGAAAATACTTTATTTATTATTTTATTGTTTTATTGTTTTTGACAGAAAAGTCAAGAATAAAACATTTTGTAATAAAATATGTTGAAGGGGGACAATAGTGGATATAGCTGTTGAAGAGTGTTTGTTGACCCACAAGAGGAAAAAGACAAGTGGAAAAAACCACTGAGTGAGAACTCAGAATGCAGGTGGCATCATCCCCAAAAATCAGGTCACAACTCCTAGTTGAGTGGTAGAGAGAAGGAGACTCATAAATGACCAAGTCCTAGGAAAAATACTATAAATTAGTATGTCCATAAGTAGCATGAGGATAGCATTGGATGGTGATTAACATCTGTGAGATGCAAGAGATGGCGCATTGAGATTTTTCTCTTGTGGTCCAGTGAATAGGCTCAGGAGTTCTGGATCAAATAACTTGGCTGCTCTGGGAGTTGGTTGGGAGGAACAACATATCCACTCTTGTTTTCCCAACATTGGTGTCAGGTTTATACTTTATATTTTAATGTTGTATATTATGTTTAAATCCTATATATGCAGTAGATTAATTCTAATTGTTTTTTATTATCCTATTGTTGTTATCATACTTGTTCTTAATGAAGTGAAATTGTCTATTTTCCAATCTACATAGTGATTTCCTATACTAGACTGTATAAATCCTAATTGCATTGTTTTCCTAATTTCTTACTCTGCATGTTCGAAATTTAAATTAGTGATTGGATTTACAAAAAAAAATTATAAGTATAGATCTACATTTCCTTTCCATGTAAGCAAATGAAATTCATCTGTATAATGTTTATCCAATTTCTCTACACAAATATATAGTGACAGATTATAAAAGTAGTATTATATAGATCTTTAGCTTTTAGCCTAATTCTAGATAGAAATCATTAAATAATAATAATAGTATTATAAATTATGAATCAACTCAGTCAAAGTACTAAGAATCAAATAACATCTATATAGGAGAAAGCATCAATAAATTCGTAAGTATTTACATAGAAAATACCATAGCTAAAACTATACATATTCCATAATCAAACTAATGTCAAATTAGTATCTAATTAGAATGATAACAAAATCATGTTTATAAACAAAACCCACCAAATCGTAAGTTCATTTAAAATAAGAAAACAACTACAGGAATCGTGGAATCCTTTCCCCATAGTAAATTTCAGAATCACAAGAGAAAACTTACGGAATGAAGATCCTTTAATAAACACTATAATCAAGTTTGCCTAATCGTATCCTTTACACATTAAAGCTATAACAGACCCAAAGGGTCCTTTTTAATAAATATCATTAACACCTAAATACATGGTTGTAATTCCACATCATGGATACTCTAGGTTGTGCAAAACCTCGATCTAATACACCAGATCACGAGATTGAATCCCTTCGAGTTTATATTCTAAATTATCAGATCGAGGATCCCTTTAAAATACGCTAGTATACTTTAGAAAATACGAAATACATCCAAATCTATGACTGACTAATACACCAGCTATCACATTATTTACTACGGTAGTGGAATCGGCGTCATGGGCAAAGTCCACGTCGTGGATGCCAAGCTATTCTATAAAATAAACATTATGTTATAGCATTTAAACACTCACAATATAATTAAATAAAAGTGAAATCATTATACATAGGCAAAGCCTCATTTTTTCTTATGCTATATCTCATTTCTTACCGATATCTTGGGATCAAGTCCCACAAGAATTTGTTCTAAAATGCATAAAATTAAAATAAACACAAACAAGCTTATATATAACTTATTACATAAATTATCAACCGCATAGTATGGTTGTAATCCCATGTTATATGGCTGCCACTATTTTATAAACCAACATTACTCGTCTCTTAAACAATCACAGACCCTATGGGTGTAACCAAGCCCTCAAACCACTAATACTATAGGATAGTCATAAGCCATGAATAGTCATCTGTAAAAATTAACAAGTTCCTTTCACATTACAAACAAGAATTGTTTACAATGAAAGTATTAAAAACAAATCGTTTTTATTTAAAACACTTCTCACACAATCGTAATCCCATCATGGATGGATGTTGTAGAATATAATGGCCTTATACATGCTTAAACATTTAACAAAATTCGCACATGCTCTAGGTCCAGACCTCTATTTGTAATAAATTTACATAACAGAAACTGGAGTAATAAATACAACTACAACATCTAACAGAGGTAAATTGGTCAAGAGACCTCTATATCTCAGGTCAAACCCTAAGGATTTTACTTGTCACAGTTGTTCAAAAGGAATACTTATCTTTTTTCTTTAGCATCCTACACTCGAGTTTCCAAGCCCTCTTCGGCTCCACCTGCAACCATCATACGACCAGGGTATTACCATATGATACACCTATGTTTAAACTAGCAAAGGATAATTTATGGTTAAAGTAATCTTGGCTTACCTAGGCGCTCAGAAACGCGAGCCTTGGAGGAGCTGACCCTATCGTTTACTCTCCATTTTCAAACCTACAAGTAAAATCTCTAAATACAATAAGTGCATCGTTGTCACTTTAAATAAACAGAGTAATAAATTATAGGGTTTTTTTCTTCTTTACCTATGCATGTTGGAAATGAGGCCAGGGGTCGGATCCTTCGAGCACCCTTATCCCTTTGTAGCCTACAAATCACCAAAGAGAATTCCAGTATCAAATTTAAAGAACAACTACTGTAAATAATTATTGAAATGGTGATCAGCAAGCTTAACTCACCTATGGAACAGACTAGCCGCATGGAAAGAAGCTTTAGCAGGCTTGTCGAACTCTTTATCGCTGAGAAAAGGTTGGTCGTATAAACCTCAAAACAGTTACCTTGATAAATAACCATTAACATAGTAAGAAGGAAACAAAACAATGCCTGTAAATGTAGTAAACCAGAGCAAGTTCTATGCAGAGCAGAGCTCGGCCTCCATCGTGCCTCCGACCAACAACTAGAAACCAAATGAGAGATAAGGAAAGAGTAAAGGCTCTTTCAAACCCTATAGAACCATATATAATATCACCATCCACGTGTAGGGAAGGGATCGCATCTCATACTACCTTGTGGGTCCTAGTTGTGTTTCCAACTCACAGCCACGACAAGTTTAATGTCAGTCGGAGGAAAACTTTAATATCATGACAGAAATAATTTATAACGAAATCATTGTGAATCCACACCTTGGATCATGTAATAAAAAACAATCATATAACCTATGCCTTGGAATGTCAGGTAAATATATATGTTACACAAACCTTATCATATGCCAAGTCAACATTTACGTTGGAAACCCCATTGAATAAAAGTTCACCTTATGATATAAACCTTCGTAAAGTTGGTTGGGATGTAATGCCATCGTGGGTCAAGCTATACCCATATCTTTCTAAGGTAAGTCATAAAGTATGTCAAATAAAATACATTCCTTAGCAATGGGTTGGGCTAAGATTTTGGAAGGGGTTTAATAAATTTAAAACCATAATCACATTAAAAACATTATTGCTTGCATATCAGCTTTATACCATGGCAATATCGTTAAGATAGTAACTACTCATACGCATAAAAGAACTGTAAATAAGTGCACCAAAACCAACACTTGTATCATCTGTAAATAGTTGCAGTAGAGTCAAAAACATGTGGTTCCATGCCAAGCACAAGTAGGTAAACCCTCTTCTTATTCATGGTAAGAGATAACCGTATGGATAACCATACTTGCAACTATGTTAAGTTCAAGCCTTTAAAGTGAGATAATTAATTACAAAACAAGTAAACAAAGTACATCACCGGAAGGAGTATGGTTGAAGGTTCCGGAAGGAAATGGCCATCATAAACATGAGCAAATTTAAACATAGAATTCCGTTAAAGTAAATGTTAAAATAACACATGTTAAAAAAAATGTACGATTTTTAGGTGTGTTACATGACATGATAGAGGATCTGGAGAATTGGAATGGGAAGGAAGGACCAATGTCCTCATCATCCATATCTTCAACATTCTAATTTGTTGTTTCCACTAGTTGTATTGGACCAATATTACGTGGGTTGACCATTTCATGAGGTGAAGAATGAAATGAAGATGAGACTGAAGGACGTGTCGATTCATCTAACTTGGATGAAGAAGGCTCAATGGATTATCCTATAAGTGAAGAAATTTTAATTCTCTTGAAATCGATGTTGCTTCTTACTCCAAAAAGAACGGATTCAATATATTTGAATTGTCCTCATCATTCCCAAATGCTAACTGGAAACAACATTCCTCAATGGATATTGAATCACTTTCTCTAGAATCTTTAGCTTCTAAGTTTAGATAATTATCAACTTCTAATTCTAGGTGCGAATGGTCGATACTCTCTCATACTTGATTATTTTCTAGTCGAGAGTGATCCCTCTCTAGGGATGGTTTTTGTAGTAAGGTTAAATATTTTTCAGTAATACCACATTCTGATTGTGGGGAGACTTTGTCAGGATGTTTATCATGAAATTCCATATTTTCTCCCGTGTGATCAGATTCCAATTGTGGGTAAACTTTATCTAAGGATAGCTTCATAGGAAAAAAAATCCTTGTTCAAAAATATTTAATTCTGGTCACGGATACATTGATGCTTTCCCAATAAACTCTATACTTTATGTGGCATTGTCTGAGTAAAATTTATTGTTTTCAATTCCATTTGTAACAAGCATCATACTTGCACTGCAAGTTGGGCAATCATCTTTATCTGGATTCTAAGGTATAGAGTCATCACAATTTAGGACATGTGTTATTCCTTGTACTAACACATCCTTCAAAGAGTCCACTACAATTGCAAAGTGCATAATTTGGGTACAATCATTTTTAGGACTTTCTACACCATAGATCTTCCATTTGAATCTTGTTTCAGAAATGCCCTTCACTGCAGGTAGATTACTCTTAGCAGGGTGAAAGACAGTTACCGTAGGAATCGATAGCATAAGGCCTAACAACAAATTCAGGTGGATAATTGGGAACGAAGGTAAATAAGGTAATGATCGTGCAATGTTTTCAATGGGAATTTGGTTTGCATCAACTAGATCCACTTTCAAGACCTGGTAAGAAAGGGTAAGACCTTGATACTCCATGGAAAAATGAATAATTGAGCTCATCCTGACTAGGGACCTGGAATCTAAGTGGAATCATACTTCTCAAAAAATACTACCATGCTTTGTCATCCATAGTCATATCGTTTGTCATCATTTCCAATTCCCAGTTAACCTCAACCTCCTTTTTCCCAAATTAGGGTTTAAAAATTAGGGATTCCAACTAAGATTTCATGGTTGAATCTGGAATTCAAACTCAAGTTCTCTCGATGCTATGTATTTCGAGCTCTCTCGATGTTATGTGTTTCCTACAACACAGTTGCAGTTCCAGTCCCAGGGGGAGGAAGTTGTCTCCCACAACAGTATGATTGCAACGCATAAATTTTTTGTAGGTTTTGACCTCGGGAGTCCTGAAATCTTTGCATATCGACAGGTGGTATATTTTCATTGGCGAGAGAGGATAAGAATCTACTACATTGTTTTCAAAACGCACTTCAGGAAATAACACCTATCGGCATAAATATTTCATTACATTTTCATGTGGTCATGTGTGTGTGTAGGTTACACAAATTACAAAAGCCTTGATAAGCCATTCTAAAGATAAAAATCTTTGCATAAGAAGGTGAACAAAGACCATCTTTTAATTTCATATAGGTATATTCTGATTGATTTTATGTGGATTAGGATTCATTTCAGAGTTTGTGGAACGAATAGAGGATGTTGTTGATTAAAAATGCGCCATCCCACTTGTTTTCTTTAAATTAGTTACTAACAAGATGTTCAGTGTATCAAAGGTAGGTTTTGAGGTGAGAGAAAAGTACTGGATAGGGAAGCAGCCAGAATATACAAAGAGAAAATGTTGGCATGGCATCTGTTATGTTTATTCCACCACAAACTTTAACCTTAATAAAATTGATATTGAGTGTCGATGGTTGGCGTGAAGAAAACCCTAATTAAGTAGAATGTTTACATTTACTCCAAACATGGAGATACATTAGTTTGCACCATACCAGAGGCAACAAACAATTTTCAACCATGGTACAGATGTCGCAAACATCAACATCTGCAAAAAATGGTCAAGGTTCATGAATATGGGGGTATCGACAGAGTCAAGGGAAAAAATCAGCAAATAAAAAATCACATTTTTTTATGGGCAGTTTTTCAGTTCAGAGTAAACATAGTGAAAAATCATGATGTCGCTGATAAATCAACAATTTTTGCATCAGTTCAATACATAGTGAACTTAACCTGATTTAGCATTCATCTTCAAAAATATACACATCAAGATCAATTCTCATGAGACACATTTTTTAAGAAAATTACAAGCATTGTACAAACTACCTAAGTTGAAAAATAAAGGAAACTTATTGGTGAAACGATACACTACTTTGGGTTACATTGCTTAATAAATACCACCATATTATTGACAGTGTCCCTTGTTGAGGAACCCATTCTACATTCATGACTATTGATATGTCTAGCAGTTGGATTTCCTTCGTTTCTTTTACCAGGAAATACATATTTAATAGTGCGTTTAACATAGACAAGAAAGTGTTGTTGTATACCAGTGCTATATACAAATTGATGTGCATTCACCTGACACAAACCAAGAACACATCCTATTTTACATGATATTGATAATTCATGTTTTAAAGTTGCATAACTTCTGATGAGTATATAACAGGACAAGCAAATTGTTAGGATTATTAATCCTCCTTTGTCCAAATTTGGTCATATGTCTAAATTCGGAGTCATGTCTAAATCGGGAGTCCATCCAGTCTATTTATAGTGATTAACACCATTGAGTCCACTTGACCTAATTCGGGCACATGTTTCAGTTACTAAAGTGTGGGGAACACTAATTTAGGCTCACTGCCACTGATTGCACTTGATTACATCAGTTTAGGAGCCTCCTAGACCAATCCCTACAATTTAGGAAGCCACTGGGAGTGCCGAAACCAACCAAGGTCAGTTCACTTCAGTTAATGACTAGTCAAGCTAAGTTAGGAGTCAGTTACATTCAGTTCTAGTCCTCTACATTCAGTTAGCGCTAGGTTTACTTGACTGCACTCATGTGGGGTGCATTTCTCACCTGCCACTGCCAGTTAACCTTAGTCAACACTGAATGTAACACGTGAGTTGTGTTTTAGAGCTCCGATGAACTCCGGTTATGGTTTAGACAAGGTCAGTTAACTATTGAGTCCTCCTATAGTGATTTAGACAAGGTCTTGGTTACCTACAGTCAAGTAGAGTCTAATCAATTTGAACTTCCTCATGTGGATTCAAATTGCGTGTGGCTATTAAAGCCATTGTACTTCATTGTAATTATCTATCTAATTACTCTTTGATTAATGAAAAGCATTCACAGCTACAAGCCATTTTTGCACTGTTTCATTCTTCAATAACTGAGTAAATTGTGTGATCTATCATGTGAGTTGTGTGTTTGTCCACAGATCTATGTGCTCAATTTAATACAGATAACTAAGTTGTGACACTATCAATTTAGCCAGCGAAGTAGTTGCTGGGACAACAATATAAAATTTAATTTGCATCATTCGTTTCCATTATGCAGATGCAAAATTAAGGAGGTTTTTTATAGCGAAAAGAATCAGGGTGCAATCTATCTATACATTGTTTGTACACTTAGCTGTTGGAGATGGTCACATACTATAAAAAATTGAGACACTAAACACCAGAGATTGTGATGACACCAACTTCTGTGACCTTCAGTTGCCTTAAGGGAACAATAAATAAGAAGCATTCCCATTGAATTTACTAATGTAAACACAACTTGGTTAGAAGGTTTGACACCAAAAGCTGCTAGTTTCTACTGCTGCTAGTGACATCCACATCTCTTCAACAACCTTCCAAAGTTTGTTTCCATAGGGGTATTAAAATACTGAGTTGGCATGTTTTTTACTGCATGGGATACTGATGATTAGCAACATGGAGGGAAAAGCAATCATGGTTGGGGATGACCTAGGCATCTATGAGATGGTTGTGGTGGGGGATATGAGGGATGATGTAGAAATCCTTCACTCTTGATCCAAATGGCCTACATCATAAATTCCATGGCCATATATTTCAATTCCCAATTTTCACATCATACACTGACGGACTTGAAATTGATTTAGGGTTTAAAGCTAACCATAGAAAGAAACTATCCAAATGCAGGGGCAAGAAAAATATTTAAAAACTACATGTAACTCGAAACGACCGAAAGTCATAAATAAACACCCACTCGATTTACCTTATCCTTTAATGCCTTCAAGCCCCTCGACTAGGCCAACATTGGCACGAAATATGGCACCAAGGACGTGCATGCATCCTGTCACACCTTCAAGCCCTCGACCAGGCCAATATTGGCACCGAAGATGGAACCGAGGAGGTGCTTACAACTCGTGTAGCAGGTAATACTTTCGACGCAGTATCTTCTATGCATGGTTATGCCTTCTTAAAATAAAAATTTCGGGGAAGTGGGGATCTAGTAGAGGTTTTCAATCGGCATGGAATATTAGTGTGTATATCTTCATAAGGATTGAACAGGAGTCTGCCTTTGTGATCTCCTCCTCCATCTACTAAATGATCCATTATTTGAGTTTCCTTGTTGATGGGTGTTGTGTGCGGTTCTTGTGGATATATCACGTGACCTACATAATTAGCCACACACATGTGCCCGGCTCCCAACAATCAATTATATTGATGTGTAGATCAATTATAGTGTTGTACCAAAAAGCATAAAGCGCAGAGATAAAATTTAATACCAAGTTGTGGCATGTTCGAAAATCTTACCTACCACCAGAGCTTCATCAAATGCGGGCGTTGGACGAGCACAGACCAGAAAACAATGGGAAAAACAAAAATCCAGTGGAAAACCAGAAGGACAAGTGTAAAGATTGAATTAGTTGGAGGGACGACCAAAAAGGAACCGTGTTTTCAAAATGCACTCCGAGAGAAAATACCTATCGGCGTAATTATGTTATACAATAATTTTTTTATAATTAACAAACACCAACTAATCAAAATTAAATTCAATATTACTTCAATTTAATTTTTTAATATTTTTTATAAATTTAAAATATATAATTATTGTATTTAAATATAAATAATTTATAAAATTAATTTTACTTCAATAATATGTTTAAATTCATAACTTCACATTCTACTCAATAATATGTTTAATTATCTATTTTTAAATTAAATGTACTTGTCATCAATATACTAATAATAACAATGAAATAAACTTCACATTTTATTCATTTTTTTAAATTCAAATTTATATTAACCTTAATAATCTATTTTTAAATTAAACACATATCATCAATATATAAATATTAAAAATGAAGTCTAATAGTGATTAAATATTAAAAATGAAGTCCTATAGTAATCACGGGAAGATCATTTTCATTAAAAATAACAAATCCCTATAAAAAATATTCCATTGAAAATTTAAAAAATAATACAATTAATTATACACCACATTAAAATTAAAATTTAAACTTTAAAAAAAATATTAATTTTTTTCTATTAGAAACAATAAAATTAAATAACAACAACTTGTATAAACATCTCTTCTACCCTAAGTTGCCAATTCAAGGATTCGACTAGAGTTTAGAAGAAAACGACCATAGGCTGGGGAGACCGAATCTAGATCGATCTAAGCTACACATTCATGTAAGAATTCTGAAACTCTCATTGAATATTGCACAATCTCTCTTAAAGTTGGAAGCCAATAGTAAAAGCCTTGGAAGGTTCTCTACAAATTAAATTGTTTATACAGTTACTTCATAATGTTCCATAGCTCCTAAGTGGTGGAAACAAAATAAGAAGTCATTGGAGTATGGTATTTGCATTGGTCAAGGTCTTAATTGAAAGCATTGAGACCAAGAGGAATGAACCTGGAAGGATCATAATAGATATTGTAGGTAAGAAGTGATTGTGAAGCCCCTCTTTCTTTTACTACTATCCCTTGCATTTATGCACCTTCATAAAGGAGTTTAATCAATACCCACCTTCAACACTTTTCAATTCCATTTAGCATTTTGAAGTATTAGAGGAAATTTGGGGTCAAAAATGGGCCTTATAAGAAAACGTGCCAAAATAAGTTTTTGTGAGTTGGAATTCAAGAACCAATAGAATTTCAATAAAATAAGTCAACCATAATGGTTGAATTGACATATTTGTCATTAAAAAAAACTACTTTTTTTGTTCGTATTTTCGACATATCTCATTATGTTTTTACTCAAATTTCGATCGGGAGAGCTCGTTGGATGCGGAATCAAATTCTACATCCAACGAGCTCTCCCGATCGAAATTTGAGTAAAAACACCGGGAGATATGTCGAAAATACGAACACAAATAGTTTTTTTCTTTCTTCCTCCAAAATTAATCAATATTATTTTATTATTTTAACTATTATTTTATTATTTTAACTATTATTTTATTATTTTCCTTAGGAGGCCCATTTTAGACCCCAAAATTCCTCTAATAAGTTTGCGTTCATGAGCAGGCAGTACAAGGATGAATTGACGGCTGGTAAATACAATCCAATGAAAAAATGCAGCTCAGCTTCGCCCACATTGACCAGTGTAGTTGGCCCGTGTATGGAAGTCTTTTGCAACATGGATGTACTCCAACGACTTCTAAGGCGTACAGGATGAATTGCGGGCTTCAACCACTATAAGGATTATATAATTATCAATAATTAATTCGAATATTGGAAAATAAAAGACTTGGAAGTTTCTCTACAAATTAAATTGTTTATACGGTTACTTCATGATGTCCCATAGCCCCCAAGTAGTGGAAACAAAATGAGAAATCGTTAGAGTAAAAACATATGGTATTTGCATTGGTCAGGGTCTTAATTGAAAGCATTGAGAGCATGTAAGAGGAATGAACGTGGTAGGACCATAAGAGATATCGTTGGTAAGCAGTGACTATGAAACCTCTCTTTATTCTTTATTTTACTATGGGCCCTTTCATTTATGCACCTTCATAAAGGTGTTTCATCAATACCCATACACTGCATCACAGATGGAGTTGATAGCACATGACTAAGAGACCGCTTGTAACGTTTGATCAGCCACCAACCCCTAGGACCATAATTCTGAGGCTGATGCAAGAAAAAATAAAGCTAATAAGAATTCAAATACGTCATTTTTTTAATGTATTTAATATAAAAAGTTCATAGCATTTGAAAACTTTATTAAAAAAATTACCCATTGTACTATCAAAATTAATAGAAACAACCTATTTATATATATCACCGCAAGCGGTGACATAACAATATATAACCTCACTTATAAATTCATAAATAATATATTATCCATTTATAATTAGAATACTCTAATAAATAATGTATTCCTTAAAATAATCATAGTGGCTTAGGGGCTTGGATTTGAATCAGAGTATGAAGGTGCTAATTCTATATATAAATAGAATTTTGTTTAGTTTAAATAATTAAGACTATGGATGTGGGTGTCTTAGTGAGTGATATGGCTCATGGGAGGAGATTTTGGAGCCCCCACTCCATCCACCACATGGGAGAAGTTTGATCCAAGAGTCATGCTCATTAGATGTTTCTAGTTAATGAAGCCAAGGGCTTCAATGCGCCTCACCGTTGTTGACATGATCAATTTGGGTGTGGGTATATCTCTAATCGTGTTTATCTACAGTGGATTTACAACTAATTAGATTGGAGTATTTCATGGATTTCGATGCGAAAAGTTTCCATATCCTGGTTTTCTAAAGGAATCCTATAGATAGTGCCTCCCTCCAGCGTTTTAGAAAGAATCCCTCTTTAGATGCGACTAAGTTCATTAATGTCTTTCAGCTCCTTTTCTCTAATTTTTCCGTGGTCTAGCTCTCTCATGTTTTCCTCCGGCTCCATAATTCTCAGGACTTTGGGAATAATCTTCATTCTCTGGATGAAAATATGTTGAGGAGGCTTCGCACCACCCCTCATCGCACTAGCAGGGGATGGGGAATCTCCAGGTGTAGAGGAAGCAAAGAATCCTTTGAAAGTGGGGTTTACAATTCGGTTCCTAGGCACTTAAGAAATCTACTAGATGACTAGGAAGAAGAAATGGTGGTGTAAAAATCGGTAGGTAATCGGGCTCAGGTTCATCACGGGAATTATTGGAGTGTAAAGAATATGTTGGCTCAAGTTCTCGTGCATTCTCAAGATCATGGCAGCGACAATAACCCCTTGTCTTCTCCTTCTCTGGCTCCAACTGTCCATTCTTCTCCTTCCATGAGTCCCTCATTGGTCTCCAAACCAATGGAGACTCAAGAAGACCAAGCTGGTAAAGAGACCCCCATGGCTCTAAACAAAATGAACATTGTGTCCACGAGCAGCTATAAAAGGAAGAAGGTGGAGCGTAGTGGTCAGGTGGACCTTGCCTCCTTCAAGAAAAGAGAGGATCTCCCGGTTAAAAATGATTTGGATAAAATTCAATTTTGGAGGATTACAGATGCCCCATTGTGGAAGAGAAGTCCGAGGATGTTGAAGCTAAACACAATTCCAAATAACCTCTTTGTTTTTATCTTTTTCAGTTTTTAGTTTTCTACAAATTCATGCTTCTAGAGTTGCCAGTCTTTTCTATTTAAATTTCAATGTCCTTCGAGGCTATTTTGATAAGTTACACATTTTGAAGATGTACTCAAGCATAAGAATTATTAGTATTTTATTATATCTCATGCATGGAAGGTAGACATTGATAGATTTAGGCTAGAAATCCATGCATGGGTAACATGTTTAAGTTTAAGTTATAGCTTCATAGGTCCGGGAAAAGCCATGATGGGTTGGTGAACTTCATGAACCTCTTGTGCATGTATTCTATATTTTTTGTATATTAATATAATTTCACTATGAAGCTTACAAAAAAATAAAATAAAAAATCAAGTATTGTCTTTATATTATTATTAAATAAATTTTAAAATCTAAAAAAAACTAAAAACTTATTTAATAAATAATAATAATTTAATTTTAAGTTTTAAACATGTATTTCTATCAATTAGTTATACATAAAATTCAATTAATAATAATGATAATTTAATTCATTAAAAACTATAATTACTAATAATGATAATTTAAAAAAATATCCTTAGGTTTTATGAAAAAATGATGCTTCTACGATGGCTCCACTACCTTCGAAGTAGACATGATAGACATTATTGACTTACCTCAAATAGGGCCATACGATTTTTCTTGGATACACCTAAGTTCAATGAAACCAGCCATAATCTAGGTGGGTAAGGGTTGCACAATGATGATACTCAAGGATCATGGTTTTTTATCCATGATTTGAGAGGTAAGGATGCACAACCAGGAAGGTAAGGGCTGCAGTTGTGTCATGGGAATTATCCAAGCAAACATGACCTTTTGAAGAGGTAACTTCCTAAATAAAGTTGTCGTGGAATTAATTTCAACCTCCATGTTCATTGTTTCCTCTCCAACAAGCTTCACATATTGTTTTAAATGTATCGAGTCTACACCATAGGAATTCATATCATTTCTTATTTTCGCTAAGTCTAAGAATGAAGTACTTACATCTTCTCACAATATAGTGTACTTTCCATCATCTATATTTGGATTTGTTTGCATATTATTTCTTTAACAAATCTACCAGCATTGCAAAAAATGTGATGTTTGAGCTATAGAGAACCTGCTTATGCACATGCCTTTAAGAAACGACAAATAACTCAAAACAAAACAAAAAATTCTTCCAACAAAAAAAGTAGTAGAATGAGACTTTTCTTCTTTTCAGAATCCCTTCTTTTGGACCAGTAACAACAATTTATTGCTCATCTTTAAGAGATAAAAAATAAAAACAAACAAACAAACAAATGATCAAATGATCAAAACCAACCAATCAAGCCAACCACCATATGCAACAAGTGTATTGCATTGTATTGTAGCAGTTGTATGATGATTCCAGATGTATAATTATTGGTCCCACATTTCCACTAACCAATGCATTGGTACCTGCACCATCACCATGCCCTAAAACATTAGTTTTTGCAACAGTTTATGGTAAATGTGATAATTCCGGATTTATTGATTTATTTTAGTGCCATAAATTTGATTGGAAATGTAATAATTTATTTAGCATATTTTTTTATGAAGTGTATAATTAAATTTAATATTATCAATTAAAATATGTTTTTTTGAGTTTTTCATCATAAAAGGGCAGCATGTTTATATACCCTTCTAACTAAAACTAAGACCAACCCTTCAAATTTGATCTTGACTCACATCTAGAAAACTAAAGCATATAAAATCATAACGCTCAAACTTTGATTATATCCCATGAGGTGGTAACCTCAAATTCACTTCCATCCATTTACTAGGGTTGATTTGGCAACCAAATTAGCTCATATTTTTTCCTCAAACAAGGTAAAGTGATCAATCAAATTCAAACTCAAATCATGTAAACTAGTCAATCAAACTAAAAACCATTCAAACTCAAACAATTTAATCTAATCAATCACAATAAAATCCTCCTTTACTTTGAGGATCATAAATCTAGTTATTAGAATAGTAGAACAATTATAATATAATTGAAAAATATTTTTAAATTAATATATATATGATTCCCTGGATCTTCTAGTTATTTTACAAACCAAGGAAAAAGGAAGAGAATATCATCCTCCATTCTATGTTTCACTATTGATGAATGATCTTCTTCTTCATAACTGAATGTTAGATTCTGGATCTTCAGCCAACATAATGACCAAGAAAGTCATGGAACATTTAAATTTGAAAATCACTATACCATGTCATTATATCTGTGTCATGGACTCTAGAGAAGTTAAGGTTGTTGGTAATGTTTTGGGTTTCCCAGTACAATTGGCTAAGTACCCTGATATTCACTAAAAAATGGAAATCCTCATAATTGATGTACCCAACAAATGGGGTATGTTGCTATCTAGAAAGTGGGCTATTGACTTGGGGGATCCCTTCAAATGGACTGGACTGATGTCGTTGTTCCTTTATCTGAAGATACAATGGTGAAATTGCATAGTTAAAAGGAGAAGAAGTATCATGTAGAAAACCCCAAGAAGCCTTCCAATGAATATGTTACCACGCAAATAGTCTTGGAAATTATTCTTGCTACTCTACCTTTTTGGCCCCAATTAAAGAAAAATTTAAAGATGAAATATGGAAGATGAATTTTGATGGCGCTCATTCAAGATGTGGAAAAGGAGTTGGATTTCTCATCACTTCACCTAAAGGACAAGTTTTTAACTTTTCCTTTAGGTTAGAATTTGAGGCAACCAACAATGTAGCAGAATATGAGGCACCCCTACTTGGGTTGAAACTAGCTAAAGACATGGGGATTAAGATGTTGAATATAAGAGGTGACTCCAATTTAATAATCCTCCAAGTTAAGAACCATTTTTCATGCAAATGTAAAAGGTTAAATAAGTATAGGAATGCAGTGTGGGATACAATAGAATTCTTTGATGCCTTAAATCTGACTAGCATCCATAGAGATCAAAATAGCTTAGCAAATAAGCTAGTTGTATCAGCTTCATTTCTTCAACCTTCAGAAGAACTGGTAAATGGTGACGGTAAATTATAGATTAACTTTCGACCATCAATCCCAGATAACATGGAGCATTGGCAGGTTTTTCATGATGATGAACAAATTTGTAAATTTATCCATAACATAGAGGAATTTTCAAACTTCAATGTCAGTTTTCAGGAGGAGGGTAAAGAACATCAGGGAGAGGGTGATCAATTCAATAATCCAGTACCCCGTGGTCTAGCTTCACTTGAACACATATTTTCTAGACATGACAGTAGGAAAAATAGCATAGACTCGATGAAACCTGGTGATTACATTGAGATCAACATTGGAACTAACAATGAACCAAAAATGATAAAAATTGGAAAAGGCACTTCAGAAAAGGAAAGGAATGACTTGATAAATCTTGTCAAAGATAGGGATGTTTTCGCTTTCACTTATGATGAGTTCAAAGCCTATTGGGAGGATTTGTTCCAACACACTATACCTCTCAAACAAGACATTAAGGAATTCAAACCTTTTCGTCAAAAATTAAGACAAATCAACCCAAAGCTTGCACCAATAGTTAAAAAGGAACTTGAGAAAATGTTGGGCATTGGGATCATTGAACCAACAAGGCATTCATCTTGGTGCTCCAACTTGGAGGTTGTAAGAAAAAAGAATGGGAGCATAAGAATATGTATAGATTTCTAGAATCTAAACATTTCATGTCAAAAGGACAACTATCCGTTGTCGAATATGGAAACTCTTCTTCAAAAGGTAACACGTTTTGAAATGATGTCTATGTTATATGGGTTTTCAGGTTATAATCAATTGATGATCCAGAAGGAGGACAGACATAAAACTACTTTCACAACCCCATGGGGTGCTTTTTAGTATTCAAGGTGTCTTTTGGTTTGTTGAATGCAGGGGCCACTTTTCAAAGGGCCATGGATTATGCATTTAAGGAATTAATTGGAAAGTTCATAGAAATTTATCAAGATGACTTAACAGTTTTTTCAAAACAAATAACAAGTCATGTAAGTCTCTTCAAGCAAGTATTTGAAAGATGTAAAAAATATGATATCTCTTTGAATCCAACAAAGTATGTCCTAGGTATTGAAGAAGGGAAACTGTTAGGACATATTATTTCCAAAGATGGAATAAATGTGGACCCGAAAAGGGTTGAGGAAATTAAAAAGATCCATTTGCCTAAAAATGTAAAAGCTCTCCAATCTTTTAATGGCCACATCAACCTTAAACAAGATTCATCCCTAACTTAGCAGAATTAATGAAGCCAACTCATAAGTTGTTAAATAAATATGCTAAGTTTGAATGGACCAATTAGGGTCGAGAAGCTTTTAAATGCATCAAGGATGTAATTACCAGATCACCAATTTTGGCTAGCCCTGATTATTCTAAAGATTTCTTAAATTTCTCCCTTTCTTCTTAAAGTACTATCGCAAGGGTCTTGCTCCAGAAAAACAATGAAGGATATGAGCAACCCATCGCTTTCATGAGTCGAGATTTATAGGATTCAAAATTCAAATATACAATCATGGAAAAGCAGGATTATGCCTTGATAAAGTCATTAAAACATTTCAGAACATATGTTGGCTATTCAAGAATAATTGGTTATGTACCTCATGCAACTGTAAAATATATCTTGTCTCAACAAGATTGTTTGGGCATAAGGGGTAAGTGGGTCTCTAAAATCCAAGAATATGATCTAGAGATTAGGCCTACAAAATTAATCAAAGGTCAAGGACTAGCCAAGATGTTAGCTCAAGGAAATGAAGAGGCTTTAGGGATGGTTTGTTAGAATGAGTGGCCAACACCTGTTTTTCCACCAGAACTTCAACGGTTAGATCACCATTGGTATTCAGACATCATTTTCTTTTTGTAAAATCTTACATCTCGCTGATAAGCAGGAATGTGCACTAATCAATTCTTCACATCTAAATAATTAAGTCACATTAATAAAACCAACAACCTTCTAAACAATGTGAAAATCTGGCACAACGTGTTTTTTACATTATTGGGAAAATTTCTCAAAGGAAGCAGGAACTACTGAATAGTGACCTCGAGATACAATTAGGCTACACCTTTGTTGGTGTAGTGTTGAACACATTCTCAAAGACTCCGATTCAACCCACATTTCCAAGTGAGGAATCAATTTTTTCATCTCTCCGGACATATTCTCAGTACTTCATAAGTATATCGAGAATCCCCCTTCCCTTAAATTAACTCATCTTTAATAATTAAAACTGACCAAGACACATTGCAAAACATTTCCTTTTCAGCAACATTCTTGACTCCATTTGGAACTAATCTGGGTACATAACAATCTTATTCATCTAATTATCAGTTTTGTCAATATTTATATACTCATGTTATATGTTGTTGAATGTTTAAACAATTTTGCATCAGTTTTGCAACAGAATTATTTACCAAAAAACTCCTAAAAACAACATAATTATGTCATTAACAACTAAAATATAAAGAGCCTTAGTTGAACTCCTTATTAGAGACCACCCCCTTGGCTTCGTTAGGAGTTTGGCCTAAATGTAGGAGTCAAGATCAAGTGATAGTACTTGACTCGAGACCTGCCCCCAAGGACACCTAGCAGCTTGAAGATTTATGCTGCGCTTAACCCCCAGTTGTGTGAAAGGCGGCAACACATGGGTAATCAGAGCTCCTCAAAAATTTCTTTATCTGTTTTAAGATTTGTAAGCAAAGCTAGAGATGGTAAGAAATTACCTTATCCGTTTTAAAATATGTGAGCAACGCTATAGATAATAATCTTAGAAAAATTGTTATGAACTTTTTAGAATTGGAATGTTAACTATAAAACTATAATAAATAATTACACTCTAAGGAGTGGTTAAAGGTATTTTTAATGGTTTTTAAAACAGCTTTTAGATTTGGTGATGTAAGCAAAATATTCATAAAAACAAATGTAGGACCGAAAATGGTGAGGAGATTAATCTGGGGTCTAAAAAATCCATATAAAAACAAGAAAACCTGTGCCCATGACATGATTAACATGATATAACAGGAAGTCCATTGGACATAACTTGGATTGTTGGGAAGAATAGTTATTACTTTCCCCACCCAATTTCAATCCTTGTAAGTGACATATTAAGCTCTTAAATGGACATATTTGATATTATTGTTGAGCCACCTTTACACTGAGAATATATGGCAAAAAAAAATAAAAATAAAAATAAAAAGACATGATTTAACCAGTCAAATACTTATTTTACTAACTATATATCAAAAGGCCCTACAAAAGCCATAAATGTATCTCATCAATAGGAACAATCTACATTTCACTAGAATAATTAAAAACCTGGTATACGAAGTTCAAACACATAAATCAACCAATACCTTGTTTTATACTTTCGAGTATTTGAAACAAAAACAACATGAATCCTCGTATATAAAAGTATTACGGCTATAAGGCTCAACAGCACATGGGAGTATATATATATATATATATATAGGGTTTTAGTTTGTAGGATTGTGTAATTTTTTTTGGGATGGAAAAGAGATTAGATTTTAGTTTGTAGGATTTTGTAATTTATTTTTTGGCATGGAAAAGAGATTAGATTTTAGTTTGTAGGATTTTGTTTTTTTTGGCATGGAAAAGAGATTAGATTAAAGTTATCTTGTTATAATAATTGGATTATTTCATTATCTTTTTAGAACGTTAATTTTTTTTGAATTAAAGCTATTTTTAAAAATTATAATTATTGCCTGAATTCAAAATATTCAGTTTATAAAACATAAATATTTTCCAAGATTTAAATAAAAAAAAAAAAAAAAAAAAAAATTGACTATAGAATTGATTTTTCATCAAATCGGTTCATTATCATATAGATCAATTTGGAAGCCTTACAAAAAAATTAGAAGAAGGCTTCTAGACGCGTCAGAGATTTCAAAAAACCTTGGGGCTACTTTAATGACCAAATTATAGATTTCAAAAAACATTGAGATTATCTGATGGTGTTGGACAAAGTCTCAAACTTCGAAGTATGGGACATGGAAAGGAACCAATAAAAGAGCTAAGACATATGTTATGTGTATTCTTTTGAAACTAACAATTGAAAAGGGATAAAAAAGGATAAGTGGGTAAATTCAAATTCAAAACTCTTCGTGGATTGGGTAAATGACATACATAAATTTCAAACTTGAGCTTGAATTCTATTTTAGAACTGATCTCGGAGTTAAAAGATACTTCAAAACAATCTTTTCCACACATATATTATAAGGAATTCAGTACAAAAGTTGTTGTATTTGCAACTTTGGAAGATATTATTATGTATATTATCATTGTATGTTGTTGTACCTTATCTGAGATGTGTTTCCCTCCTTTCGGGATGTCATTATTATACATGGTTCTTGAGGTACAACCTTCATTGTAAGTCGGGGGAATAGTCCCCAGTATAATATTATGTAATGTACTTTTGGAGTCTCTCTAAGAGAGCTCGGCCATGTTAAGGTTAGAGGTCAGCCCAATCAAGTTGGGAGGTTAGTCACTTATATATAAGGAAGCCCCCTCCCTCATTTATACACACTCACACTCACTCAAGTTCACATGAGAGAGAGAGAGAGAGAGAGAGAGAGATTTCTAGGAGACTTCTTCTTATTAGGTTTTTCCGTCTTGAGATATTGTCTTAGTGACGGAACTATTCTAAGGAATTTTGTGGGGTTTTCTCATTTATGGTTTCCTATGTGAAAATATTTGTGTCTTTTTGTATCTACTCTATCTTGTGTATCATATTCTGCTTGTTATTCTTTCAACTAAATATCTTGATCAAATTAATTAGATTAGAAAAACTAACATGGTATCAGAGCCTCTCTGAAAGAAGGTACTGTGCAGCAGCAGAAACTAGGGATTCCTAGTTCAAGGTCTTCTCTCCATAGATCATCAAGAAAAGAGTGCTAAGATAACTCGCCATAGAAGGGCGCATATTTTGGTGGAAGCAGTCCCAAATTTGGAGAAGTTTCATTTTTTTACTGCAAGACACGTTGAGAAGAAACTAGGGCATCAAGTTTTGAAGCTTCCCACCTCGGTCTTCAGAAAAGGACTTAGTTGAGCAATTCGCCTCAAGGAGGCGCATATTTTTGTCCAAATAGAATTTCCAAATTCTAATTTTGGAACATTAGGGTTTCTCTGACAAACCATAGGTCAGCCAGTGCCGGAACCAAGTCGGACACCTCAAATCGGTAAGATCTAAATCTTTGTTATTTTCATTTGAGGTTCTCATTTGAAAATGACTCTTCATACTCATCTTGATGACAAGATTGGATGAGCTGATAACTTCTGAGCATGGAAGTACATAATCTCTTTGATCCTTAAAGAAAATGATTTTGATCAGTACATCAGTGAAGAAGTTCTAGAGCCAAAGGGAGATGAGGCTAAGGCTTCCCATCAGAAGAACTCGGTTAAGGCCAAGAGAATCATTGCAAACTCTATTAAGGATTATGTCATCCCCCATGTGTCATCCTTTAAGACACCAAAGAAAGTATTTAATGCTTTTACAAAGATGTTCGAAGGAAAGAACATCAATCGGAAGATGACATTGATGAACTAGTTGAAGAATGTGAAAATACAGATCTCAAAGACTATACAATCCTACTTCACAAGGGTTTCTCAAATCAAGGAACAACTTGAAGCAGTTGAAGAGAATGTAGAAGAATGAGAGATTGTGATGACTACCTTGAATGGCCTCCCAAGATCATGGGACTCATTCATTCAAGGAATATATGCAAGAAGGAAGTTGATTTCTTTTAGCAGACTCCGAGAAGAATGCACACAAGAAGAAGTTTGGCTCATAACAAGAGAAGAGAATATGGGAGCAACTGAAAATCAAGCTCTCACAGTTCACACTAGAAGAAACTACAGAAAGAAGGAAAACCACCATCACAACAAAAGAAGGACAAGAAACAAAAGAATCTCAAAAGAGATCCTTCCAACTCCTCATTAAGTACTCGACAATAAGACTCCTAAAGAGGATTTCTCAAGAGAGAAGCCATAAGTCAACCATCTCGAGATATTTAGTTGCCTCGTATGCATACACATCCAAAGGAGAAGAGGACCAAGCTTGATCCTTCGAGGAAGAAGGGAATATTTGTAGAATACAATGATACCTCAAAGGAATACCAAATATATTTTTCAAGATTCAAGAAGATCGATATTAGTAGAAATGTTACATTTGATGAAAATCCTGCATACTTCAAATCCAGGGAGCTACCTATTGAAGAGGTCGAGGAACCTGAAGGAACGAATATTCGACGTATGGAAATTGTAGAAGCAATACCGGAAGTCCATGAATATCATGACATGGAATAAACGCAAGAGACAATAGAGACACTTCACAATAAGGACTCCCAAAAGAGAAAACCAGCATGGACACGAGAACTCATACAAGAAACAGAAAGAAACGGTGCTCCAAATGTGATGCAAAGAGAAAGGAAAAGACCAAAATCTTACAACAACTATGTGGACCTATTGTGTGGCATCATTGACAAGTAACCTTCCAACTATGAAGAGATTGCAGAAAAGAAAGAATCAAAGGATGCCATGATCAAGGAGTACCAATCGATTATGAAGAAGGATGTCTGGGATATAGTTCTGAGACCGAAAAGGAGGTCTGTCGTGAATTTGAAGTGGATCTACAAGATCAAGCATGTTGCAGATGGTAGAATCGAGAAACACAAGGCAAGATTCATGGCACAAGGCTTCTCACAGAAAAAAAAAGGCATAGACTATGAGGAGACATTTGCACCCGTAGCGAGATACACTTCCATTAGAACCATACTTGCATTCGTTGCAGTAATAAAATGGAAAATACACCAAATGGACATCAAGACAGCATCCTTGAATGGTGTAGTCGAAGAAGAAGTGTACGTAGAACAACCACTGGGATTCGAGACACATGATAGGTGGACTTATGTGTGCAAATTGAAGAAGGCCTTGTACGGATTGAAACAGGAACCCATGACATGTTACGGCATGATGGATAGCTTCATGATGAGCTTAGGATTTACTAAGAATAAAGTGGATTCCAACCTTTAATTCAAGGTTGAAGACGGAAGACCGATGATGCTCCTGCTATATGTCAATGACTTGTTCCTAACAGGAGTGGGAGAATTCATTGTAGATGTAAAGAGGAATCTTTTTAGTGAGTTTGAGATGAAAGACCTAGGGATGCTGCACTACTTCTTAGGCATGGAGCTGTGGCAGAGTGCAAATGGAATATTCCTTGGTCAACGAAATTATGCAGTAGAGATTCAAAAAAGATTCAAAAGTTTGGACTGCAAGGCCATGGCCACACCTATGGAATCGAACTTGAAGCTTTTGTGCGATGCTTCATCAAAATTGGTTGATGCCACGATGTATTGTTAGATGATTGGTTCATTGATGTACCTTACGAATACGAGAATGTACATACTCTTTACTCTAAACACCCTAAACCAATTCCTAACAGATTTGAGACATGTTCACCTGGTTGTTGCAAAGCATGTACTGACGTACCTAGACGATACAGTTGAGTATGGGCTCAAATATGGTGTGAATCAGAAGATTAACCTGCACAGACATGTTGATTCGAATTGGGAAGGAAATGCCACTGATAGCAAGAGTACTTCAGTTTGTTGCTTCAGTTTGAGATCCGGTATGATCTCCTGCTTTAGGAGGAAGCAGTCCTGCATGGTGCTACGTACAACCAAGGCAGAATATGTTGCAACTTGGTCGACTAATTGTGAGGTAATATGGCTACTATATGATTTGTTTGATCTGACTTGCATTTTTTGTATCAGGTGGAGAGGAGTAGTGAAGCTCCAGAATGTGATCCAAATCAAGGCCCCTTAAAAGAGGGAGTAATGAGTTCATGCATGGTCGGAGTTGCAGGTTTTCTTGGTGACATAACTAGTCTTTGCATTCTCCTATGTTGGAGATAACAAGAGACCAGAAGATGCAGATGCATGAGATCTCACATGGGAAAAGAGACAAGTTGTTCTTGAATGGAAAATATCCTGGCGTAGGACACAGGTTACTCAGACGTAATCAGTTATGTACGTTGTCCTTGAATGTAATCAATCCTGGCATAGTACGTAGGTTATCCTTGGACATAATTAGTCCTGGTACATGTTATCTATAGTGTAAAAGATACTGGAATAGGACACGGGTTGTTCAAATGTAATGAGTCATTTGGGTTGTCTTGGAGTGTAAAAGATCCTGGCTTTGTACGCAGGTTGGTCGGACGCAATAAGTCCTGAAAGGTTATTTGAACGGAAAATATCCTGGACATAGGTTGTTCGAATGTAATAATTCCTTGAGGTTGAACTGGAACGAAAAAAGATCCTGGTGTGGTACACAGGCTTTTTGGTCGTAATCATTCCTTGTATGTGTGTGTTCCCATGTTGGAGATGAGGAGAGACATAATGCACTTGGTGTGCTCCAAGGCGATTCTCACATAATGGAAGATGCAAGTTGTCTTGGTGACAGATCCTGGCATGCTCTTATGTTGGTAGAATGTGGGTAGTCTGCATCTAGGTTGTGCTCTGTGTGCTCTGTTTGCTTTGTTTTGTGCAAGATGATGAGATGATCTGGATACGATGAGATGATGGTAGGAAACACAGGTTGTACCTACGCGATGGATTTCTCATGAATATGATGAAGACCTGGATGAGGACTAGGCCTACACCCAGCATGAAACAAGGTTATCTCTATAGAAATTTCTGATGACAAATAGTACTATTCAATGATCAACAAGATGAGTATTATGGCAGTAGCTCTGATGATGACTCCGTGATGATGACTTGACCAAATATGTTGATGACTTTGGCGAGAGAGAGAATATCTTCCTAATTAAGAGGGAGTGTTGTTGTATTTGTAACTTTGGAATATATTTTGATGTATATTATCAGTGTATGTTGATGTACCCCCATCGAAGATATGTTTCCCTCCTTTTGGGATGTCATTATTGTACATGGTCCTTGAGGTACAACCTCCATTGTAAGTTGGGGCAATAGTCCCCAGTATAATGTTATGTAATGTACTTTTGGAGTCCCTCTAGGAGAAGTCATCCTTGTTAGGGTTAGAGATCGTCCAATTCAAGTTGAGAGGTCAGTTACTTGAAGGGTATGAATAAAGAGGCATCATCCCTCATTTATACACACTCACTCACTCAAGTTCGCATGAGAGAGAGAGATAAGGAGGAGAGAGATAGATTCAAGAGACTTCTTCTTATTGGTATTTCCCATCTTGTGATATTGTCTTAGTGAAAAAATTCTTCTAGAGAAGTTTGTGGGGTTTTCTCCTTTATGGTTTACCCAGTGAAAATCTGTGTGTTTTGTGTATCTGCTCTATCTTGTGTATCTTGTTGTAATTGTTATTATTTTACATAAATATCCTAATAAAGTTAATTAGATAAGAAAAAATTTAAAAAAGCAATTT
The DNA here is from genome assembly GCA_001517045.1 of Pseudotsuga menziesii. Lineage (NCBI taxonomy): Eukaryota > Viridiplantae > Streptophyta > Pinopsida > Pinales > Pinaceae > Pseudotsuga > Pseudotsuga menziesii. Next base: position 139,362 of record LPNX010248781.1, read on the forward strand.
TTATCTCAAAAGAAGCCTTAACAATGTCAGAAAGATTATTGGAAGAACAAGGATTTAGGGGAGAAGTTATAGTCTTGATTTTTATTAAGTTTTTATTCGACATAGCAATTTTTTGAGGCAGGGTTGTTTTTGTTTTTCACATCAAGAGTCCAATATGGGGTACATCTTGTCAAGCCACTTAACATAATGTAACCAAAAATACAAAGTAATTAAAGAAAATTGCATTGGCTCATAAAATAAAGAAAGAAAAAACAAATGTAAAGCAATTAAAAAAAATCCATGTCGACTCTTAAAATAAAATAAAAATAAATAAAACCATCATTAATCCATCTTAAACCAAAATCTATCAAGCACCATGAGAGATCAAATTTTTCAAGGTGTAATCTTTTTTCGATGTGTTGAAAAAATTTTGAAAATTTTAAAGCTCAAGAAATTGGATCCCTCTTAATGCTTGATAGATCTTAGTTTAAAAATTTACTCCTCAAGAAATTGGATCCCTCTTAATGCTTGATAGATCTATGACGGTTAGTTAATGAACAATCAAAGTTCATAAATGTTTAAAAGTAATATGGTAAAACCCTCAAAGGTTTTAATTAATGGAATTTGGAATACTAGATTAACTTATGGCATAATAGGAGATTATCTTCTTTGACCATGTAAAAATTTTGTTTTCTACTCTAGAAATATCAAATATCAAATTATTTTCTTTAAAAATATATATAAATAAATACTTTTTTTTTAAACTTCAATCCAAAATATGCTTCTTCACAAAAAAAACTTTAAATCCAAAATATACCTCTTTACATATAAAAATAATAATAATAAAAAATTTGAGAACATCAACCTCACTAAACATCAAGTAATATATAAAACTCTCTTGATTATTCTCTCCCTCTTATATAGATACTTAAAATCCATAACACAACCCTCACTAAACATCAATTAATAAATAAAACTCTCTTTTTATATTCTCCCTCTTCAGTTTTCAACATATAAATTTTAATATACATATATAAACTTAAAATTCAAAAAATCATCAATTATATAAAACTTTCTTGTTTATGCTCTTCCTCTTCACTTTTCAAAATATATATATATATATACTTAAAATCCAATGTTCTTCACAAGGAAAACTTCAAATCCAAAAGATGCTTTTTCATATGCAAAACTTCAAATCCAAAAAATGCGTTTTCATATTTGCAACTCTCCTTCTTTAGTTTTTCAAAATATATATATATATATATATATATAAACTTAAAATCCTTTTAATATATAAAGCTCTTTTGTTTATACTCTTTCTCTTCAGTTTTCACCATGACTTTTAAAAACTAGCATTTGCACCGAGAGGTGCAAAGGAATCGAGAATATAAAAATATCATGTATTTTTGCAACTGAACCATTCGCAATCGAGTATTTTTGCAACTTGTTTTTTGGTTTTGCGGATTGCGTAAGGGCTCTTTTTTATTTTATATATGTTTGTGTTTCCGCAGCCCACATTTCATAGCCAGAAATAGGAATAAGGTTTTATGTTTATGGTTTTCGCAATCCGCAATGCGGGTTGCGGAATGCATAATGAAATTATTGATCACTCGAAAATTGTTAAAGTTCTGCATTCTGAAATCTGCAAGAATTTGCGGGTTACGGGTTGCAGGTGAAAAATTTTGCAAGTGTGATTTTTATTGAATTTTCGCAATCCAAATGCAAACATTGTGGAGTGTGGAAATCATAAAAGTTTATTTTTGTGTGTTTTTCTCTTTTCATTTCCGCAACCTACAACCCGCAATGTGGATTGTGAAACCAAAAAATAAAAACTTTATTTCAAAAAGAAATCACGCAATCCGCATTCTGCAACAATTTTCAGGTTGCGGAAAGATAAACTTTTATTAAAAGAAAACTCTGACTCTTGATCTATCTAGACTTTATCTCCTTATATAGATATGTAACTTGTATAGCTTCTATGATTGATTGAGATTGAAGCGACAAACTAAAATGCAGAGATAAAAAACAACCAAAAACTTTAGATATTCTGATTTTCGCAATCCGTATTTGTGGGTTGCGGAATGCAGGATGATATTAGCGATCAGGAAAAAAACTTAAAAGTTCTGCAATCTGCAATCCGCGAAACATTTGTGGAATGTAGATTGCGGAAATCCTTTTCGAAATAAAGTTTTTATTTTTCGGTTATGCTTTCCACATTGCGGGTTGCGGGTTGCAGAAAGGAAAAGAGAAAAACACGCAAAAATAGACTTTTTCGCTTTCCGCAATCCGCAATGCGGATTGTGGAAACTCAATAAAAATCACACTTGCAACATTGCTCACCCACAACCCTCAAAATCTTGCGGAGTGCGGAATGCGAAACTTTAACAATTTTCACATGATCAATAATTTCATTCCGCAACCCACATTGCGGATTGCGAAAACCATAAGATCTTAAGTTTTCCTGGTATTTTCACTTTCACATTTTGTTTTTCCACCCTAATCTAAACCGTTCATTTCTGCAAGATCTACGGCTCAGATATATTTTGTCGTTGAGCCATGGTTTATTTAGTTCATTCGAATTTACCATGAGAATTGAGCATATTTACTTGCATTTTTACTACGTCTCATATTTTTACTACGGATTTTTTTCGCTCAAGCACAGAAATCCTCACGTAAACATAATAAATAAATATGTATGGCGTGCACAATTATTATATTTTTATTTTTATTAAAGTATATAGATTTTTTTGTTATTAAATATCAGTTTTATATAAATGTTTAAATTGTAATATTTATGAAAGAATTGATTTTATATAACATAATTGAAGAATGTTGAAAATTGAATAAAACACAAATTAGGCAAAGATATTAATTTGTTAAATGATGCATTACAATATTGAAATAGAAACTATTTACTTTGAAATATAATCCAAAATAAATAACTATTTTATTCTCAATTCACACATTAATCATCTGCATTTGTCATTTGTTATATTTTTATATTTATTAAAGTATATAGATTTTTTTTTTTATTAAATATCAGTTTTATATGAATGTTTAAATTGTAATATTTATGACAGAATTGATTTTATATAAAATAATTGAAGAATGTTGTGAATTGAATAAAACACAAATTAGGGAAAGATATTAACTTGTTAAATGATGCATTACAATATTGAAATAAAAACAATTTGTTTAATCATATAAACAATTTTCTTTGAAATATAATCGAAAAGAAATAGCTAATTTATTCTCAAAACACATTGTTAATCATCTACATTTGGCTTGCACAAAAATAACAACTACATTTATGGCATAACCATATTTTCATGTACACCTACATAATATAAAATGGAAATGTACCCTTTGGTTTCAACATGTTGTTCAAGGCTCGTTTCTCTTCTAAATACACTAAAAAGACACATGCTCATAAAAACACATACCCCCAAACTTTGATTTAAGTCTAAGCATTTGCAAGAGTGAAATGGGAGAGAAGTTACTCCAAAGACGGTCAAAAGACTGAATGAATGCGGGTATCACTTGAACCAGTGCATCATATAGGTACATTCAATCGTCCTTTAATTCTCAAGGGATTCATGGTAGTTCTAAGTTTCAAAAAAACTAAAAATAAAATAACATTAAAAAAAAAGTATTGTCCATTTTAATAATGAAATATTAAATTTTATATACCCAAATATATATATAATGAAAACTAAACCCCAAATCAACAAATCATAACTCAAAATTAAAATTGCAGTATAGGCTCTTCTTAACAATCCATTTGTAATTTGTAAATTGTAGCGTAAAATCCATTTCAACAATACACATAAGAGTCTAACCCCCCTAGGTGTAGACCAGTTGGAAACCGTGCACTTGTTAAGGTGTATGGGTTGTTAAGCACGTCGCGGCTTCAAATCTCGTTGAAGCCTTGAGGGTGTGTTGTGGGAGTTAGCGTACTCTCCTGGAGGTTATAGTGGTAGCGGTTGGAATTGACCTCGTGTCATGCAAGTACAAAACCGGCTAGTTGTCGATTCCACTAGATACCAAAAAAAAAAAATTAAATAATAATAAATTAAAAAAAAATCTTAGCAAGAGTCTTCTTGAATTATGCCCCTTTGTTGAGGGTTTCTATCATCAAGGAAGGCTGAGTTCTTACAAGAATTTCAAGAACAACTTTCCCCTTGTCTTTTGATTTACTTGCAAGAGCAGAAGAGGAGCTAGGTGCTTGCTCTTTGACCTCCTCTTCCAGACTCTGCTTCTGAATGTTCTCTTCCACTCCTAGTTTTACTTCTCTAAAATGGAGCACAGAAATGTAAAAGGGTTGTTGGAAAATATACAAGACAATCAACAAAAGGAAATAGTCCAACCAGAAAGGATTCAAATCAATACCATTCAGAGACGATGCTATCCCCGAGTTGTTTGGGATGACTAAATCATATGGATACAAGGCCTCCACTGGCACAAAGGTTTTTCAGATCAATAAGATCTACTCTTAGGACAAGTGAGAAAGGATTCAAAGCATTGATTCCTAGGCTAACTGTTCAAGAAAACTTAAACACGGTGAATAACATATTCAAGATAGGGAATTTATAAAATGTAATAGGCAACAAGAAACTAATTACTCAATGTACAGAAATATAAATCAATATTGATCTCTTTAACCAACTTCAAATAAATCTTAAACAATAAAAATTGCAAAAGTTTATCCAAATATTTTAGATGTACAACATGTCCAAGAGGTAATACTAATTAACAAATCAGTATCTAAGATTAATAACCAATTATCAGCTGTGAAGTAGATTATGTGAATCAAATAAAAGCATTCATTCAACGCACATTCTATGTGTCAATATCGTAAAGAAAAATCAATACTTAAACCAACACATTAGTAGAAAAAACAACTAATAATCAGTATGCCAGATGCATGGAAGAAAGACTAACATTCATAAAAAGACATTTAAAGAACAACCATAGAACATAGCTTAAAATGGCAGTGCAATTTTATTAACTTGCAAAAAATTACAAAGTACAAAAATCACAAGTTTTTCAGTATAGCTCCTAGGCTTAATCTCCAAAGTTCCTCCCCTACTTGGGAAATGCCCTCCCTTTAAATAATATTACAAATTTTACAAAAAAAAATGAAATTTCCCAAGATGTGGGATTACAAAATAATTTAGTTTCAAGGTTTTCCAAGGGCAAAATGCCACTTGGCATCTAATTCCATTAGATTGTCAATGTCTTGATACTTAGCATGTTCCAAGTGTAATTCTATTTTGCATATTTGGGATGTAATCTCCCTCTTCTTGACCTTGTTCCATTCTTCAAGGTACACTTGTATTTTGGCCATCGCAGCATGGGGTATCTAAATCCATCTTGTGATTTATTTCATGGTGAGATGGTTTGTCTCCTAGATCTGCTCCTTGGATGTAGCGAAATTTCTTTTGATTTCTTCCAATTTGAGCTTAGGGGGGAGTGCCTAGTCAATCAGATTCAAATATGGAATGTCTAGAAAAATGAGCAAAGTTTCAGCATCCAACCACCTGCGTTTGCACGGCACATGTCCATCTTTGGTGATGGATTCTACTGCATTGCAAATGCTTTCCCATCTCTCAATAGTGACTTCAGTCTTCTTGGTCTGAAGTTTATCCATGACTGGAAAATCATGCGGTCTATCTCTGATATGCTTCTGTCGGTATAATATATTGTCAAAGGCCTTATTTGTTGCTCTTATGCGAGTATTATGATCTTGAAAAATGTCATATTGACTCTCAAACGTATTATATAGATTCTGCATTTCGTTGAACCCTCTGTACAGATTGGCCATGGACTAATAAAATTCATCATGGACCTTACATACTAGTTGCTTGAACTCCTCTGCTGTCAATTTGGAGAAAGAGGAAGCAGTTGAAACTTCCTGAGGTTCCTTGAGTTGTTGCTCAAGGGTAGCAATATTTTCTGCCTATTGTTGATTGAGAGCATCTGATTTGTCAAGATGTTGCTTGAGATAATCATTATTCTTCTGCAACTGCTTCAACTTTTCGTCATGCTCTTGCTTAAGAAGTTGGACTTCCTATTTGTGATGTGCCTCTGTTGCGACCAAGTCTTGTTTGGTCTTCTGCAACTCTTGTTCTTTGTCGAAAATATCCTTATTCAGCTATGAAACTGAATCAAATTTGGCTCCTGCAAAATCCCCCATGGCAGTTGTTGTATCTAATGCCCCTTGATTGATATCAGGGGAATCTGACTTCCAAATGACTTAGTTGAGAGAAGACGCCTATTTGATTGTGCCTTCGCTTGTCCTCTTGGTTTCCTTTTTCATCACTGCTTTGTCATTTTTACTCCAATAAAATTTTCCCAGGGAGACCACAGTATGCCATCCCTTCTGAAGTTGAGATAGGTTCTTGTTGAGGAGTGACCATGGGATCAGGTTGAGATTGGGAAACGGGAATTTATACACCAATGGGTGTGATGAGCATAGGGGAAGTAGAGAAAATGGGTGCAAGGGATGAGGAAGAAGTGAGGATATGTGTATCAATTTGGGGAAAAGGAATTGTAGAGATGGAATGAATGTTTAATTGAGGAAGATGAGAAGGTGTGCATGTTGTGGTAGTGTGAGGTGGTAAGGGGGTGGAAATAATAGGTGAAGTGAGAGGGGGAGTGGAGCTAGGTACATCAATTAGTACCGTAGGGGTAGTGGTAGTAACCTCAAGCATTTGGGATAAATTTAATTCAGATTAAAATAAAAAATAAAATTGTGAAAATGATGAATCAAAAATATTCTCAGATAACTGAGTGTTGAGGATAGAAGATGTCATAGAACATTAGAGGAAATTTCAAATCAAAGTGGGCGTCTTAAGAAAAGTAATAAAATAATATTTATTAATTTTGGAGGAAGAAAAGAAAAAAAACTACTTTTTTGTTTGTATTTTCGACATATCTCTCTGTATTTTTACTCAAATTTCGATCGGGAACATCATCATCACGTTTTTCAGGTATTTATTGTTTTTGGGGTAGTTGGGTCCGTCAAAAGTATGCTAAGTGGGTGCTCGTTGGATGCAGAATTTAATTATGCATCCAACGAGCTCTCCCGATCGAAATTTGAGTAAAAACACAAGAGATATGTCGAAAATACGAACAAAAGAAGTAGTTTCTTTTATGATACCTATTCCCAAATTTATATTAAAAATATGTTTAAGACTTATACGGTATTTCAAATTTAAACCAATTTCATTGGCTAACACATGATGACATGGAATTTGAATTAGAGTTAAAAGGCCCATTTTGAGTTGAAATTTTCTGTAATGGTAAGTATATTTAAAGGGAAAGTAGAAGGGCCACTTTCTTCCTCCAAGTCACTATATATTTTGTGAATTTCAATATTAGCTTGAGGTGGAGGTTCTACCTGCTGAATATGAGGGATCTGCATAAGCACTTGCTCTAGTGGAGCAATTTAGATTGGTGGAACCGGTTGTTCTTCCCTAGGTACTTCTTGGGGCATCTATTGTGGATCATCAGCTGGGACTTGTTGTACATGTACCTGTTCAAGAACACGCCGAGTCTTTTGCTTCTTGTGTTGGCGTTCAGACTCTTTTGTTTGTGTCTGCAGGTGTGAACTAAGATTTTCAAAATTTCTCTTGAACTTTGACCCTTTATGTAGGGTCTCAATCATCTGAGAAGGATGATTTCTTACGGGGGTTTCCAAAACATCCTTACCCTTATATTTTGATTGAACAACAAGGGTAGCCGAAGAGTTTATTGATTGATCTTTTGCTTCATTTTCTATGTTCCTGCCTATGAAGGTTCTCCTCTATTCCCAGTTTTACCTTTCTGTAGTGGAGCACGGAGTCCTTGAGGTCTTTTTGATACTTGAATACATGAGCTTTAACATTTGGGTCAGAAATCTTACTCAATGCCTCGTGGAAGTCAATAGTTTCCCTGTAGATCAATTCATAAGGTTCATCCTCATGCGCATACTGAAACTTAACATGTTCCTAGACAAAGAGGCTTTCCAGATATGATTTAGGGTCATGCATCCTCTTGGGTGCTTCCCCCGGGTTCATACTAGCAATTTATTTACCCAGCGCAGTTGCATGGGTGGAATTTTGCAGAACAAGACAACCTAAGTTCAATGGAAATTTGGGCCAAGCCTTTCTTTTTTACCGTGCAAGTTTGGGAAAAAACCCCATCAATTGCAATCTAATGGGATACTTCTTATAACACCATTCGATCTAGAACTATACGAGGCAGCAGATGAATTGTATTGCTGCCCCAAATTCAAATATAGGAGAAGTACTCTCCAACATACCAATCATCGTGTAAAGTAATCAATGCTTTGGCTCTCTCAAAAAATGTCGGAGCGTCTTCCTCGAATATTTTACGGTACATTGACCCAAGAAACATATCACAAATCTCATGGACTCGAGGAACAAAGTTGTCCTCCCACATATCTAAACAATAAATGTGTACTGGAGGCGAATTTTTATTCCAATTCCAACCCAAGGCCGGAGAACAGAAGTTGCGCAAAACACATCCATTACATAACCCGACATATAAAATGTTGGCTTCCTTGTAGTTGGGGTCTTCTGGTATTTCTCAATTTCTTCCTTCAGATTCATAGACAGGATATGTTCCCAATTAAAGGATTCACCTATAATCAGAATATGGTGGCTTACCAAAACCGATTCAGCTTTGAACATTGAACACTTTAACAACCCATACAAATGGCAGAACATGGCCGCAAGCAACGAAAAGGGTTCCCTAAACCAAGAAACGGGGTAAGAATTGGTTGGTTTGGGAAGATACTCAATTGGGTTTTCCATCCAGGATTTTACCACCACCTCATAGTTAAATCGAGAGATGACCTCATCGAGAAATTTGGAGCTTAAAATCTGTCGAGGAGGTCCTAGTGCATAAGCGATGGCAAAAACGTCAAGATGGAAAGAGGACACAGAGGGGTATGAACATGGTCGTCAAAGGAGCGCTCATTAGGGTTTGCATTATCCAATGCCCACTTAACTGGGTCTGTGTAGGGAATAAAAAAAAATTGCCATTGTCGAAGATGGAATAAATCCTCGACCAGTCCAAGTGAAGGATTTCAGAGACACGGTCACCGGTATCAGTGAATATTCCAGCATTGGGGTCTTTGCTCTTTTGCTCCTACAGAGCAGTTTTAGACCTGGTGTTTCTACATTGTGAATGCCATTTTTTATTGAAATTCAGCAACCGTGGTTAAAACTTACCACGGTTTGGAAATAACAGAAAAAACGGTCGTGAAGGACAACCACTTACCAGTAGGAAACTTGAGGATTAGTGAATTCATAAGCTCGAGCGAGAAAAATCTGCAATAAAAATATTCAACCGTAGTAAAAACACAAGTGAAATTGGTAAAAAAATCATAAATTCGAACATATTAAATAACCCGAAACTCAACAAAAAAATAGATCTAAGTCGTAGATCTGGCATAAATGGATGGCTAAGATCAAGGCAGAAAACCAACATGGAAGAGTGAAAAAGTCAGAAAGATTTGGATTTCTTGGTTTCCTCCTTCCGCAATCTGCCTTTGTGGAAAGCTGAAGTCGGAAAGAATTAAAAAGCAAGAAAAAAAATTATTAAAATTCCTCATTCCGCATTTTGCAAAGGCGGAAGGCGAAAAGGGGAGCCGAAATTATCGACCAAGAAAAATTACTAAAATTTTGCATTCCGCACTCTGCAAAGGCGGAGGCAGAATGCGGAAAAATAAAAAACAAAAGAGCGCGAGAAATACTTTTTTGCATTCTACACCCTTCCTTAGTTGAATGCGGAATGCATGATCAAAATATAAAATTTTATTGTGAAAAGGAATTTCTGTCTTCTGCAATCCATCTTTGCGAAATGCAGGTTGTGGAAAAACAATTTTTTTATTAAAAGAAAAATCAAAATCCTGCAATCTGCATTTGCGGGTTACGGGATGTGGGAAAAGATTTTCAGTAAACCTCCAAAAAACAGGATTTCTGCAATCTGCCTTTGCGGAATGCAGAATGCGGGTTGCAAGAACGTGAGAAAAATACTTATAAAGGAAAAAAGCGCTTCAAAAATCCACAAAACCAAAAAAAACAAGGCTTATGAAGAAATTTTATTAAGTTCAAAACATTATACTTACAGTTTAGAAAATCCCACAAGAAGATCATGGCTTTAAAAGTCCATTTAAAGATTATGGGGCTCCCATTTTAAATTGTTAAGGATTATGGGGCTCCCATTTTAACAATTTAAAATGGGATCTATTGCTGCTAGCAACACCCTTGTCTTTTGATTTACTTGCAAGAGCAGAAGAGGGGCTAGGTGCTTGCTCTTTGACCTCATTTTTCAGATTCAGCTTCTGAATGTTTTCTTCCACTGCTAGTTTTACCTGTTTGAAATGGAATACAGAAATATTCATATCCTTCCGGTATTTCAAAATATGAGCTTTGACATTAGGATCAGTTATCCTACTCAAAACCTCTGAAAACTCAATAGTTGCTCTATAAATTGAATCGTCGGGTTCTTTCTCATGAGTATATTGAATTTTGGAATGCTCCTGCACCAAGTGACTGGCCAGGTATGACTTAGGGTCATGCATCCTCTTTGGCGCTTCTCCTGGGTTCATATCAGCAATCGCTTTACCCAAGATGGATGCATGAATGGAGTTTTGTAGGACAAGAGGGTTGATTAGCTCAAACTAGAGAAATTCATAGTAAAAAATCCAAACCCAGTGAAAATGACAAGTAAATGGTGAAGAATTTGTAAAATTCAAAAGAATTAAATAATCCAAGCTTAAATGGAAAAATAGATCTAGGTCGTAGATCTTGCAAAAAAGGACGGTTGAGACCAAAATGCGGAAGTGAAAAGACCCGAAAAACTTAAGATCTTATGATTTCCGCAATCCGCAATGCAGATTGCGAGATGCAGAATGAAATGTTGCAAGAATTTGTGGGTTGCGAGTGTGCAATGTTGCAACTTTGATTTTTATTGAGTTTCTGCAATCCGTAAAAATTTTGCGAGTTGCGGAAAGGAAAACAAAAATACATACAAAAAATAGAATTTTCCGCTTTCTGCAATCTACATTGCAGGTTGAGAAAAGAGGAAAGGAAAACAGAGAAAGATGCTACAATAAAATTTTCCGCTTTCCACAATCTGCATTGCCTGTTGCGGAATGCGGGAGCTAAAAGAAAAAAGTTTATTTTGAAAAAGGTTTCTGCAATCCGCATTCCACAATAAGTTTACAGGTTGCGCGTTGCAGGTTGCAAAAAAACAAACTTGTATTGAAAGAAAAAGCTGACTTTTGCAATCTGCATTTGCGGGTTGCGGGATGCACATGTCTATTGTGTATGCCATTGTTACAAATTAACTATTTATATATACCGATTCCCATGGTACATTTTTGGTTTTCTCTTCTTATGTATAATTTTATTTTCTATGTAAATGTTAATGCAAACATAAAGGTTTTGTTACGTTATTTGATAGGTTCAAGGATTGGTTACGATGTTCATAGTCATTAGTGAACTGCAATGACCTAACTGTCAAGCACAGATAATGTTTCTTGTTTAATTTTACATTACTTCTGTCAAGTGATCTTAATTTCAATTATGTTGGTTACTACCATGAAAGCAAATTAAACTTGATCCTAACAAAGGTTCATGTGATCAAATGATTATTTGCTTTGTTGAATTGAGCCAATAAATGGGGAAACATATAAGTGATACATCTCAAGAAGAAGCATATTTTGTTTACTTTGCAATTGTAACAATACATTAAATAATGGGAAGAAGATAAGCCTAACCAAGAGAAGAAGTAATATAATTGCAGACATATGTTTATAGGAAGAATAGTACATCTATATAGGAAACAATGAAAAGCTTCAAGTAGAATTTGGTTTTAAAGAGTTTGAAGCAATTAAGTTTTCCTCATTTTTCCTACGTTGGACATGTGGATTGTCTTGCATGCGAGAGTATCTAGAAAAAAAGAAAGTGGAGAAATGTGAAGACCTGGTAGCCTATTTAACTCTTGATATTGCAGTGAATGTAAGCCCTTGTCTATCAATGTTTCCAATATCCATTGTTGCATTTTGTATGGTCATACCTTGTGCTTTATGAATTGTTAAACCCCATTCCATACGAAGTGGTAGTTTCCTACGCATTCATCTTGTTATGGGAAATATGGGAACATAAGTAGGATTAGAAGCAACCCATAAGGCTCCTTTGTAGTAGAGGAATTCGACAACAACAAAAGATGGCAAGGTAGGAGGATGTTCGTTGGAGTTGTATAGAATGTCAATGACTTTTCCAAGTGATTCGTTAACAAGGCCTGCTCCAAGCCATAAATTAGCAGTTAACATTACTTGTGGACCAATAGCAAGAAGGACCTCTAATGGTAATTGTTCATCATCTATAGATTGCCGGATATGTATGTTCCTTTGTTCTGCAAGGCAATGTGCAATTGACATATTGAGGTGTTTTAGCATGTGTTTGTTGTGCATTGCAACGGAGCTATTAGTGGCATACGAGTGGGTAGACTGTTCAAATGAACAGTTTTCTGCATGTAAAAGGGATGAGGTTGTTCCTGTCATTAGGAGTGCCCAGTCCTCAAGAGTTTGTGTTGTGTTTCGAAGGTTTAGTAAGAGTTGGCGAAAGGAAATTTGAGAAGTGTTATCTCCTTATTGTCAGAAAATGGTATTCAGAGTGACAAAAGTATCAAATGTATGCCAGAGAGAAGTTCCAAGGGATGAGACTGCATAGATTGGGATGTCCTTTACTGGAGGAAATTGCCCGAAGTCACCAAGAAGAATCATGGAACAGCCACCAAATGGGATTATACAATGCAAGGGGAAAGCTTGACGTAAGCGTGCATTAACTTGAGTTAACATTTTTGGGTCAATAAAGTTCATTTCATTGATGAGAATATAGTGAATATGTCGTATATCTTCTTGAAGCTTTGAAAGGGATTGGCCTTCAAGAAATTGAATTTCAACAATGGGTACTCGAAGAGCAGAATGTATTGTAAGTGCATGTATGTTAAAGGCAGCAACACCAGTTGGAGCTAGGAGAAGCAGTGAGGATGCAGTTTGTCTGGATATAGGTTGGAGTGCATATTTCAAGCAATATATGAGGTAAGATTTTCCGGTGCCTAATGTCACGTCCCCTCCCCTCATCTCGATGATGGAGAGGACGTGACTTACACTATTGTTGCTCTATCAGACTGGGCAATCTAGCCCCATGAACATAAACCAAAATGCATTGAAATAGAAACATACATACACAGATGCATAATGCAATCTACATCGAAAGCAAATACATACATTCAAGCATTCATCATGTTCATAATAATTTATAAAACAAATATAGTTACTGAACTTAAATACAAAAGAAATACTTATCTTGGAAAGAAGTTGTCCTGCAACTAGCTATGTCGCTGCAACGTTCCACCCAACCATAGGCCGGTGTGCTCATCAATATCTCAACACCATTGCCACCCCCGAGCTGGGCATGATTTCCTCAAAAAAATAGGGAACAACAGACTTACACACAGCAAGACTATACACCCACAATCAAGCCAAACCACAGTTGGGTTTCGCAGACTGTCCAGGCAAGCCAATATACAATTGGGTTTGACAGGATAATAAGGCAACAAGCCCATAACATATGGGTTCCTTGGACTTACTCAGCCAAGCCAACAATCACATCCAAACACAGTCAAACCATCTAGTAGATGGGTTCATTGGACTTACTCAACCAAGACAACACAAGGCAATCACATCCCAACACAGTCAAACTATCTAACAGATGGGTTCCTTGGACTCACTCAGCCAAGCCAACACAAGGATGCACTTCACAGCAAAATACAAGTTTTGGGTATGGACAAAAACGTCCTAGGAACCATAATCGAAGATGGTAAATGGAGAAAAACGACCCAAAGTGAGCAATACGATTTCAGGTACGTCTTTGAGTTTCACAAGGGAAAAACAACCTCCATTCACACCCAAATCGTCAATCTGAATTTAGAAAATGCCTATGTACATTCCAGGGGCAAAAATGACTGCTATAAACCCCAAAATTGTGGTTCTCTTCTGCCCATTCGCTCAGCAATACAAAAACGAATTTTTGGGCATGGAAAAAATGAGGAAACAACAAAAAAATGTGAAGGAGAAATCCCAACCACTAAGCATTACAAAAAAGATCTCCCAGCCATGGAGAAAATGAAGGAAACTGCCAAAATCGTGAAGGGAAAATGCACAAGAGCTCCAGCTGTGTGAGAGAGCAAAACGTATGGGTGAATAATGGCTTGGGTCTCCATTTCCAAGAATTTACTTGGCCCATAAATCAAAATTCAATTTCCCCAAAAATGGGTGGCTTCCCCAATACGAATTTGACTTCCATACTCTCCCTCATCCAAAGGCATTAACTTCCTCAACCAATTTCTAAATGACTGGGCACAAAAGACAAAATGGGTAGTTGACAGCTTTATGGGTTCTCCCTTTGACATTAGCTTTATCCTATTGGCTCAAGAATTTGAATATCCCTCCCCCATTCCCTCCCCCATTCCTTGTGAAATCATGCCCCATCTCTTCAATGTTGCATTGGCATAGCTAGTTGTGGGTATTTTTATTAACTGCATATTTACATGATGTCCAAAATTATATTGTGTTTGGATAGCACGAATAACATCGGCATCGATTTTAATTGTCGAAACATAAAACACTAAATCCATGGCGGGGCCTTTGTCTTGAGCTCCACACCATGATTTAATAACAATATTTACATCATTTATAATTTAACGCAATTGGGGTCAAAATCGGGATATTACACCTGCAGTGCCTTGAATGACCATTTTGAGTCATTGAGCAGGTGTAGTGTTTCTAAAATGGAAAATGACAACATCAAAGGTTGTGTTGTGTGGGAGACAAGGAATCAGGTGAAATGGATAACGAGATGGTGTCTTCATGTAGTTGAGTGGACAAGCGATTGAGGTCAATGAATGATATTGTTGTTTCATGCAAATGGCTCACTATATTGTTATGTGTCCAATTGTGATTTTTATCAAAATCACAATGTCCAGGCATTTCAAGGTTATCAATATGGATGTTGTTTCTTGGTTGCATTTGAGAGAGAAG
Organism: Pseudotsuga menziesii; assembly: GCA_001517045.1. Taxonomy (NCBI): domain Eukaryota; kingdom Viridiplantae; phylum Streptophyta; class Pinopsida; order Pinales; family Pinaceae; genus Pseudotsuga; species Pseudotsuga menziesii. Next base: position 154,462 of record LPNX010248781.1, read on the forward strand.
TTCTCATTCATCCATCGCATGGACCAAGGGAAAGGGAATTGGATCGGAGTTTGAATCATCAAATGAAGGTGTAGAGGGTTCTTCTTGTACACGTTCAACGTGCCACACAACATATGTGCCTTTAATGCGATGCCAATGAGAAATAATTTCACAACTCGTTGTTCCAATATCCTCGGGAAGGGCATGAAAAGGTTTGTAAAGAAGAAGTTTGCTCCAACAAAACGGTTCAAAAGTCGAAGAAACAAAGGGAGTTATGGAAGTGAATTGTGGAAAGACTCTCACAATATTTTGACGCAAGTTTGCTTTCCATGGATTTGTTTTCCTTTTATGTGAGAAAAACCAAGAACGAGCGGCTTCAAGCAGAGTTAGATCCTCAAGAGCAAAGGGTCTTTTCATCTACACAAATATGAAGAAGGGGAGTTATAGGGGTGTTAGTAGTGTCATCACAAAGACGGCGGAAGACACTTTGGCTCACATTTAGGGAAAAAATTGACGACTGCAAAGCACAAGAGACAGTTTTTGAATCATGTGACACGTCTCTTGTGCACCAATGTCTCATTCTACAACTGTTTGTGCAAGGAATCGCTTCATTAGATGAATAATGGGGTTGTCACTTGGTACTGCATGTGCAAAGTGAGAGAGAATAGAGCGGTAGATTTCTGATTTTAGCTCTACTTTTGATGCATATTTTGAAATGTATTTGAGGACAGCATGTCTAGAAAGAACAGGTTGGCAATCAACATTAGCCCTCCATATTGAAAGCATGGTTGGGTTGTGAATATTTAGAAGAGAATCATTTCTTGCAGGATTGTAGGTTTTACGTCCATTTGCATCAATGAATAAGGAAGAAGTAGATTGTAGATCATAGGAAAAACCAAAGCGACATAGAATAGATGTTCCTTTTTTGTGAAGGCAAGTTGATTCTGAACATCTGGTGTGCCCTTGAACACAATTTACAAGTTCTTCATAGTCAACTAAGTAGTTTGATGCAAATATGCATTAGAGGAAATTTGGGGTTTAAAATGGGCCTTATAAGAAAATGCGCCAACCATAAGTTCTTGTGAGTTGGAATTCAAAAGCCAATAGAATTCCAATAAAATGAGTCAACCATAATGGTTGAATTGACATATTTGTCATAAAAAAACTACCTTTTTCATTCGTATTTTCGACATATCTCTCTGTGTTTTTACTCAAATTTCGATCGGGGAAGCTCGTTGGTTCCGCATCCAACGAGTACCCACACTACATACTTTTGACGGACCCCGCTACCCCAAAAACAAGAAATACCTGAAAAAACGTGATGTATTTCTGGTTTTTGGGGTAGCGGGGTCCGTCAAAAGTATGCAGTGTGGCTACGCGTTGGATGCAGAATCACTTCCGCATCCAGTGAGCTCCCCCGATCGAAATTTGAGTAAAAACACAGAGAGATGTGTCGAAAATACGAACACAAAAAGTAGTTTTTTTTCTTTTTTCCTCCAAAATTAATAAATATTATTTGATTATTTTAACTATTATTTTATTATTTTCCTTAGGAGGCCCATTTTAGACCTCAAAATTCCTCTACTGGATGGTGATGCAAGACTGCATGGATCATTTGTAGTAGAATTATGTAAGCCAAAAGTGGACAAGTGGGCATTACAAGGATTCCAAGTTGTAACATCTGTGTCATAAAAGTGTTTTGCAGATTCAACTACAACATCTTCCCAGTCTAAGGTGTCCATATTTGGTGCATCTGCCAACCAAATAAAACCATGAATGTGTGTGGATCCCCTATGTTTCCATTCATACCTACATGGGAGGAAAAGGAATATATTGGAAATCAATCTTATAAAGTGACAAAAATGAAGAAAAGGATAAGGAGGAAAAAATAGTAAAACACCTGGACCAAGAATCTATTATGTGAAAGTCTTTTTGAAGCACCTCTTCAAGGAATATTTTGAATCTATTATGCATGTAATGTGATGTAATATGTGGATTTGATATGATGTTGCGAATCTTCCATTGATGTTGTTGATCTAGGCCGGTAGGGCGTTCACCAAGCATTGGAGCATGTAAATCTGGCCATTTTGTGTCAGCTGCACTAAGGGTGAAGAAGAACGTTGGTGTACCTTGTTGTTTGATCATATTTGTGAGTTCAACTCTACTTTTGTTCCAATACAAGCGTGTTCCATGCAATGAAGAGCCAAATCGACGACCCTTTAACCACTTTTGTTATTAGGAATGTCTTGCAATTGGTTAACAAGCTCAAGTATTATGGGAGGTAGTCTATCTTCAAGGTTAATTTTGATAAGAACAGAAACAGTAACATTACTCCGATGACACATAATTACATTGTATATGTAATACCCGGAGCGAGGATGTTTCCCAAATCTATTGTCATGATAGTGAATGAGGTGAAGTGCATATTCATGCATCTCAACTTGATGAATGCATGGTTGTGGAAGCATTGTTGCACCTATGGAAAACAAGGTTGGAAAATCCATGGAAAGAAGGCCTTCTGTGTCATCCTCATTGATAGGGTATTTGTCTATAGGGGGCCAATCAATAGAAGGTGGTAGTAGGATATTTGGTGTGCGTATTAAGCATCTAATTTCTTCAACCTCAATTCTAGCATTATTTTGTGTTGAAATAAATGAGGATGAATTCAAATTCATAGGGTTCAAATGAATTTGGTGGTCGGATTGTAGAGGACAAGCTTTGTTGATGAGATAATGTATCATTACTATTAACATGGGGAATCATAGGTGAAATGTCTGTTGAAACAAGAGTCAGTGAAGCTAACGCAATTGGGTTGACTCGTAGATCCTTGTAGTATGGATTGTTTTCCATTTTGTATTCAAGACCACCAATAACACGTGTTCGACTAACAAAAAGTTCATATGGATTGTTTGTAGAGTTGCATTTGCAAACAAGGATGTCAAGCTATGATATGAAATGGGGTAAAGATGTGACAATATTGGAAATGTCTTGGGGGAAACAAATAGTATGGCCAGAATATTTATATTGACCACCACGGGCATGTGTGACTTGTAAGATTGAGTTGGCATGACTAATGAGCATTTCTTCAATTTGAGTAACTACTGCAAGGACAGGTTTTCCAATGAAAAGTGATTGCCTTTTTTTTCTAGAATACAACAAGAACACATGTATCCACCATGGAATTTTTTCGTTGGCATACCAGGGTAGCATTCATTACAAATCGACCAGACATTCATGTCAGCTAGTTGGTCCATTTTTTTACAAAATCGTTGATGTGCATCATCAAGGTGTTGGATGGATTTAGCATAGAGGATGGAAGGGATGGTGTGTCAAAAGGTTGGCCAAGAGAAAAGGAAGAATACATATCCACAGGTTAACGAGCAGCTTTATAAAGAAGATGTTGTTTCTTGTTGTTTTGATCTCTATTCTGTGCATATACAAGTCTTCTTCCTGCATTGGCTTGTTCATTGTCATAGTTCGGCATGATACCTACAAGAAAAGCGTAAACTTGTCAAAGACATCTGTATTTGAATGCGGAGACGAAAATTCCAAATAAATGTTTTCTACCATCGCAATTACAACCTTTAGGCGTCCAATTCACAGAAGGTGTTTGTTCCAAGTGAAAGAGTAAAAAAAAATTGTTTGTTGCCAATCTTCTTGGCTATTTCAACAATTGATGTTCCTTCAGTGAAACTTAATCTTGAATGTTTAAAAAATTAGTATTTACATACAAGTTGGCTATCTATTGTCAAATTGAGAATTTCATTTTGCAAACTGTATGTAAATGTTATTTTGGAATGGGTAAGAGTAGTTCTGAAAAATCGTTTTTACTCTACCAGAGGCAACTATTCTTATCTTGCATATAGTTGACAGTAGAGCCAAACAAATATCAGTAAGCCTATCCATATAAAACAATTAACATAACTGATTGCAAAACATGCAATCCACATTGTCAAGGCACGGGTTGTTTCACTGTGAATCATTTTTAATTTTTTTGCTTTTATTGTTTGTTCATGCCCTATTTAATTCCACGAGAAAAAATAATCATCGTGTTATGGAAACTATGCTAATTGAAGATGTTATTTCACTCTTGCAACATGGTGTTGTTAACATTTGGCCGTTGGTACAAGTTTCCACATAAAACAAAGTGAACTCACCCAACTCATCAACCATTCATTTTTGAATTTCTATCTCAAACAACATTCACAAGCATGAGCTATTACTTCCAAATATATATAATAGTGTTGGTGAAGATGGACAAGTAAAAGAAGCAACTATAATCAAAGTCACACAATCAAACAAAAGCGTAAACTTGTTAAAGACTTGGAAGCTTTCATTGGTGACAGGGACACATTTTGTATATGTATTAAATGAAAATTTTATGGATATAAAACATAAGATATATAGCAAATGTTATGTGATTGCATATTAGAAACCCTGCTATGTTTAAGCATGAAAGATGGAAAAAAATCTGAGAATTGATGCAATTCATTAGAGACAATAAAGAATGTTTAAGTATCAAGTTGAAACAACTTATGTATTTAAATGTCCACATGAAATTGTCGATTAAATGTTTTCAACCATCACAATTACAACCTTTAAGCGTGCAATTCCACGAAAGGTCTATGTTCTAACTGAAAGAGTAAAAATAAATTGTTTGTTGCAGATCTTCTAGGCTATTTCAACAATTAATGCTGATTTAGTCGAGGAGGCATAGGTCTTTCGCAGAAATGTCCATGCGTTGCTTTGCAGCATCATCAAAAATTGTTACACCTTGAATTTGTCCAATGATATCTTCCAAATCAACATTTAGTATGTATCGGTAGTCGCATTCAAAAAACTCCCAATCGCATTTACCACAATGCCAAATGTTTCCAAATTTGTGAGAGATTTTTTTCATGCATTGTATACCATCAACAAAAAGAGGGCATGCAAGAAAATAAAAGTCATCAATGTTGACATTTGTGATGGTTGCATCAACATAGTACCAAACATGCTTTTCAATCGCTTGAAGATTCTATAGCTCATTGATGGTAATGCTTTTACAAGGATCAGAAAGAGAGGCATTGAATTTTCGGCTCAAAGATGGTGATGTTGAACGAAATCCATTGCCATGAAACCATCTCTGGAGAATGACAGTTTCTTCAATCTTTGGGTTTATAAAAAGAATACTGTTGGAGATAGTCCCAACAGTGTTTCCATTAAATTTTGTAACACGGCCGCCTTTGACTACTAAAGTTAGAGTAGATCAATTGCAAAGGTTGGCAAGCTTGGTCCTTCAATTTGGCAATGCTCTCCCCAAAGTGTTATGTCAATGCTATAGCTTGACATGTCGCGGAGTCCAACGGTGCGTCCTACAGTCTCTACACCATCTCGTTTTCGTATGGTGGATGCAAGCAAAACTGAAATTACAAGTCATAGAAGCCCAACCATGGAATTAAGAAGTATAGTTTGGATGTCCTGAATAGTTTTAAAGTTAAAGCAATATAAAGGATTAAGGGGTATTCATCTAAGCATAGTTGGAAGGTTGAGGAGGAACCTAGGAAAGTCTCATTATGGCTTTTCAAATGGTTGAAAATTGGATTGGATGCTTTCAAAGTGTCATTTCATACTATGTACACTACTCCTAAATGTGTTTGATCGTAGAAAGAGTGTCAATTGTCATTTCATACTATGTACACTACTCCTAAATGTATTTGATCGTAGAAAGAGCGTCAATTCATTGAATGTCGAAATATGTATTTCATTGTGTGAAGCACTAACAAGGTCAAATCCGAACACTTTGCCAGACCCTCGTTGGTTTCCATATTCATAAATATTTGTCTTGACAATAACTCGACCTTGAATGGTCCAAACTTTGCTAAAAGAGGAAAGTGAAGTGAATGGAATAATTGATGCAAGCAAGACAAAGTTTTCATTGATTGATGTAGTGTTCACAACAGCAGAGGAACTACTCTGCAAGGGAGAAGCTATAGCTAAGTGGTAAGATGCAAGGTCTCCAATAATCGTTGCATCCGCTATGACAAGTTCAAGTGCAAGCAATGTGATAGTCCTTGTAAAAAGAAGTATGTTAAAAAGTAATGGAAGACAAAAACATTGATGCATAAACAATGTGAAATTCATTAAGTGGAAAAAAATAACGAGGAAATGAAACATACGTTACATTATGTACAACGTTGCAAGTACATTGGGTGACTTTGATTATAGTTCCTCATTTTAGTTGCCCATCTTCTACAAGACTATTATATATAGCTAGAAGTAATAGCTCATGCTTGTGAAGGTCATCTGAGATAGAAATTCAAAACTGAATAGTTGATGAGTTGAGTGAATTCACTTGGCTTAATGTGCAAACTTGTACCACCAAGAAAAGGTTGACAGCACCATGTAGCAAGCATGAAATAGCATCTTCAATTAACATAGTCTCCATAATGTGATGGTTGTTTTTCCATGTGGAATCAAATAAGACATGAAAAAAAAAATGAAAATTATTTAGAGTGAAACAACACGTGCCTTGGTAGTGTGGATTGCATGTTTTGGAAGCGATCATGTTAATTGTTTTTATGGACAAGCTTAATGATATATGTTTGTTTCTACTGTCAACTATATGCAAGATAAGTACGATTTTCTCTGATAAAATAAATACTATGTTTCAAAACTACCTTTACCCATTCCAAAATAACATTTACATACAGTTTGCAAAATCAAACTCTCAATTTGACAATAAATAAGCAACTTGTAAATAAATATTAAATTTTCAAACATTCAAGATTAAAATTTCAATTGCAAGAAGATAAAATCAGAGCATCAAATGCAAAACAAATATTTTGCTACCGCAAAGAATGTTGAAAACAGTTAAACAGACTGAAATAATACCTGCTAATTTGACAAAGTGGCAAGACCTTTGTTCCAAAACCTCTGGTGTAACCGAAGCACAGAAAAAGCAATACAAGCAAAGCAAAGCCAAACAATAGCAAATATTAGTTACTTGAATCTTTGTATATATGTGCAAAGCAAAGGCGGTGCAGCAGCAAACCCAGTAAATCGAGAATTGTGACATCTTCGAGATCCTCATAAGCTAAACCACAATTAAGAAATAGCCATCTGTAAATCAAATCACAACATTTCTTGCATTAATGTAGCAACAATGCATTGATGAAGCATTAACGTAGAGCATTCATGTCGATTAAAAGACATCAACAAAATCTTCCTCACTGACTCGAACGATAGTGAAAGCAAACCACGACCAAAATGAACCCACAAACTGTAAGCATAAAGCCACAAAAGCCCTTGAACTGAAACTTTCGCAAAAACCCTCGACCTCAAATCTTCGCAATGGCTATACCCAATTGAAAGAATTGAATTGCAGTGAAGGACAGTGGCAAAAAATATGGACATGTAAATTCATATAAGCGAGGAAAAACGAAATAGATCACCAAATGTACATGATAAAAGTTGTCAAAGACATAAACCCATCAATCCATTCATGCACAGGACTGGTCGTTTAGGGCAACAAATAAGACTGTAGTCAAAACACACAAGTCACGTGTCAACAAAACACCCTAAACAGCAAGTGGAAAGCAAGATCTGCAGCCTGAATGCGAAAAGGACCATTGCAGACGCGATTTTGCAAAAGTCCGTTTTTAAAAATAGAGAAACGCAAATCCACAATCCACAATTACGAAAAAAATGTTGCATAAAGGTAAATGCAGAAACAGAGTTGCAGAACCAAAATTTGCAGAAACAGATTTGCGAAAATATCTATTGCAAAAACAACGTTGTGGAAAAGATGATTGCAGAAAAGAGCTTGTTGAAGGGTAATTTGCAAAAACCGAGTTGTGAAAACTCAATTATAGAAAGATTCTATTGCAAAAATAATGAGGTTGCGAAAGCAAATCTGTCAAACGATGTATTGTGGAAATATACTATGCGAGACAAAAGTTACAAAATTGAGAATGCAAAATCACGTTGATAAATTCATAAAAGACTGAGCTGAACTGCAATTAAGGACATGGGCAAAAAATAAATAGAGTTACGAAACCACAATTGTGGAAACAGATTTGCAAAAATATATATTGTGAAAACAATCTTGCAAAAATGCAATTGCAAAAAAAATGTTGCGTAAAGGCAAATGCAGAAACGGATTTGCGGAACCAAAATTGCAAAAAAAGATTTGCGGAAATATCTATTGTGAAAACAATGATGTGAAAAAAGAGATTGCGAAAAGGAGTTTGCTAAAGGGTAATATGCGGAAACCGAGTTGTGAAAACTCAATTGCGGAAAGATTATGTTGCAGAAATAGTGAGGTTGCAGAAGCAAGTACGTGGAAAGATGTGTTGTAGAAATATATTGTGCAAGTCAAACATTACGAAATCGAGAATACAAAATCGTGTTGATAAATTGATAATAACTTAACTGAACTGCAAGAAAATAAATAGAGTTGTAGAACCAGAATTGCAGAAGCAATGTTGTGAAAAAAGAGATTCCAAAAAGGAGCTTGCAGAAGAGTAATTCGTTGAAACCGAGTTGTGAAAATTCAATTGCGGAAAGATTCTGTTGCGAAAAGAATGAAGTCGCAGAAGCAAGCCTGCAAAAGATGTATTGTGGAAATATCGAGAATGCAGAATCACGTTGTTAAATTTATTAAGCATTGAACTGAACTGCAATAAAAGACAATGGCAGAAAATATGAGCTTGTCAATTGAGACATGGGCCAAGAAAAACAAAATTGTAAAGCACTTAACTGAACTGCAATAAAAGATAATGGCAGAAAATATGAGCTTGTCAATTGAGACATGGGCCAAGAAAAACAAAATTGATCACCAAACGTGCATGAAAATACGGTCAAAACATAAGCCCATCAATCAAAAGAAGCTTGGTGAAAGGTAATATGCGAAAACAAATTTGCGGAAATATGTATTGCGGAAAAGAAGATTGCAAAAATGAGCTTGCTAAAGGGTAATATGCGGAAACCGAGTTGTGAAAACCAAATTGCAAAAAGATTTCGTTGCAAAAAAACTATATCTTGGAAATATAGGGCAAAAGTTACGTAATCGAGAATACGAAAGCAAGGCTACAAAATCAAAATTACGGAATCGAGTTGCTAAATTGATGAAAGGACTGAAATGAACTGCAGTAAAAAACACTGGTAAAAAAGATGGCCTTGTGAATTGAGACATGCAACAAAAATAAGAAATTAATTACCAAACATGCATAAAAAAACTATAAAGACATAACTCCATCAATCCATTCATGCACAGGGCCAACCATAACACAGAATAACACCTGCCAAACTCCTATTGGCCCAACAGGCAAGACACTTGTCAAAATTTAATTGGACAAAGCAACAAGAAATCTACAAAAACTGTTGTCTCAATTGTGTAACGCCTTCAGCATACATATATATATAAACTCAAAATCCAAAGAATGCTTCTTCACAAGAAAAACTTGAAATCCTAAAGATGTTTCATATACAAAACTTCAAATCCAAAAAATGCTTTTTCATATTTGCATATGGTATTTTCTAGTAAATTCATTAACTATAGTACAATCGAAAAGATGCTTCTTCACCAAGAAAACTTCAAATCCAAAAAAATATGGTATTTCTAGTAAATTCATAAACATAACCTAGTACACTCGAGTACCCAGTATCCAACAACATTGTCATTTTTCAAAATATACGTGTCAGTTTTCAATCTTTTATCTGTATTTTTATTGTTCTATATATATATATATATCCAACTTCAAATCCAAAAAAAATGCTTTTCACAACGAAGACTTCGAAAATAAGAAAACATAAACTAGCCCCATATCCATATGCTCAAATCCAACAACATTGTCAATTACCGATTACCCAAATATTCATGCTCATATCCAACAACACTGTCAACAACCGATTCAACTGACTCCTTTTTAACTTTTTAACTTTTTAACTTGTATAGAGAGAGAGTCCATAAACTTTTGTTCAATAAAAAGTACATAAAGTACATAGACAATAATACAGCGCAATTCCTATCACGACTAACCAGATAAGAAAGTAAATTTTAAACACTAGCGGCTGCCAGATAAGAATACATCGACTGCCATAGTTTTTCAAGGCAGTGTTTACAGTGAACCATGCCTCCTTAAGGGGTTGTTTACAGAGGCAGCCGTATAAACACTCGGGATGTTTACAGAATCAGAGCCGTATAAATACTCAGATCAGAAGAGCTCCACCAATGCAAGGAAATTCACTAAAACGAAAAAATGAGAACATCTCCTGAAATAGCGCTCAAGGATAAAAACATGTTTAAAGGTGCTAAAAATTAAAATTTGGAAGAGATGTTTTAACTTCCCTAAGCAGCTTTTGTCGAAATATTTAACCTCATGATTATCTCTCAATCTATTCTATAACTGCATTCTGCCCCTGGCAAATAGGGCTTTCCTAATGGTCGATTGACTGCATAGTTTACCCAGACATCCAGTCTCAATCTTAGGAGTGGCTGGGATATACATCATTGGATTTGAAACATTTTTTAAACATTTTAGATCCAACAATGTAGATCTCACATTTACAATGTATATCCCACCCTATAAAGCATTTATTCTACTACAGCACAGTGCAGGGTGCATATTATTTGTCCAATTAATTCATCAATGGCAACGAACACAATTCAGGTGGCTTCAAACTATGGCAACGAACAAAATTCAGGTGGATTCGAAAAATGCCTCACTTCTACTCGTCCGAATGAAATGTTCACGTGAAGATCAACAAAAATGATAAATTGATACTTGATGAAAAGAAACAATCTGTACAAGTTCCAGCTTCAAATTTATGACAATCTACTGATAAGACAAATATAACCTCAAACTTTTAAGTGAAAAGCATAAAAATTCATGCCCTTTATCAATTTCCCGAAACAGAATAGACCTGATGCCATACCAACTCTAACCAGTAACTGGATCAAGGGATTTTAAGTGAAACGCATACAAATTAATGTCTTTTATCAATTCCCGAACCAGAATAGACCTGATGCCATACCAACTCTAACAAGTAACCGGAAGAATGGATTAACTGATTTAGTTGCAAATTAAAGTGTTAAGTGCAGAATTTCATCAGATTTTAGTTAACAAAATGCAGTGCAAAATGACCAATGTCTGATAAAGAACTTGACGTAAAATGTAATGAATAATGGCCCCTATTCAAATGTTATTGAGATCATTTAGACCTCCACGTATACAAAACGCAATATTATGCTCTCACGATTTGTAAATAACTAAAAGGCATCATACCATGCCAATCAACAGTCTGGAAAACGCAATATGATGCTCTCATGATTCGTAAATAACTAAAAGCATCATACCATACCAATCAACAGTCTGGAAAAGGAAATAAAATATGCATCCTGCAGTTAAACTAGCCAATCCAGGATGCATGTCTAAATTTGGAAAAGCAAATAAAGACCCTAGATTAACAATTAGTTCTCGAAGTACAATAAAAAAAAGAATTAAAACCCCTATTTTTTTCTAGACAGCTCATCATTTTATAACACAAGGCACCATAAAAAAAAATTACTAGTAATATATGACTCTAGGACTCTAGAAGGTTATTGTCATGGAGAATATCAAAGGAGGGACATCAATAGACAGTGAAGCTCTCGTTATATTTTATTGTATTCTTTGTCAGTAGGTGAATATCTAACAAACAAATGTATTAACAGAAGAAGAATGCCATATGAGCTAACTAACAAATACACTATGCATGGGTCATTGCTTAACAAGCCATGTAAGCATCACAGTGCCTCTTTAAACATGAGCTGGATACAACTCGTATCAATGCCTGAAAATAGATATCGTACTAGGATGCCAGGGTACTTGAGTACGGGTACGCCACTTTTTAAAATAGGGTACACCACTTTTTGAAATAGGGTACTTGGGTACGTCAAGGTACTGTAGTTAATATATATATATATATATATATATATATATATAATTTTCAAATTTATAAATTATATNACTATTTATTATTAAGTTTTCATTGTTCAATGTTAATTGGTCAACAAGTAAACAGCAAGCTACAATACTTTCTTAAATATACTGTTGTTATGAACAAAACAGATCTGAAATACTTTCTTAATAGGTTGTTGTTATGAACAAATCAATAAACTGTTTTAATAGGGAGCAGTATGATCATCCTCAAAATATAATCTTTGAGTGCTTTAAGCATAGACAAAGTAAATCTGGAAAGTACTAAATAGCATAAGAATCTGAGATAAAACATAACTTCAATGTTCCCCCAAGTTTCCGAGGCGCGGGAGCGGAGAAACGCACATTGGGGACGTGTGGAGGCCACCCCCAAATTTTAGCGAAATTTGGGGGGGCGCGAGGGGGCATCCAAGTCTTAATAAAAAATAATATTATAAATTATTAAATCCCAGCAATAAAAGTTCAATAATTCATCCCATGTAAACTACTAGAAGGGGGGGGGCGTCTGGGAGTCCCCCAGTTTCAAGAGGGGGCATCTAGAAGCCCCCCTTTACCGGAGCGCGCTGCAGAACAGGGGACGCACCCCTTGTGCGTTTCCAAGAGTTTCCTGATTTTGGGGACGCTAGGAACCGTTTCCCTAGGAGCCCCCGAGCCCCCAGGGTGCATGGAGCGAGGGGGGCGCACCCCCGACCCTGGGGGGCGAGTCCCCATGTAACACTGCATAACTTTTATAAGTATGTATTTCGTCTTATGGTGTTTGAGTTCCAACTTTCAACTTACTTGCACATAAGCATGGAAAAGCAAGTGATATTAAGATGCATTTATATTTATAGTGTTTTGAAGGAATGAACTCTTATGGTAACCTTCAATACCAAATGACTTACTGTCCTGACCCAATTCAAAGCTAAGAAATTAGTTTCTATTCACTCCATATTAAGTAGATGAAGATGGAACAATTAGGACAAAGGACTCAATATCACAAGCATTCAGACCTAGATCGATGATACAAAATGCATATAAATCTACAAAACAAACAAGAGGGTTGTGGTAAGCACAAATGTGGTAATCTATGAGAGATTCCAAATGGGTCACTGACTCACTAGCTGTGCATGGTAAATAACACGAGTTTTACTCGAAATAAATATGTTGATGCTAAAACAAAACAATACGCTGATGTGCAATATGCCAATCAACCACACACTAGTGTGCCAAACACAAGCCAGCTATTGGTCAATTATAATGGAAGCTGAAGTATACTATGTTTCTTGTTTAAATGGGCTATTACCATTTTTTCAATGATAAATCATAAGGACTCACCGTTGAACTGAGCTCACCAATGCAACCCATGGCCTCCAAACTTCAACGCAGCTACCAATAATAAAAGAAAATGGGCCCCACTATACCCTTCCCCCTCTTCGCTTCAAAACTTTAAAAAAATGGATTTTGATGTTTGCAAGCTGATATTTATGGGCTAGAAGTACCCCGAAGTACCCAAAATCAGGGTACTTTGCCTTTTTTGGAGTACCAGTACCGAGTGTACAGTGCAAAGTACAGGGTACTTGGGCAAGGTACCAGGTACTTCTTGGGTACTTCCAAGAGTACCCGTTCCTGTACCAGGCACAGCAGTACAGGTAACTGGTACTGGTACGTGTCCCCCACCCCATACCCATGCGACTTGGATATCGTAGCACATTTAACCAAGGGTATACTGAGAAAATAAGCCAGGCGACCAATATGATAAGGCAAAATTGCACCCCGCAATTTTCAAAGAGACCAATGCACAAATGATGTCATGGAAAGTACATTAATAGTTAAATGTTGCAATATTGTGCAAAGACTATCTTTCACTAAAACTAAGATGTTATCTGCACAGTTTGATCAGTAATTGACGCTGAGTATGAAGTTAACATGGCTACAACACAACTTCAAATATAAACGTATCATTGTAATGTATTTCACTTTCCAAGTGCAATGTTTAACATGAGAATAATCTGGAAACCAACGGTTTTCATTAAAAACCCATTTTGCAAAATTTCAGTCATTTAATACAGAAAATCCAGTCCAGAAACTGACAAAGGCAAATATTTAAAAAGGATGAGAGCATCACAAGAACATCACAAACAAAAAGCTAACTTTCTTTGTGCAGTGTTTTTCACTTTCCAAGAGCAATGTTTAACATGAGAGCAATCTGGAAACCAACGGTTTTCACCAAAAACCCATTTTGCAAAATTTCAGTCGTTTAATACAGAAAATCCAGTCGAGAAACTGAGCTAGGCAAGTATTTAAAAAGGATGCTTCAAATGCTGATAAATAGATATGTATGGTCAATATATCAATTTAAACAACTTTACTTGCCTCGTAGCTAAGCTCACAAGAACATCACAAACAAAAAGCTAACCTTCTTTGTGCAGTAAATAAGAAGTTTGGAATAAAAGATTTTTAGGACTTGATACAGCTTATCAACTTCAATTGAAATAGACAACTTAATGCCTGGACCTTGATGCTGCACGGCTAGCTTCTTCACGAGTTGATGGGAAAAGCTCTACATATCTGGTACCAATCATCATCTTGTCCTTGCTCATTGCAGCCTTTGAATCAGTGTCATTTGAAAATTCCACAAAGGCCTCACCTGTGGCTCTCCCATCAGAATGGGTGACAATGTGTACATTTGTCTCGGACAGATCATAATCTGTGAAAAATTCAATGATGTCACTTTTCGACACCGAGAAAGGAAGGCCTCTGAGTTTCAGAATCCCAGTGTGCTCCATGTGATCCTTATCCGAAGAGCCTTTCGAGTAACCAGACGGGGGAGCAGCATCATCCCCTCCTTTGGGCTCATTTACTTCGTTTGCAATGGCATTGTAGTAATCCTGCTTTTTGCAACGAAAAACTTCGATGTACCTGCGACCCATATTCTGTCTATCGCGCTGTAGAGCAAAATCAACTTGCATCGGAGCACCGAACACAACAAAACCCTCGCCAGAGAAACGGCCCTGTTTATGCACCAGCAAGACATCCACAACATCCAATCCTGCAAAGAACTCACAAACATCGTTGTCGCTGCAGTTGAATGGAAGACCTCGCAGGCGAACCACAGGAAACGACCGGTGCTGGCCGGCAAGATAGGGCATGGCCGTGCCATAGCCATAGGGCCCGAACGCACTGCTACCTGAGAAGTATGGATCCGGGTCTATCATCCGCTGTCTCTTTGAGCTGACCTCGTACCCTTCCGACATACCCCCGCCTCCCAACATAGCCCTTCAGAGATTCAAAATCCCAACAAACACAAAAACAACCCCCCACACTCAACCCGTCAATAACCAAACCCAAACCCACCCTACCATTTTCAACCCTATTCACCATCTTTACTACCTTTACCATTAAATGCATAATAACAAATTCCAATCTAACTGCAAAGCCAATATCTCCAAAATAATGACAACACAAAAAATGGAAATGGAAGCACAAACAAAGGATGAATCATGAACTATAACACCATCGGAGCTTCACTACTTTTTCTCAGAAAATACTATGGTTACCAAACCCTAAAGGTCCCAAAGCATTATTACTCAAAATTATTTTTAAATCATCTCTATGTGTGTATAGGACTTTACTACTTACCCTCTGGAAAACATGTTTCCCCAGCGCTGCCCAGACGATTGATTTGATTTCCCTTCCCCCCGCCCGCTACTCGCCCCAACCGAACGGAATGGCTCAGAAATTTGATCAGAAGCAAACAACGAAAGGACTTATTCTTCAACTGGAGAGTGCTTTGCGTTGAGACTAATGGCGGTTGTCTGAGTTTATATGCTCCGCTTTGCTTCTTCGGGAGCGCCTGCAACAAAACCCTCCTTTCATACCCTAACCTCGGCTAAACCACTCATCCCGTCTCACCGTAATCGCAAAACCACAATCGATGGTAAGATGACTAAGGTCTTAGGTTAGTTTATAGCCTCCCACCCTCTCAACATATATGCATCCACAAGCTAGGTCGGTCTAAAGCCCCTAGCCCCTTTCTAGGGTTTGGGAGATGTATTAACGTTGATGTCACGTTGACTTTTTATACTATATTATTAAAAAGATGTCATTTTAATTTTACATTTATACTTTCATTAATTTTTTAAATTATAAAAAGGTTTTGTAAGGAAATTGTGTTGGATAAATATGAGGTTAACATGAATATAGGTGGTTTGTTTATATAATTTTACATTTACATTTTTCATTAATTTTTTAAATTATAAAAAAGTTGTGTAAGGAAATTGTGTTGGATCCTATCGTGGAGAAAATCAAAAGGAAAATCATGAACTGGGGGACGATCTGGCTCAATTTGGCTGGCAGGGTAGTGCTAATCAAAGCTGTATTGAATAGCTTTTTGCTCTACCAATGCTCCCTTCTCCTCGTTCCGGTCACCGTCTTAAACCAGATTGAAGGCCTGATAAGAAACTTTCTCTGGCAAGGGGGAACAATGGGGGGAGCAAAAAATTCGCCTTGATCAGCTGGAAAACCATAAAAATGCCTCGATCGGAGGGCGGTCTTCAAATCAGAGACTTAAAAAAAACAAAATTTGGCCATGGGAGCCAAGCTGTTATGGAATTTGCTCGAGCCCAAATCCTCCTGGAGCAATAGGGTGCTGAAGAGGAAATACTTCCCTGGGCCATCACTCAGGTGCCTGGATGGAGACCACGTGGTTAAAAACGGCTCTGCTATTTACAATGTCTGCAAAAAAGCGCTGCCATACTTCAGAGCTGAGCTATTTTTTATCCCAGGCAATGGGAAATCGATTAGCATCTGGCAAGATGTGATCTTGGGCCGTCCTCCACCTCACCTCCCACGTCTGCAAGCCTGGATGACAGACAAAAGACTGGCCACGATTTGGGACATAGTTGAATGGGAGGCTGTCGAGCTAAACAATTGGTCACGTTGGGCACTGCCAGATTGCCCAGCCGATTTAAAAATTGAAAGCACATTGCTACTACATCATCTAGCAGGCCTCGCTCCAATCAATAAAACTAGAAAAGATAAACGTGGCTGGGGAAGGCAGTCTGGCAAGTATTCAACTGCTGAAGGGTACCAACGTTTTTCTGCTAACTATAATGTGCCTGTCAATCCAAGAATTTGGAACAATTTGTGGAATTATAGCACCCTGCCAAAGATTGAAATGTTTTCCTGGACACTGATGCATGAGAAAGTCCTCACCTGCGAGAATTTGGAGAAAAGAGGGTTTGTTGGTCCCTTCCGCTGTCCACTCTGTGCTGAAGACTCAGAAAATATCAGTCATCTTTTTTTTAAATGCCCCTTTGCTACCGCTGTCTGGAATGAAGTGCTGAAAAGATGGGGAGAGGATAATCACATCCCGGACAGTATCCAGGCTTGCTTCTTATACTGGGACAACCTTTACAAAGGAGAGCTATCAAATAAAAATGGAGTGAGAGCATGTTGGATGAAGCTCCCCAAATTAACTTGTTGGTGCATCTGGAATGAAAGAAACCACCGAATTTTTCAAGACAAATTTCAACCAGCCTGGAAGATAGCTGCAAAAGTAAATGCCTTGCTGGGGGAAATTGTCAGCAATTCAAAGATACCTAGCAATAAAGGAAATATGACTGCTAATGAGGGAAGCTGGATGCAAAGTCTAAACATCAAGGTGGTAAGAACAGTAGCAGCAAGTAAATTGGAAAAATGGGAAATCATGATGGACAAGTCCCAGTTTGAGAACTGGCTAAGAGAAAGGAAGATTTTTAAACTTTTTTTTGATGGGGCCTCCAAAGGGAACCCGGGGAAAGCGGGAGGAGGGGGAATCATTATTGAACCATGTGGGAAAATCATGATGGAATACTATTGGAATATTGGCTATAATTCCAACAATATGGCCGATGCTTATGGACTCTGGCAAGGGCTCAAACAGTTACAGAAGAAAGGAGTGGAAGATGTTATGGTCTTTGGTGATTCTAGGTTAGTTATTCAAGCCTTGAATGGGGGTG
The DNA here is from genome assembly GCA_001517045.1 of Pseudotsuga menziesii. NCBI lineage: Eukaryota > Viridiplantae > Streptophyta > Pinopsida > Pinales > Pinaceae > Pseudotsuga > Pseudotsuga menziesii. The sequence continues at coordinate 172,382 of LPNX010248781.1, forward strand.
GAAGGGGCAAGAATGAATGCATTGCAAGACTGATCAATAGGATTAGGTCTAAGGCTAGATTGTTCAGGAAGGTCACCTTCTATCACATTCTAAGGGAGCTGAATGTTCTGGTGGATACAGCAGCCAACAAGTCGATAGCGATAGGGCATAATGATCTTGTGGTTAACTCGAATGTAAGTTTTGAAATACCTCCTTAGCCCGACTGGAAAACGTGGCGAGATGGTAGAGTGTTGTATTGAGTTCTTTCAGCAAACCAATTGTTGATTTATTTATAATAACATAACTGTTTTTTTTATAATAATAATAAATAAATAAATAAAGGAAATTGTGTTGGATAAATATAAGGTTAACATGAATATAGGTGGTTTGTTTATATAAGTGTATAATATGATTTTAGTAGCTTTTTAACATAAGTAATGACCCTCCCACTAATAAAAGTGTTGATTGGTACCGGGGCATAGGTGTGTTTGTTTGGCCTTTACCTCCTCTTTTGAGGATTATGTAAACTTATTGTGTGTGAATAATAAACTAGCAATTGTACCTAGGGGTGCAATAAAAAAACGTCGTGTTGCAAGCTAAGCAAAGAGATGTCAACATATACAACAAAATGCATTGTAACTAAAACCTTATATCAATAAAAGGAATAATGAAATCAATGAAATGAATACTAAAACAAGTTATCAAGGTGAGGAATCACATAAATCAATGCAACAAATGCTAAAATGCACTATAACCAAAACCCTAAATTAAATAGAGGAATCATGGAAATCTATGCAACCACGATCTATTTGATTAAACTAAATCATATTACTTTAGATTGGAAAATAAATGATAGAAAAAAGATTATATAATAGGACTATCATATAAGCATATTGTTTTGAATTTTCATGGTACGTAAACTATTTGGATAATTAATCCAAAACATACATATTATATTTTTTAACCTAAATTTATTATATTAAAGACTAAAGAACTCATAGTTAGTGTACATTTTAGTGAAGATTAAAAAGGTAATACCAGGTTTGGAATTTCACATCTATGCTCCCTATCAAATAAAAATTCTGTAATCCAACTTGGAATAACTTAATCCTTCTCATCCCTGATCATCTAGATTTATAGAGAGGTTAACAGACATAAAGAAGACAAACATGTGATGTCTAGAAAAATCAGTAATCATAAAGAAGACAAATATGTGATTTCTAAAGAAGACAAATATGTGATTTCTAGAAAAGTCACTAATCATATAGACAAACATGTTGGAAATTAAGATGATTATTATAGCGTGCATAGCAGGTCTACTTATAGAAACACTTATGTAATAAGCACCTCTGGTAACTGGTTAGCTAGTACTGAAATGATCTAACTTGACTAGTTCAACTGAACTCAATATTTTGTCCATTTTCTCTGCCCAGTGAAAAATCTGACACTTGAGACATTGTTGTCTCCTCTCACATTTCTGATGCATCCAAACAGTATTGCTTTCAAACATCGTTACATGGATACAAAACATTCTTGTCCAAAAAGATTCCAGTAAGAATTTCGATTAACTAAGCAAATAGCCACTTAACTGCCCAAGACAATGGGACATTTCAGCACACATGAAAGTTTCCTTCTACCTCCTTTTGATGAAGAAAGAAGAAGAAAATCAATTCCCTGTATATTACAGGACAAAATTTCCAACAGTGCAATTTTTATGTAAATATCTAAAAGTTTTGACAGCCCAAAACCAAAGTTGCACAAAAGCATGCCAACTTGCCAAGCATTGCTTCAGAATGAGGCAATCGTTGTGCAAACAGAGCTATGTCAATTAAATAAGGGCACAAATCCAAAAATTTAATGCTGAAACCATTGTTGAAGATATGCAATGGGTGTTTGTAGAAATGGAGCATAGCGATTGATATATGGATTTGTATGCACTCCAATTTTTGCCCAGGTAGTCCGATGGTAGGAAGCAGTATTCGGCGCATGATACATGAGCTTCAGCAACTATGGGCAAAAGAAAAGAATACAAATTTCCAAGTTAGAAAATTTAAGATGAAAGGATTTACCGAGAAGCTGAATCTGCCAACTGATCCTGCACTCACTAACAAAAATATTGATTCAAAAGAAAAAAAATTGAGCGAGTGTCTGAAAAAGAAAGTGTCCTCAACTATCATCTCAAAAAGAATAGAACAGAAGATTCAACTATCAGATAAGAGGTAGAAGTTTAGAACCTGCCAATACATAACGCCTTCCACTATGTTACGTTGTCGTCTACAACAACAAAATCATCAAATATTCAACGTTAGAAATAGTATCTCACTGATGGCAAAGAAATCAGGCTAGCATGACATAGAATTAAATAATGTATCACTAAAATATTCAACTTATGTGAAAAGCAAAATTATCACTAAAAATTCTAGCACAATCTCAGAGTTTGAACTCAAAATGTTCAGCGTTGCAGTGTTTGTATCAATCCACAAACAGGAATCCTCCAAGTATTTTCTGTCCACACAAAGCAAGCCCAAATATATCTTCTGTTAGAATAGTAACTTATAATATGCATACAATTGTTACAAAAGAAACCAAGACATAAGCAAAATGACATACATGCTGAAATTTAGCAAATGATCATCCCAAGTTCCCAATTATCAATGCACACAAACTCCTCACATGCTTGACCTGATTTTCCTTTTTAAAGAAAACATCGAATTAAATAAATAAAGAGAGATATTTCATGTACCAGGGATGAGAATTTAACAGAGAAAATACCTTCGCCAATTGTTTAAAGCAGATTTCTTAGGAAAGCATCGAATTAACTTAATAAATAGAGGAATTTCATGTGCTAGGGATGAGATTTTAACAGAGAAAATACCTTCAGATATGCACGAGAACGAAAGGATTGCGATGTTTTCACGAAATGCAGAGGAACGCCATGCTCTGTTTTTCATTATCGCTTGACAAAAAAACCAAAACCGCTGCAAGATGCACATGGACCCAAAGCTGAATGAGTGAGTCAATAAAATTAAAATAAAGTATATTAATTTAAAAAAAAAACGTTGGATAGATGATGCACTCTGTATTGTGGAATCTATAGAGTTGTATATATATATATGAAACACGATTGGTGAAGTTTTTTATATTTGTGGTTTTTTATATTCGATGGAAGGAGGGATGGCGCAGTTTTTCTTGGTTCAACGTACTTCTTAAGGTTTTCTCGTTCCATGGCAGTGATCGCTTGGAGGTTAGCAGAGACGGCTTGTTGACAGGCGGTTTTTCTCTTGCTGTGTGTGGATTGGTACGTGCTAGCTGCCTTGGTTGTAGGTTATTTTAGCGGTTTGGCATTTTTTTGTGGGGTTTTTGGTTGCCTCGGGGTTCTTTATGGAGGATCAGGAGGCTGTAGACTACTCCAGCGACAGGCTGGAGAGTAATGATATATGGGAGGTGACAGGTGGCGGTTCATTGGAGCACTTGGTGGAAACCCCGAGGTTGGGTCTGGCTGATCAAGGTTCGGTCGATAAGCTGCTAGGGTCGGCAGACTTTCCTTCTCCGTCAGTTTTTCCTGTCTCTTCGCCGGTTGCTCAAGTTCCGGCTGTGGCGTCCTATTTTCAGTGGAATGAGGGTTTGTTGGGGTCTTCCTGCTGGCCGGTCGCGGGGGTGCCTCCAATTTTAGGGCCTCTTTCGTCTCTACTGTAGCAAGGGATTGTGTTTGATGAAGGATGTGCACAGGAGTTTCTAGGTGGGGAATGTGGCCAGTATTTGCAGGGACAGGGATCGAGCGGTGATACATCGGCGGAG
>LPNX010248781.1:176256-242785 GCA_001517045.1 Pseudotsuga menziesii
ATGCCAGCAAGGACAGGGTGGACATAATCCCTATTTGGGTGAAACTACCAGCACTTCCCCTTCATTTATGGGATTTATATCATTTCAGAAGGATTGGTGATATCCTTGGTACTTTTCTGGAAGCGGACCTATCTTATCTTGAAACAAAGGAGAAAAAGGTGGCTCGGATCCTGGTGAATTTGAACATCAGGGAGGGGTTGGCAGAGTCGATTATCTTGGAGTGGGGGACGGATCCCATTACACAGATCTTGGATTACGAAAATGTTCCATTTAGGTGTCGACGTTGCCATGTTTATGGGCACCCGGCGGCATCTTGTAAATTGCAGGTGAGATCTCATATGGGTAATCGCAGGAATGGTGTTCGGGTTGCTTTTGACAAACCCTCTGAGATGCCTCATGAGGTTTTTGGTCCCTCACAGTCCTCTGCGGAAGATTCGGACAGTGATATGCCTGTTGAAGATCTGATTGTTCCTGTTTCCGGGGTGGTCGAAGAGTTTGTGGAACAGCCTGTGACGTCCTCCTTTCCGGTTGAAGATAAGGCTGTTGGGGATCCCTCTGGTCCTGGTAACCCTATTCTTCCTTTGTTTTCAAATATAAATCTGTTTTTGAACAATGTTTCTTTTCATGGTTTGGATTGGATTGATGGGTTGAGGAAACTATCAATTTCGGGTCAGTCCGACCTTCATATGCCCCCTGTCTCTGAAGAGGTCTTTAAGGGTTTGGGCTCATTTTTTGTTGCTCCCTGTTCTAATCTTGACCCTGTCCAGCCTTTAATTGTCAATTCCGACTATGCTCCTGTCAAACCCTTTACTTTGGAAGCTCCCTCTCCTACTGCTATTTGTTCTGAGGAGTCTTGTCATTCCCCACAAGTTTCGATGGAGTCAGGTTATTTTCTAAGATCCTGTCACAAACCAGTTCAGGGGTTGGGTAAGAGTTCCTCGTCGGTGAGAAAAGGTAGAGGTCGGAAGACTAATCTTTCTAAGGCTCAGTCCAGAACCAAGGAGGATCTGCTGGGAGGTACACAAATTACAATTGAAAAGGCCCTTAGAGCGGAGATGGCCTTGAAGAAAGGTCGATTATGAAGATCATGTATTTCAACTGCAGGGGGCTGGCTGGGCCTGGAAAGAATACAGCCCTCACAAGGGTGCTTTCTCTGGAGCATCCTGATGTGTTACTGTTACAAGAAACTATAGGTGTTGGGGAGGTGATTCAGGGGAAGTTGGAAAGCTGGTTTCCTGGTTGGTCTTTTGTGTCTTTAGATGCTAAAGGTAGATCTGGGGGATTGGCGGTGGGTTGGAAAAATAATTGTGTGAAGTTGCTGAATGCTTGGGGATCAGAGGCTGTGCTGGGTGTGGAATTATTGTTTGAATATTTGGGGATGTCTCTTTCAGTTCTCAATATCTATGGCCCTTATATTAATCGAACTCCTTTTTGGGAGTCTTTGTTTCAAAATCCAATGGCTAATGGTGATTCGGTGGTATTGGGAGGGGATTTAAATTTCTCAATGGGGCTTAATGAGGTGTGGGGTTCACATGCTCAGGTTGACTCATTGGCGAGGTTTTTTGTGCAAAAACTGATGATGCAGGGCTTGCTGGATATTGAGCCTGTAAAACTTAAACTGACTTGGAGGAATAAACGTTGTGGGAATGCTAGGGTGGCTAAAAGAATTGATCGTTTTTTGGTTGCTGAGCGTTTGGTGGACAGTTTTTTCTTGGTAAGACAATGGGTGGGCAGTGGAGGTCATTCTGACCACTTCCCTATCTTTTTTGAAGTTAAAAAGGGGCCAATCAATCCTCCAAGCCCTTTAAAATTCAACAAAAGTTGGCTTCAGGAAGAGTCTTTCAAAGATCTTTTTCTTTCTCATTGGCTTCCTTTTGGGAGGGAAAATGATAGGTCGGCTGCATTACAGTTTGCAGACAATATTAAACGCCTTAAAGTGTTTATCAAGGAATGGGCTGTAGCAAAGAGGACGAGAGATGAGGCTGAACTGAAGTCTATTGAAGAAGCTCTTCTTCTGATGTATGAAAGCGATGGAGGGGGGTTTCTATCTCTTGAGTCTAAAGAGATTCTGACCAGGTTGGAGGGCAGGCACAATTCTCTTTTGTTGGAAAAAGAGGAAGCATGGAGACTTAAAAGTCGTGCGATTTGGTTGGAAAGTGGAGATGATAACACAAAGTTTTTTCACGCCTATGCCAGAGGTAGGAAGGTGGCCAATACTATCTGGAGTTTGCAGGATGAGGCGGGTTCTTCATATGTTTCTTTTGATGAAAAGGCCAGTTGTGGGGTATCTCATTTTCAACAATTGTTCAAAGCACCAGAACAGGCCTCAATTGCAAAGATTATTCAACTAGCTCAGATGTTTCCTCGGTTTGTGGATGAGGAGGGCAATGGGGAACTTATGAAGGCTATCTCGGAAGAAGAACTTAAGATGGTTATGGGAAGTTTTCAAAAAGACAAAAGTCCAGGGCCAGATGGCTGGACTATTGATTTTTTTCTGGCTCTCTTCGACATCTTGGGGATGGATTTGTTACAAGTGATAGAAGACTCTAGGTCATCTGGTTGGATTCCGGCGAGTTTCAATGCAACTTTCATTGCTCTCATCCCAAAGTCCGACAATGCCATAACTCTATCTGATTTCAGGCCTATATCTTTGTGCAATTGTGTGTATAAAATTATCTCTAAGGTCATTGCAGTTAGATTGAAGGCTATTCTTTCAGAACATATTTCTGCAGAACAGTTTGGTTTTCTGGAAGGTCGGCAGATCCTTGAGGCAGTAGGGGTGGCTCAGGAAGGACTTCATAGTCTTAAAACTAGAAGGCTGAAGGGGGCTATTCTTAAAATTGATCTTTCTAAGGCTTATGATAGAGTCAGTTGGATTTATTTGAGACTGCTCCTAACACATCTTGGTTTTGGAATCAATTTTATAAGATGGATTATGTCTTGTATTACTACTGTTTCTTTCTCTGTTTTGATCAATGGAGCAGCTTCATCTTTTTTTCATGCAGAGAGAGGGCTGAGACAAGGCTGCCCTTTGTCTCCGCTACTCTTTCTTTTGGTTGCTGAAGGATTAAGTAGGGCATTAAGAGGTGCTCGTGCTGCAGGTCGTTTCACTGGGATTCAGATTGCTCCAAATCTAAACATTACACATCTACTTTTGTGGATGATGTTCTGATTTTTTGCTCCGGTACTAAGGGAGACTCTAAGGTGCTTAAGGAGATCATGGATCTTTTTTCAAAGGCCACTGGAATGGAGATAAATGCTGGCAAATCTTCATTGACTACTCAGATGTTAAGACCTGAAGAGGAGTCTGAACTATTGAGGTTTTTTCCATTTACTACAGCAGGTTTGGAGGAAGGTCTAAAATATCTTGGCTTTACTTTAAAAGCAAACAATTATCGGAAACAAGACTGGTTTTGGTTGATTAGAAAGGTTGAGAAACGCTTGATGGTATGGAGTCATAAGTGGCTTTCTAGAGCTGGCAGATTAGTTTTAGTCAAAGCTGTTCTGGAAGCAATTCCGGTGTATTGGATGTCTTTATCTTGGATACCAAAAGGGATCCTTGACAGGATTAGGAGGATTTGTTTTAGATTTCTATGGAGTGGACATAAAGAAGATCAGACTACTCCTTGGGTGAACTAGAAACGGATTGCTGTTCCAAAAGGATTTGGTGGATGGGGTCTTAAGGATATTTTTCTGTTTTCAAAAGCTTTGGTTGCTAAGAGTGGGTGGAGATTGTTGAAATCCTCCAGTCTGTGGTCTAGGGTGTTAAAACAGAAGTATATTTTTGGAGAGAGTCTGCTGGAATGGATTAGAAATCCCAGGAAGTCTCATGTTGGAGGCTCGGTGATTTGGAAAGCAATTGTTACCTCTTTTGATTTGATTGAAAATCACTTAGCTTGGGATGTGGGTAATGGTGAAAGTGTTATGATTGGTAGGGACCCATGGATGGGCAGTATTCAACAACACCTTCTTCCTCCTGATGTTATTGATCTGCTAGGTCTACAAGGGGTAATCATGCTAAATCAATTAGTTGTTCCTAGGATCAATGAACCATGGATTCAAAGTTGGAAAAGGGCTGCTTCCTTTGAATTGGGGGCTAGGGAAACTGTGATTTTCGAACAATATATTCGGGAACTGGTGAGGGCTAACATTATCCTCTCGGATCAAGAAGATACATTGGTCTGGGAGGTTGATCCAGGGGGTGTTTACAGTCCTAAGGCAGGGTATTTAGCTCTTTGCACTGGGTTGGCTCAAAGGATTGCAGTCTGGTGGTGGAAGCCTATATGGAGGCTTAAATGCCCAGCCAAAACAAAGATGTTCATGTGGTGTATTTTGTAGAATAAGGCTCCAACGTGGGATGTTCTTCAAAAACGCTCTTTTCAAGGCCCGGGATGGTGTGTTTTATGTAAAAAGGAGCTGGAATCTTCTATGCACTTGTTCCTTAATTGTCCATATATTCTAGATGTCTGGAAGGAAGTTTCCATCTTGATTGGTTTTAATTGCCAATGGGAAGGGGAAACTGTTGGGGATGCCTGGCTGTCTTGGTGGAGGACTTCAAACCTGTCACAGCGTAAATTACCTTTGCTGGTTCTCTGGGGAGTTTGGATGGCTCGTAATCAGGCTATTTTCAAAGATGTCTTATGCTCTTTGGCTCTTACTGGTACTCTGTCAGTGGGTATATATAATTCTTTTCCAGAACAGATCAGGGCTGGGAGACCTCGAAGGATTTTATCATTGGATATTGATAAAACTCTACCGTGGGCTTTCTTTGATGGGGCAGCTCAGAATAATCTGTGTGGTGGTGGTGCAGTTCTGTATTTAACTAATTCTCATTATTTTGCTATGTCTTTGGGGCTTGGGGGAGGCACAAATAATTTTGCTGAACTAATGAGTCTTAAATTACTGCTGATGTTTGCATTGGAGTCTAGGTGTACTGCTCTTAATTTTTTTGGGGACTCTTTGAATGTTATCCAATGGATCAATCATACTCAAGAGTGTTGGAATTTGAGGTTAGCTCATATTATATCTAACATTCGACAGCTCCTCCTTCGATTTGATTCCTTTTCCTGCCAACATGTATACAGGGAAAATAACCAGGAAGCGGACAAAGCTTCCAAGGAAGGGCTCAGGCTGGATATGGGCTCTTGGCTGGTGACATAATCTAATGAAGGCATTGTTCAGTCTTTTTTTCACAGGCCTTTCTTTGATGTCATTTGACACAGTTTTGAGATGACAGTTTCTATATATGGTTATAATGTTTTTGTATTGTCGCGGGTTGTTATAAATATGATCTCTGTATATAGCTGGACTATATGTTATATGTTTGAGTTTATATGCTCAGCTTGGCATACTTTGTTGATGGCAGTTTTTTATATCAGTGGGCACCGGTTTTTTGTTCGCTGTACAGGCTGAATGGTTTCAGCTATTTTTTTGTTATAACAGACAGCAGATACAGTTTTTTAGCATCTTTTGATAATTGCTATCATATATGGTGGCAATTTATATCAGTGTGCATATATTTTGGTATATTTGCACGTTATTCTGGCTGACTGTGGGTTTAGTCTTTCTGACAGATCCTACAGTTTTTTTTGGTGCAGTATTAAGGATTTCACAGTGATTATTCGCTGTGTATTTCGGATTTAAATCTGTTGGAAAGATGTGTTGATGGTTACGGACAGACCATGTCTCTAATGACATTTTCATATGATTTGCTGACAGTAAATTGGATGAAGGACATGATAATCTCTATATCTTTATCGTTACAAAAGCATATGTTGCTTTTTTTTGTTTTTTTTTAAAAGAAGACTGGATAGTCTATCTCTTGGTTCCATTTTATTGGACTTTGGAATTCACCTGGCTGTGAATATACTAAATGTAATTTTGATCTCGAAAGATGAATAAAATTACGCTTTTTTTTCTTGGAAAAAAAAAATATGAAACACGATTGAATCAGTGAGTCAACAAAATAAAAATAAAGTATATTAATAATAAAAAACGGTGGATTGATACTCTGTATTGTGGCAGAGAATGCTTGCTAGAACTAATATCACAAATGGAAAATCGAAATATGAAACCACCAGAGAGAAAATTGAACTGAAAGTTATATCTTGATACATAAAATGGTAGATTTGCAAGCATGGCGTGTTCATGGACGGTGAAAAAAAACACAGAAACAGACCACTGTGCATGGGCCTCATGAATGACGTGATTGGACTGGTAAAAACGCATCTAGCTGATCCACATGATTTATGCCATCTAAAATTAGCAAGACACGAGAAGATTGGAGATAATTGAGTCAATCCATGTGTCAATCGGGTCAAAACATTAGTCTGCAACAAACGTAATGATCCACTTTTAGTAGTTCCCTTTGACGCGTGTCCAATCCTACCTGCATGTGCCCCAAATGGCACAAAAACCATACTTCGTGTTGATCTTTGCCTCTGAATCAAAAACCATGGTGTCAACCACTCTCCCGGATGCAAAAACCCATCAAGAAAAAGAAAAAGAAAGCCCCTTCTATGATTTTGTTACAGTTGATTCCGTTTCAGTTTACCTGGTGCCGAGAGCAAAGCTAGTATCCTCGGTGGGCGTAGATACAGATACATGTATAGATTCATAGCGAGCAGAGGCAGCAGAAGAAGTAACGGACTTAGTTTCGGGGGTGACCCCAAAACCACAACATAATAGCTCAGGACTGCTGATCCAGTTGATCCCATAGTTTATGCAATGGCAAAGCTGGAACTAGATCGAGATGACGATAAAGATGCAGAAGCAAGAGCAGGAGCCACAGAAATTATGCTGGGCATTTCGGAAGCACATCCTCATTTTTCTTTAGCTTTTAGCGATTTGAGGCTCTTCCCACCCGCCATCAAATTCATAGTCTGGACCGAGTTTTGAGAGAGATTTTCCTACTTTGGCCTAAAGACAATCCTTCTTATTCCTGGCAAATGACCTCGGTCTCTCACAAATCATATCCACAGAGATGTTTCATCTCTTCACAATGGCATGCTATGCCACTTCAGTCCTGGGAGCCATAATCAGCGATACCCTCTTGGTAAATGATCGAGCTCTATTTATTTATTTTTTTACTTGTTTATGCAGGTTTCCTCTGGGTGGCTCGGTTTCCTCTAGCGTGGCTCAAAGCAGCGCTCTGCTTTGTTGCGCATTTTAATTTTTTGTTTGTTTGTTTTTGTTTTAGATGGCCCAGCGACACTCGGCTCGCATCACCTGTTTGGAACTCGTCGGGCTAGGCATTTCTTATATAGAATAAAAGAAGAAATCCATAACATTTGGCAGTCCCTGGGCTAGGCATTTGGGCTAGGCGTCTGTTATGAAGAAATCCATAACATTTGGCAGTCCCTGGGCTAGGCGTCTGTGATAGAAGAAATCCATAACATTTGGGAGGCAGTCCCAGTGCTAGGCATCTATGATTCAATATCAGTTCGATTTCGAAGTTTAGAATATGTTGGTTTTACCTTAACCAGCTAAACAAACTCATGCAAATTGTACACATGGAGTCTATTTTACTAATGGGTAGGCTATTCCATAATTTTGTAGAGCTTAGCACACCATGAATACGCTGAGGCGATTTGCAGTTTTTTCATCAACTTTGTGTAGTTACATCAATTCACATAGCTATTCCATTTTGCACAGCTTAGCACACCATGAATAAGCTTTTTGCGATTTGTAGTTTTCTCATCAATGTTTGCACTTTCACCTGCTAGAGATCATTACTACAACAGCAGCAGATGTTCTATGGGGGATTAACAGACGTTCTATGGGGATTACAAGAATCCAGGTTTGACACAGAGGGGGTTTGACACAGGTTTGACACAGAGGGAAGGCGTAGCTGCAGTAATGCAGTTGGTAGCTGTAGTAATGCAGTTGGCGACCAACATTAACCAGAGGGATGGCCTCGTCGACTGCCTAGCAGGAGACACCATTGTGGGCGAGCAGGGTGTCACTGTAGCCAAGGCCCGACATCACTCCCTTCAAAACCCCCTCCAATTCTGATTTCATTTTTATTGTAGTTCTGTCGATCTGCTTAATACTGATCAGAAGCTCGATGCTGAATCTTCTGATACTCGAAACCTCCTGTGATGGATGTGGGTGCCTCTGGAAAATCTCTGCCAATTCTGAAATCAACGATCTCTTTGTTACAGCCCCTCATTCTTCAAAGCCAAAATTGAAATCCAATTTGGACATAAACTTGAAGATCTTAGCAGCAAGTCCTATGGCTGCTTCCTCCTAATGCGCGCCGTTCCTCCACTAAAAACTTCACAACCTGAAAAAACATAACAAAACAATTAGTCAATTGTATGGAAATTTATTTTGATTGACCTTTTGAATTGTGTTATGAATTGAATAAGGTACTGTACCTCAGCCGCAGCAACTATGTCTTCGCTCAGCGTAATCTGTTTCTGTGTATGCACACAGATTCTGAAGAATTCTGGCTGCATGCATACCCTGATTCGCGTCTCCCAGCACAAAGATCAGCTTTACGATTAAATTCGAGTTATATTTGCTTCGATTCTGCAACTACTTAATGTTGATCATTCTTCGACACTTCTGTTTACTTTCCAGATTGAGAAGTTCAAGGGCTTCTCTTTCCTTGCTCACCAGCTTCGTCGTCGTTTCATTGCATCTATTGCATCCCAGAGGTAGATGGAGGCAACATCACCACCTAAGAATGTCGGCAGGGCAGAGATTGCAGAGATTGATGTGCATTCAAGGGGGCAGGTGCCACTTTAAATGGACATCCTTTCAATTGACAGAGAAATGGCAGGTAGCAACAGATCAGATCGGGCAGTGGACCAGGATCAACGCGGCAGATTTCCCCAATCGTCAGACGAAATCATCCTACGGATGAAAATGAAAAAAACATTAAATTCGGGGAGTCGACTCCCACTTGTTGAAACTCCTTACGGCGTAATAAGAGAATAACAATTAAATATGTAATATGTGGTAGCATTTTGAAATAGTTTTTACAATTTTAAATTTTCATTTTTATAAGTCTTATCAAATAACTTTGATTTCTATGCTTAAGCCTTGCGTGAGTAGTGTGGTTGGTCGAAGCCCATCGCTACCAGGTCGTGGGTTTGACCCACCGTGTTTATCGGGGTTAGGCCTTGTAATCTAGGTCATCGGGGTGAGGCCCCTAAGGGTGGCCCCCCTGCATATATATTACCAAAAAAACAAAAACAAAAACCTTGATCCTTATGCCAATGGATCTGTTAGTAGAGACATGGTGGCCATTTCGCTAACATAGTTGTTGATTGGTGATGGAGTGAATATATGTGATAGCTCTACTTCCCCTTCCTCCTCTATGGGACTTGTTGTGTGGGTGTGGGTATGAATAATACATAATAAGTAATAAACATTCGAACACATTGTGTTGGACATCTTGGAATAGTTTTTATAATTTCAAAATCTCCTGTCTTATGTCGGGGTTCATTCTACATTAATACTCCTCCATCCATGGAGTTAAGTTGAGAGCATCATCTCTTAAGTCACATGTGTAAGGCTCTTTATCAATCACACGACACTCTTTATAGAGTCCACCTTTACATACCCACAAGTGTAGTCCTTTACAAAGTGATGCATGAGCATAGGCTCAAGAGGGCAACGTCATTCATGACTTCACAAGGTCAAGGGAACTCTTAAGGAGACCTAGGGTCTCGTACATTTGTAATTTGCTTTATTTTGTAAAAACTGAATAAAAATGGATAAGGAATCTAGATCATTTTCCACATGTAATAGTTAGATTGAGTTAGTTGTTTAGTTGAATGAATTCATCAATCTATTAGTGAGTCATAGGGTTAGCATAGATCAATAAGGACTGTACTCCTTTGTTATAGGATCTGGAAACATAATCCTCTTGTATTTAAATCAGTTTGAGTTATTTTCTTAGACAGCTTAGTTAGCTTACAAAGCTTGTTAGCTCGCAAAAGCTTAGTTTAGCTCACAGAACTTAGGATAAGCTCACAGAGGTTTGAGGATAGCTCGAAGAAGCTTGAAGATTAGATCAAAGGGGAAGGATCTCAGAATTCAATTCATGAAGCATATACAAAGATTGAGGATCTTTGATTGTATTGAACTATTGAGAAATTCAAGTTCGAGGAAGCTTTTAATAATTTGAGTTGACTTTCTGTGTATAAATTATGAAGCTTGCAATCATATTGGATGAATTATTACTCTGTACAGAAATTCATAACTTACAGGTATAATTTGCGTAGAGGACGAAAGAATGATTAACACACATTAAATCGACGGTATATGTGCATTGCAAGGCAGATCAATGGTCAGAGTTAAGTTCTGCAGCCAAGAGACGCAGATCCGCGTAGTTAGGTTCTGATCTGCATCAAAATACAGATCGACGGTCACGATTCACCCCACAGTAGATCGACGGTTCAGAAAGAGGCTTGCGGGAGCAGAAAGGCAGAAATCCAAAAGTTCAAGAATAAGAAAAGTTAGGGTTCTAATTTCCAAATTCAGAAAGCAAAAAGTGGGAGAACAAGAAAGGACTAAGGCTGGAAGTTGGGCTTTCTGATTCCGAAGCTCGGAAGCTAGAAAAGTGAAGCGGAGAAGTGCGAAAGTGAGGAAGGGCAGAAGTGCAGAAAAGAGGAAAAGGAGAAGTGTAGAAGTGCAGGAAGTTGAAGTTTGAAAGTCGAAGAAGTGAGGCTTCTGATTTATGCATGCAGAAAAGGTGAGTGCGGAAAGCCTACAACGGAAGGGAGTGTGCAGAAAGAAGGTTAGACAGTTTTCCAAGTTGTTTAAGAAAATTAAGGCCTGTTAGTTTTCAGTAACCTCGGTTTTGAGGTCTGTAAGAGGACAGAGCCATCAGAGTGGTATCAGAACAGAAAAGGGATTATGTGTGAAGGTATGAGAGTGTGGTCACAATAGTTCTTGTTTCTGAAAGATTCTGAATTATTAGTTATGAGGTTGGAGTAATTTTCCTATATGAAAGGCAAGGTTATTTTTACTCCTGTATTACTAATAGATCTAGAGCAAGTCACTATTGACAGGAAAATTGTATCCAATAGTGAATTGTTGTGTCAGGCGATGGAGGTCAGAGTTGGAAGAGGTCGGGGCATGCGAGGAAGACCTGTTTCCAATGCAGAATTGAGAGAGGAGATAAGAACTCTGAGAGCAAGGCTAGAATCCTTAGAAACTGGCATACATCATGAGCAAACTGGAGATACAAGTGATGAAGAGAGAAGAGGAGGAGGAAAAAATTGTTGAAACTCCTGAGGTAAGAATGTTTAGGTATATTTTTGGTGCAGGTTCTAGTTCAAGAGTTGATGTACCATTCTATAGCGGAAGCTTCGATCCAGAAGAATTAATTTATTGGATCAATGCTATGAACAAACACTTAGACTATGCTGAAGTGAAGGAGGACTAACAAGTTAGATTTGTTGTCACAAGGTTAAGAGGGCATGCATCCTTGTGGTGGGATGGTGTGCAAGAGGAAAGGATCTTGAAGAACAAAGTCAGGATCAATAGTTGGAACAGAATGATAGCTAAATTGAAAGGTAAATTTATGCCTAAGGATTATAAGTTGATTTTGTTTAGGCAAATGTAAAATCTTAAACAAAATTCAATGACAGTTAGGGAGTATACTGAGGAATTGTACAAGGTATATATCAGATATGGACATATGGAAGATACACCTGAAAAGGTAGCTAGGTATATTAATGGTCTAAGCTTTGATATACAAAATGAATTGGGTTCATTGTCATTAATATCAGTTGGGGAATCATATTAGGTTGCTTTGAAGGCTAAGGAGAAGATGATGAGAAAACAGAATCGGAAAGCAAAGATGAGAGGCTCTGGAGGAAGGGAATAGCAGCAGAAATTGGAAGCAAGCAGTTCAAACCAGCAAGTACAGCCTAAAAAAAATAATGAGATCATAGGTGAAAGAAATGCTTAAAGAGGAAGAGGTGGACAATGAGGTGTTACACATGTGGAGAGTTGGGTCACATATCATGGGATTGTCTTAAGAATGTTGTAAGACAGAGAGGAGCACAAGTAATGCAAGCTAAACCTAAAACTCCAAAGGAATTAGAGGTGGTTGTGAATTACCTTGAACAGGGTGAAGCCTTGTTGTTGAAAAAGGTAATTGATGAGCCAGTCCAAAGGAGGAGCCTGTTTAAGACAGTTTGCAAAGCTGAAGGTAAGTGTTGCAAGTTGATTATTGATAGTGGTAGTATTGATAATTTGGTATCTATAGAAATGGTGGACAAGATTAATTTAAAGAGGATGGTACATCCAAAACCATAGAAAGTTGCATGGCTACAGAATGATCATCAAGTTCTTGTGAGTGAACAATTCCAAGTAAAGTTTCAGATTGGAAGCTATCAGGATGAGGTAAAATGTGACATCATATAAATGGATGCTTGTCATGCTTTGTTAGGAAGGCCTTGGCAGTTTGACAGAGAAGCAGTGCATGAAGGAAAGAGAAATGTCTATTCCTTTGAAATGAATGGAAAGAGACATAGTATTCATCCAATCAATGGTAAGCAAGAGGAAGTCAGTAGTCAATTACTAATGATGACTGACAAGAGGATTGTGAATGATTGGAAAGATGAAGATGAAGTAAAATTAATTTCACAAGTAAATAATTTTGAAATTGAAATGACTAACAATGTGTGCACTGATTAGCTAAAGGAAAGAACAGACCAACAGGAAATGTCAAATGCAAGCATAGCATTGATGGAGGAAGCACAATGTGAATTCATAAAGGGTGGTGAGAGGTATATGAATAATGAAATTACTAAGGATGGTGATGTGACAGAAACAGGAAAAGGAGAGGAGAGCCAAGAAATTCATGCACAAAATTCTTGTATGAAAGATGTATTTATGTTAATATATTTTTATGTTTGCTTATGTGATAGGAAATTTGATTAATCTATGTGCAGATGAAGGAAAACCAGTTGACAACTTGTTTACAGGTCAAAGGAAAGAAAAACTTGAATATTCAAAGAAGTCTAAACATATACTGGAAGAACCAAAGGACCAGTTGCAAACACAGAGTTGGAAGACATGGTTGAAGGGACTGTTCAAAATGAGAACACTGCCAAATTTACACTTTGGGTATCTACTGAAATCCTACAGAAAAAAAAGTAGAGAGGAAGCTCATGGACAGGAGCCCATGAAGAATTTCAAGTTGCGGACTCTAATGCAGGAGCATAGGCTCAAGAGGGCGAAGTCATTCACGACTTCAGAAGGTCAAGGGAACTTTTAAGGAGACCTAGAGTCTCGTACATTTGTAATTTGCTTTATTTTGTAAAAGCTGAATAAAAATGGATGAGGAATCTAGATCCTTTTCCACGTGTAATAGTTAGATTGAGTTAGTTGTTTAGTTGAATGAATTCAACAATCTATTAGTGAGTCATAAGGTTAGCATAGATCAATAAGGACTGTACTGCTTTGTTATAGGATCTCGAAACAAATTCCTCTTGTATTTAAATTAGTTTGAGTTATTTTCTTAGACAACTTAGTTAACTTATAGAGCTTGTTAGCTCGCAGAAGCTTAGTTTAGCTCACAAAGCTTAGGATAAGCTCATAGAGGTTTGAGGATAGCTCGAAGAAGCTTGAAGATTAGATCAAAGGGGAAGGAGCTCGGAATCGAATTCCTAGAGCATATACAAAGACTGAGGATCTTTGATTGTATGGATCTATTGAGAAATTCAAGTTCAAGGAAGCTTCTAATAATTTGAAGTTGACTTTTGTGTATAAATTGTGAAGCTTACAATCATATTGGATGAAATTATTACTCTGTACATAAATTCATAACTTACAGGTATAATTTGCGTAGAGGACGAAATAATGATTTACACACAATCAATCGACGGTATATGTGCATTGCAAGATAGATCAACGGTCAAAGTTAAGTTCTGCAGCCAAGAGATGTAGATCCACAGAGTTAGGTTCTGATCCGCATCAAAATACAGATCGATAGTCACGATTCACCCCGCAGTAAATCGACGGTTCGGAAAGAGGCTTGCGGGAACGAAAAGGCAGAAGTCCAAAAATTCGAGAATAAGAAAATTTAGGGTTTCGATTTCCTAAGTCAGAAAGTGGAAAGCGGGAGAATTTGAAAGGATTAAAGATGGAAGTTGGGTTTTCTGATTCCAAAGTCTGGAAGCCATAAAAGTGAAATGCAGAAGTGCGAGAAGTTGAGGTTTGAAAGTCAGAGAAGTGAGGTTTTCGATTTCCGATTTCCGCATGCGGAAAAGGTGAGTGCAAAAATCCTAAAATGGAAGGGAGTGTGCGGAAAGAAGGTTAGATAGTTCTCCAAGATATTTAAGAAAATTAAGGCATTTTAGTTTTCAGTAACCTCGGTTTTGAGGTCTGTAAGAGGACAGTGCCATCACAAAGTCATAAACTTCTTGTTTGCTTCTTTCAACTTATCACAAAGCTTTTGTGCAAGATTTTAGCAAATACTTAGTAGCTTCTACAAAGATGAGATAGGAACCACTACTACAATACATGGTTGCAGCATCGTCTCCCAATGTTTTTTTAAAAATTGAAGTTTGGACAAGGAAAACGCAATGCTAAAGGGTGCAATATGGTTTGCATCAACTATGCATCATCTTTTTCAACTCATGCTCTAGAAGGCATCATATAAGTGACGAAGAATATGACAATAAATTATTTCTTGTGTCATTTTAGTATCATCTTAGATCACATGTTATTGCAAAGAAAAACAATTATAAAGTCACTTTTGCATTAGTTTTATATCAAAAGCATATGTGTTGCATTGTATTAACCTCACAGTGCATTATTTAGCATTGTACTGCATTGTATTTGTGTCACAGTAAATTGTATTTCCATAATTTTTTTTAACAATAACAGTTCAAGAGATTTTTATATAAAAAAAAATGGATAACTAAGAATTACAACAACCTGGACACCGACTTCTCGTAAAGGAAGACCAGGTCCAATCCACCTTGGCCTTCTTTTTCCAATCTCTTTTTATCGTCCCCAATGCCTATTCTGTGAGAGCTGAAACTCCTTATAATCTGCCCAAGCATAAGGATATAAAAACATAGCATTCAAATAAAGTGAAGATATGGTTCGCTATAAAGGATTCTATTTCCTTTCCAGGTCATGTTGATCACATAACTGGATTATGCACTCTAGATCCACTCCGTGTTGGCCATCCTATCATGTGTGTTATTTTCTCTCAAAATGTGAAGGAAGTTGATGGCTTTATATTCATTTGTCATGCACTTTAAAAGCTAATGTGTTTTGGTTATTGGGATCTTTCTATTCCTTGCTAGATTCCTTGCCTCTCTAATAACATTGCACGAATATCCAAAGACCGCTAATTCCTTGCCAACTCCAGTCCTTTTATTAAAGCTAACCATTCAGCCCCATTATTAGTCTTTTTGTTGATTCTCGTGCATACTCTTTCAACTTGATGCCTTCTGAATTGAAATAGACTCCCCCTGCTCCTACCATCCTTGGATTTCTTTTTGAGGTGCCATCAAAGAATAAAGAGCTGCAACCCAATTTCTTCCACCAACATTTGAATTCTTCTGAATTCATTCTTATTTTCCAGGAATGCATGGTTGTGTTTTTTTATTATTATTAATCCATGGCTGGTATGACAGGAGAGCTAGCATTTCAGAGACCCAACCTCTTTCTTCATCAGTTAATGCTTCCTTGCTAATGTTGTTCATTCCCTTCATGCATAAAACTTCCACCCAGAGCGCTTTTGCAACTGCCGCAACTTTGCTCGGACTGTTCTTTTCCCCCTCAAATATCTCCTTGTTTCTCATTGTCCAGATCTTCCAACATATATATCTAGGAAGAGCTTCCCAGGTCCTCGTGGAATCTAGTTTATTGAGAAGTGAACCTTGATAGTAGTCCTTCCATGTTGCAAAAAGATCCTCACAATTCGTTGGCAGAGTCAATTCAAATTGAAGCTCCTTGTAGGCTTGATGCCACGCCTCCCTGGAGAATTTGCACTATAAAAAGGGGTGCTGAAGGGACTCCTCAAACTCCTTGCAGAGAATGCATCTCAGCGACCTTCCAGTCCTCTTTTTCTCAAATTATATGTTGTTAAAGTTTTACAATGGCTGAGTATCCAAAAGAAAACGTTGATCTTGGCTAGACCATCCTTACTCCAGATTTTCTTCCATTTCCCATCATTGTTGTTTTTGCTATAAACCTCATCAATTGCTTTGTATCTTGCCTTCATTGTGTAACACTCAAATTTTCCCTAGCGTCTCTCATCCTTCAGTGTGTAATGAACTGGTGTTGGGAACACTATGATGAGTGCAAGGAATTCAGCACTAAGGTGGCTGACCTCCAGCTCAAGCCACCTTGTCCACCTCCCATTAGTCGACCATTCAGACAGATCATGCAGTGATTTAATGTTCATTCCCTCTAATCTTTGCCTTAACTCAGGAAACGCATGTGCTAGCAGAACTGGTGATACTAACGTGCAGTGGTCTGTCCAAATTTTGATTTCCTTGTTGTTGTCAGGACTCCACTTTAATTTCTCTGTGAAAATTAGAGCTGCATTTTTATACATTACCCAGATCGATGATCCTCTTCTCCTCATGCAAATGTTGTCCAAACATCTCTTTTTGTTGCTGGACAGATATTTTTTTTGCAAAAAAAATTCCACCATGCATCTTTGCCAGTCACAACTCTCCATAGGATTTTAGCTCCGAGAGCTAAGTTCATTTTCATCGGGTCTCGTACTCCAACGCCTCCATGAATTTTAGGTTTGCAGACAATCTCCCAATTTACCAAGTGAATTTTTTTACTACTGTCAGTTTTGCCTCCTTGCCACAGGAATCTTCTGATTTCTCTTTCAAACTCCTTCATAATTGGGGAAAGAGAGATTGAGCATGAGTAAATGGGATGTGTAGAGAGGATGGAATTGATAAGAGTGAGCTTTCCATCTGGATTAATCCACCTTATCCCTCAGGAGTTGATTTTTTTCTTGATCTTATCTATCGTCCCTTGCCAATCTACTGCCCTTTTTTTCTCTTTGAAGATCAAGATTCCAGGGTAATTGAAGGAATTCCAATTTGCAATTCCTTCGAAACCGAGGGTTCTTGCTATCTTTTCCAGCGTTCCTGGGGTCTAATTCCAACCGTAGACTTTGGATTTGGCTGATTTTATTTTTCCATCAATTGCTTTGAGGAAGGTGGACAGGACTGAATTGAATCTCTGTGCAATTGTGATAAATGCACCTCCGAGCAAAATGGTGTCATCAACAAACTGCACATGGTTGGAATCTTTCACACTTATGGTTATCTTCAATCCTCTAAGATTAAGAGACTCCTGCAAGAGTTGTAGCTTTCTACTCATAGCTTCAAGCACTAAAAGATAGAGGAAAGGGGACATTGAACAACCTTGTTGAAGCCCCCTAGTTGCCTGGAAGAACTTTGATGATATGTAGTTAACTAATGGTGCGATCCAAGGCCTGCTTACACAAGCTTTGACCCACCTTACAAATATTTTGGAGAAACCAAACTTAGACATGACTTCAAATAGAAAAAAATGATTTACCCTATCAAATGCATTTGCCATATCCAGTTTAATGAACATGCTGTGCTGCTTCCTTTCCATGCTGGAGCGAATTGATTATTGTACGATGATGATCTTATCTAGGATCTGACACCCTGCTACAAATCCTCCTTGCGATTCTAAAATGTGGACAACACATGATGTCTTTCATTCTTGTGGCCAAAATTTTTGACCGAATTTTATAGCAGGTGTTGCATAAGGATATTGGTCTGAATCTATCAAGCGTTGAAGGATTCTTTTCTTTAGGTATCAAGGCTAAGAAAGATGAATTGGTTGCCTCACCAATCTTGTCTTTTTTCCTTGTCCAATTGAGCATTTTTTCCAGATCTTCTTTTATTATATTCCAGGCTGCTCTATCAAAATTGATAGTGAAGCCATCCGACCCCGATGCTTTATCAGCATGGAGTGACCAGATTTCACTTCTTATCTCATGTTCCAAGATGGGCTTTGCCAACTCCCTATTTTCTGCATCTGAAATGATTGATGGAATACCATGGAGTAAGTCCAGTTGCGCTTTCGGATCTATCTCACCTGTGTCTGCTTAAAGTTATTAAAAGTGACTAGAGGCATGATCTTTAAGCTCTTCTTGCCCAATTATCATGTTTCCCTGGTTACCCTTCAGCTCCTTGATGAAATTGTAGCTTTTATGCACCTTGGTTTGCTTGTGGAAATACTCGGTGTTGTTGTCTCCACCCTTCAACCATTTATGTCTGGATTTGATTCTCCATCCCTCTTCAATCTGGCTTGCAACCTTTAGAATTATGAGATTTATCTCTTTCTCCCGCTTCAGATGCTTTGTGGACACCTCTTCCACCTCCATTATGCTTTGCAATGTTGTTAAATCCCTTTGTAGACTAATTTTTTGTTTGGTGGGTTCCTCAAAGTCTTCGTTCACCCATTTCTTTAAGGCAATTTTCACTGCTCTAAGCTTGGACTCCCAAATGTAACTGGGGGATCCGAAATGATGGGCGTTCCACTCCCTTTGGATTAGCTCCATTTTTTTCACATCATGCAACCAGATCGGATTGAATCTGAAGGGGATGGGCCCAAGATTGACAGGAAAGGATAAAATCAACGCCAATGGTTTGTGATCTGACACTGTTGAAGGGAGAGCAAGAGAGGTAGGGAGGAGATCTTTCTGCAAGAAAGTGGAGCTTACCAAAAATCTATCTAGCCTTACCGCAACGTGCCCAATTATGACTCTTATGTTTCTCCACGTGTACTTCTTGTTCCTCAGAGGAATATCTAGCAGATCCATATCCGTCATCAGATCCTTCATATTCTCGCCGAAGGGGTCCCTGACCTTTATGCCTCCTCACTTCTCACACTGTGACCTAGTAGTGTTGAAATCCTGGGCCATGATAAGATATTTCCCACGCATCTCCTCCTTGATAATGTTAATATCTTCCCAAAATGTTGTCTTGTCCCTGTAGTGTGTTGGCCGATATACATTACAGATGTATAGCGGGGTTCAACTCACCTCTTCCTGAATTTCTATCAAGAGCCAATGATGGCTTTCCTTGATTGAGTTAACCAAGAATTTATTTGAGAATATGGTGGCTATTCCCCTAGTTGCTCCTTTAGAACTTATGGATTTCCCTATGCTGTTTTTCCAGAATCGACATGAAAGTGCCATGGCCGCCACGTCTGGCATTTTCATCTCTTGGAGCAAAAGTATGTCTGGCTTCTCAGAGTTGATTATATCATTTATTGCTTCTACCTTGTTTAAGCCTCCCAGACCCCCACAGTTCCAAGAGACGGTTTTCAACATTTCTTACCTACTTGAGATCTTGCTCGAGATCTGTCATCTATTCTTATCCCTCCCTGATTTTTGGAGTTCTATAGAAGTTTTGTTTCCTCAAGAATTCTTTGCCCCCCTATCTCCATCTATCTTTCTGCTTCTTTCTCTCTTAGTTGTCTTTGCGACTTGCTTCCTCTTGTGGTTGGTTGCGAAACTACTTCTTGCGTTTCCTATGATCCCTGTGAAGGCAATCTCTCTGAGGAGTATCCTTGCGGCATGACTCTACTATTTTTAACCATCTCTACCCAGGTGCCCCCTGGTGTTGTGGACCCTTCCAGAGCCTTTTCACTTCTTTCGTTTCTGGGAGACATGGGAGGGATACTCGTGGTTGTCTGGGATTCCTCTTCCTCTACTTCAACTATTACCATTTCCAAAGGGGGAATTTCACCTCCTTCCATAACCAATGCCTCGTATTGGTTGTTTATCGCGATTTTTTTTGTTTCTATGGGATTTCCCTTACTGCTCTTTTGTAGCATCTCACTTGCCGCTAGGGGGATTTTTTCTTCCCCTTTTTTATTGTTGCTAGCCTTCCTCTTGGTTTTTTCCCACGGTCTCTTGAACCACCTTAGGACAGTTTTTAACAAACTGGCCATACTCATGGCACTTATTGCATTGAAATGGTAGTTGCTCGTAGTCGACTTTTTGCATGTGTTCTTATCCATCCATGAGTAACTTTACTGCCTATGGCAGGCCTTTCTCCAGATCTACTTCAACACGAATCCTTGCATAAGAAAACAAGGATCCCTTTGGTTTTGCTTTGTCGATGTAGTTGCCGAGAGAGTTTCCTATAACTTGTAGCATCTCGTCATGCCAGCAGTGCAGGGGTAGGTGCAGGAGACGAACCCAGACCGGGACCGCAAAAGGCACGTCCTTTTCTAGGTCGAATGATAGGCTCCATCGGTTTAGATACAAACCATGCAGACCCATGAAGCAGGGATCGCTCCCAAAGATAAGATCTTTGTTAGCTTTGCTTTCAAATAAGAAGGAGAATAAGCCCTTTCCATAGAAGCAGTGTTGCAGTCCCCCTAATATCAAGGGAACCCAGTTCTTGTTTATCCAAACCTCCATAGACTTTGGTGAATGCAAGATGCCCGTGAACTGACCTATCAGCCCTTCCTCACTCAGAGCTAGGGATTTTAGTCTTGAAGCTGCTGATGTTATCTAAATCCTAGGAGCAATTGCTCGCTTCACAAAGTTTACATCACTGGATTCTGGGATGATCATAGGTGAGGAAGAGGTGGTAGCCACCAAATTCTTAAAAGCTTCATCTAATAGTCTCCGTCGTTCTTTCGAGCTTAGGTCCGGGGGTGGATCCATCCTTTCCCAGATATATCACGAGACTCACCACATGTTAATAATGAAGGCAAAAAGAAAGCTACTCCACACACTAGTAGGTTGTTGCCTGCATGCACGATCACGAATGAGTTGCCTTCATATCACGGCCCAGGTCGATTGTCAAAAAGGAAAATTGAGATTCCAGAGGGATCGTAAGGCCCCTATAGAGACTGCATGCACAAATTGCATGCAGAGGCAGTGAAAGCCTCGGATCTCTCACACAGGACAGAGTAAGCCTCGACTCCCTCACCCAAGCTTAGATCACGGCTCGCTAAAATCTAGATAAGTAACACATAAAATCTTGAATTGTATTTCCATCATACTAGTGACATGATAGCAATGATTACAAAATTTTTGCATCATATTTATGTTATATTTGCATCGTATTTGTGTTGTGTTTAATCATTATTGATTATTTAATAATTAATTGTTTTGTAATTACAATTTTTATAATATTTAAATATGGATGAGAATAGTTATTAGTATAAATCTGTTTTACAACATATTAGTCATGAGAGAAAAAGCCACGCATACATAAACATAATACCCCATTAACATAATTTTGCACCATGAGATCAACAAACCATGTATCCATAAACGTAATTATGAACTTTTATTGCAGTAGTATTCAATCAATTTCACACCATGGAAGCAAAAAAACATGTATATTTAAATGCAATGATGAAATTTGAAATTAAATTGTAAAATAACAATGTAATTTTGCATGCCTATAAATAAGTGGTACACTAACATCCATCACAGAAATATCAAATATGTGCATGACATTGCATGAAAAGGAAATGAAATGAATTTAACATCAAGAGTTGCTAGAACTATTGTCAATTCCCTCCTCGGCCTCGCTTTGTAAAAACATAATAAAAGAACATGAGTTGACTGAAGAAAAAAAAATTTGCTAACATTTGAAGATGTAATAAAAAAACATATGGGTTAAGCATTTGTCAATACCCTCTGATTCCTCCAAGTCACCCTTTTTATCACCAACCTAGAAGAATGTTATGTGCCTTTAGTGATGAAAGCAATGTTCACTTGTCTCTTTTCGAGGGGGCAATATCCAAGTGAATGGAGCTCCAATTACATTATACTTCACATGGCATCTTATTACATTTCTCTACTCCTTTATATAGTTTATAGTGAAGAGTTTTCTAGCAGGTGGAACCTTCTAGTAGGCCTTCTTAATGAAGTAACTTTCTAGTAGGAAAAACCTTCTAGTAAGTCTGCTTACAAATATTTCTTTCACACTATATCTACTTTATGGGTCTTATAGATGGCATTGATACACAACAACCTATCTATTTAAGGCAGCTAGACTATGACCTTAACATGCCCACCCCTTAAAAATAGCATTGTCTTTAAGGTTGAAGATGTGGAAATTACTAAAGTATCTTTGTTGGTTCACATGTAGCATCCTCAAGTTGGGTATCTTTCCAATGGATCAAGACCTCTTGGATGGTGCAATGGTGGAAACGACATTCCCAATTATCGAAGATAACATTGGGTTGCAATCAAACATATCCTTCTTCATCCAATTCCAAAAGGCTAGTTTGAATATGATAGTGAGGGTCGACCACTTTCTTCAAGCAGGAGACATGAAAGGTGGGATGAATCTTGGAGTGGCTAGGTACCTCCAATTTTTAAGCCACACAACCCACATGTTCAAGGATATCATAAGGATCTGGTAGTGGTTTGACTTAAGTGAGGTATGCTTATAGGGTTGTAGGAAAAGAAATATTCAACCCCCTTCTACAAATTGGTGTTATGAATTATGTTGATTGACCTATTGATTTATCCTATTATGGTCCATTACCATATTATCTTTAAGAGTGTGGAAAATATCGGCTCAAGCTATGAATGTTTTGTTAATATTTCTATGGTTATATAAGATATAAAAACATTTAGCATCATAGCATCATAACCATATACAAAAGGATCACTGAAAGAAAGATAAGCACAGACACACAAACGAACACATAGATTTATCTTGGGAAACCTTCATGGGGGAGAAAACCCAACAAAACTTCCTCGATATAGACTTAAACCAAATACAGTGTAAGACCCAAAAGAATAGGACTTATAAGACCCCAAGAATAATACTAGATTTCTTCCTCTCTCCCAGATGGAATGCTCCTTCTCTCTCTAGTGAAAATGTTGAGCTCTGAGTGTGTCCAAATGAGGGAGGCACCTCCCCTATTTATATTGATCTGTGGAGAGGCCTAATAACCCAATTAGGGCCGACTTACCTTGGGAGACTCAAAAATACATTTTAATAATACTTGTGTGGGTACTATTGACCCGACTTACAACAGAGGTTTTACCTCAAGACTTTGCATGGCTGAATACATCAATGACAACCCTAATTGGAGGAACAACATCTCCGGTAGGGGTAATAATATCTTACCTTATGTAGTTACATTTCTTTAACACTCCCTCTTAATAAGGAAGATATTCTAAAACAATACATATGTACAACTGACTGGTGAACCTATATGTCATGGGAAGTTTTCACAATTACATCAACATCATCATAATCATCTATGGAACATCATCATCACAAAAATATTTGGAATTATCTAGAGAACTATCATCATTGGAATCATCTCAAGCCTCATCATCTCTGGCATCTTCTCGAGCATCATCATCTTTGGCATCATCTCAAGCATCATCATCTATGGCATCATCTCAAGCATAACATGCACTATCATCAATATACAAATATTGAGCTAAATCACCCACAACATAAACAAATGCTGGACCATCATCATTTACAACTGAATACAGGAACTTGTCTGCAAGTGAATGTAGAACCACTCTCCATATGTGAGTTGTACTATCATCCATAGGACCATCCTCAGTCGGTAAGTGTTAGGACCACTCTCAATAAGAGATTGTTCTTGTCTGTAGGACCATCCTCAAGTAGGATATTGTCATCTGCAAATGAATGCAGATCTTGTCTGTAAATGAATGCAGGACCACTCTTCATATGATAGTACTATTGTTTGCAGGACCGTCCTCAGCCAGTAAGTGCTAAGGCCACTCTCAATGAGAGAGTGTTTTTGTCCATAGAACCATCCTCAAGTAGGATATTGTCGTCTACAAATGAATGCATATCTCATCTGTAAATGAATGCAAGACCACTCTCCATATGAGAGTACTATCATCTACAAGACCATCCTCATCTGGTAAGTTCTAGGACCACTCTCAAGAAGAGAGTGTTCTTGTCCGCAGAATCATCTCGTTGGAATCTTCCTATTTGAAGACACAACCAACCTTCCTGGGATCTTCCTTCTATGAATGCCACCAACCATGTTGGGATTTACCCTTAGTGATACAACCAACCAGTCTGGGATATACCCTTGATGATGTCACCAACCATATTGGGATCTACCCACGAATATACGACTAGGCTCTCTATACAGTGACCAAAGCACTAGGGCTCATCATTCTTTTCTTATACATACACAACTTCATCAATATCTATAAGCATACTGGCAAACTCGACTGGCCTTTTCTATACTAACATACGATTACCATCTCATTCTCAATAATAATCTTATCATCACTCGCTCTTTCCAAGGAGGTCCTTTCGGACTACACCAAGCTTGTCTCGAAAGTGTTCAAACCTTACATGAGACAAAGGCTTAGTCAGCACATCAACAACTTGTTCCTTTGTAGGATCATACCAGATCTTCACGGCTCCTCTCTACACCATATCTTGGATGTAGTGATACTTTATCTCTATATGCTTTGACTTATAATGAAACATTGGGTTCTATGTTAGCTTTATGCAACTCTAGTTGTCACAATAAATATCAGTTGCATCCATCTCATCATCAAACAATCCTGTCAATAGTTTGTGAAGCCATACTGCTTCGCTATAGGCTGAACATGTTGCAATGTACTCAGCCTTGGCTGTACTGAGGGAAACATTATTTTGCTTTCTACTAATCCATGAGATCACACCTGATCCCAAACTGAAACAACATCCTTAGGTTCTCTTTCTATCTTCAACACTTCCTCTTTGCATCTACAATGAGTTCGTCCTCTCCTGTTAAGTCATCAACATATACCACTCTTTCGCATTCAACCTTAAAGTAAAGGTTAGAGCCTACTTTACTCTTGGTAAAGCCTTAGTCCATTAGGAAGTTGTCCATCATCTCATACCATGTCGAACTCGGAGATATTCTGAAGTCACTCCCTCCGAAGTGGAGCATCACCCTCCCTTTGTATTTTGTACTCTATCTACCAAACCATTCTATACGAGAGTGATAGGTAGCATCCTTTGTTACTAATATTCTATGTATCCATCTCAGGTCACTGGATACCAAGATCCTCTATCTTGAACTTTGTTGAAAATTTCCTCTTACACCCATCTGTGAGCTTGTCATCCTCTACAGGTTTCCATCTTCAACCTTGTAGCAAAGGTTAAGTTATTCATCACTCTATGTGATCTTCAAGCTCCTCATGTAACTAGATGTGCTTATCCATGGGTTCCTTCTGATCTCGTACAAATACTTGTGTGCACATGTGGTTCTCTACTTGCTACACACTTCTACTTCACTGGAGAAGTGTGTTTGGTCAATGGAGTATGACATGCCATAGTCTACTTTGTCTTTTTGAGAGAAACCACAAACCTTGCTTTGTATCCCTTGATGTTGCCATCTATTGCATACTTGATCTTGTAGATCCACATGGAAATTATTACGGATTTCCCTTCAGGTCTTAGAACTGCATCTTAGACATTATTCTCCATGATCAACTGGTACTCTTTGATCATAGTCTTCTTCCATTTCTCCTTGTCTACTTCTTCATAGCTGGAAGGATCTGCATCAATGATGTCACTCAATGGTGCCACATAACTATAGTGTAACTGATGCCTCTTACTTTAATCATTTGAAGTCTCGTCATACTTTTCTTCATCTTGAATTATCTCTCGTGCCCAAGCTGATCTTCATCCTTCATGGTGGATCTACCGCTCTTTTTATGTCATATCATGATTCCTATATTCTTCTGAAGCTCTTTCTTCTGCCACGTTGTCTCTAACCCTGGGAGCTTTAGGTTCATCTTCATGTATGTTTAATGGAGTGAATCTTCTAATTGAATTGTCGTCACTTGTTCTTCGAAACAAGTCTCATCCTTCTTTTCTTATAGGTGATTGTACACAATCTTTCCTACAAGTCAAATTCAGTTGCACGATTAGAGGCATTTCATAATAGTCAAGACATATTCACAATGACTAATTCTTATACATAAAGATATAATCATGCAACTATTTTAGCCAATACAACATTCATCCATATCCTGTATACACACGAAAACTTTCTAGATGCCTTCCATCTGTACCAGAACATTATTAAGAGTGTGCACTACCCCCAACATGTCAGCAAAGAGGTTTCATTATAGATAAGTAGCAATGGAATGTTGTATAGCACCATATACCACTTACCCATCACATGCATATTAGTAGTATATTGTTCATTAATGCAAACATTCTATCATGCATACTATATTTCCTTGAACATAGATATGTACACAACTAAACAACGTCATTTAAGCTACTAGATATATAGGAAATGACAATTCAAATACTTATCTTTTTTTGTTTGATATACTCCTTCTTGATCCTTATGTCCTTGGGAGAATAATTGGATCCTTCTACTTCATCATCTGATTTTGGGAACCTGTGTACTGGTTTTGAGTGTCACTAACTGCATTCCTTCTTATCCAAATACTGAGATGGATAAGAGTATGATATTTTTCTTCACCAATAGAATTCATATTCCTCATCACTTGGGGAATCTTCCTTTTCTTCTATTAATTTAGTTGGTTCATCATCTTTAGCGGTGTGAGCATGATGACTTTTATTGTTTGACTTCTTGTTGAAGGAGCCTCTATTTCAAAGACAATCTCTAGAGTAGTATCCCTTCTTATCACAAGTGTAGCATCGAATGTTTGGAACGATCTCTTCTGAATTCTTTTTCTATTATGTTGTGATGATGGTCCTCCTTATTTCTATGATTTCTTCTGCAATAATTTGTGAGATCTTGATCTTCAGTTGCTCCCATATTCTCCTCTCTTGTTATGAGTCAAGCTTCTTCTTGTGTGCATTCTTCCCATAGTCTGTTGAAAGAGATCAACTTCTTTCTTGCACATATTCCTTGAATGAATTAATCCCATGATCTTGAGAGGCCATTCAAGGTGGTCATAACAATATCTCCTTCTTCTACATTCTCTTCGACAACTTCAAGTTGTTCCTTGATTTGATCAACCCTTATGAAGTGAGACTGCATAGTCTTTGAGTTTTGTATCTTCACATTCTTCTGTTGGTTCCTTAATGTCATATTCATGTTGATATTCTTTCCTTTGTATAAGTTGGCCATTGTATCGAACATCTCCTTGGGAGCCTACAAGGATGATACATGTGAGATCCAATGGAGATGGAAATAATCCTCTTGGCTTTGACTAGGTTCTTCTTATGCTTAGTCTTCATCTTCCTCTAGATTTGTAGCTTCTTCTTTGACATAGTTCTCTAGGTCATGCTTATTTAGGTATAAGAAGCACTCTATACTTCCATGCTCAGAGGTTCTTGGTTCCTTCAATCTTGTTCTCAAGCTTGGCATTGTTTGCCATCATGATAAAAATGAGAACCTCAAATGGAAATAGAGAGGATAGAACTTACCAATGAGATTGCTTCAACTTGATGCTTGATTGAAAGATTTTCTAGAAGACTGCTTCTAGTGGACCTAGGGTTTGATAGAGAAACCATAATTTTTCAAATTAGGCATCTTTCAGATATGATTGGATAGAAAGATGTGCCTCCTCAACGTGAGGTGAGCAACATACTCATTTTCCCAAAACTATGGACAAAACTGTAGAACATCTAATTCCCTAGTTTTCCTCACCAATAGTGTTAAGTCAAAAATTGAAAATCCATAGAATGAGAAAATTCTTCCATAAAAAGATGCACCCTCCTATGGTGATTTTGATAGTCCTCATTTTTCAATTGATCGGTGGAGGGAAGTGCCTGGAACAGGAAGCCCTAGTTTCTTCAATTTCTTCTACGGAATTGGTTGATCTTGTTTCTACTATATCTCCGAAGTTTCTACTCCTAAAGGTATGAAAATTCGTCGCAATATAGCCTTGTTAGTCATTTTTCCAACCCCATAGTTTAGGGAAGAATTGGATTCTCCAAGTAGGACTTATCCAAGTGTGGCAACTCTATGAATTGCCACATGTCACTATTTCACCTTTAGGGTTTGAAAATCAGACCACATAAACTATAGATTGTGCCCTATCTACAACTTCTTGCGAAATTTGATTTGGACCTTCCTATCCCGAGATACAACAATTCTCCCCGGGTCTCATGTTTGAGACTGAGTTCTAGAGGAATATAGAACCTTGATTTGGAGGAATCATAACAAATATGTGGTTGAAACTCACACATAATGTACATAAATATTTTATATTAGGCATGTCCAAGTTTCAGCTCTTGAGCCTTTTGCAATCTCGAGTTATAGCAAAAGTCCCAAGATGACTAGATTTTGTCTTCTAGGTTTTTTCAAGCATGAAACCCTAATCTCCAGTAGTTGCAGTTGTAACAATGTTTCGGCTACACAAAGACTTATTTCAGGGTGGCTTTGATACCATGTTAATGTTTTAATGGTTATACAAGATCTAAAAACATTTAGCATCATAACATTATAACCATATACAAAAGGATCACTAAAAGAAAGATAAGCACAACCACACAAAAGAACACAGAGATTTATCTTGGGAAACCCTCAAGGGGAGAAAACCAAACAAAACTTCCTCGATATAGAATTCAACCAAGTACAATGTAATACCAAAAGAATAGGACTTATAAGACCCTAATAATAATATTGGATTGCTTCCTCTCTCCGAGATGGACTGCTCCTTCTCTCTCTAGCGCAACTACTGAGTTATGAGTGTGTCCAAATGAGGGAGATGCCTCCCCTATTTATACCGATAAGTGGAGAGGCCTAATAACCCAACAGGGCCGACCTCTCCTCCCAATTAGGTCTGACTTACCTTGGGAGACTTAAAATTACATTTTAATAATACCTTTGTGGGTACTACTGACCCGACTTACAACAAAGGTTTTACCTTAATACTTTACATGACCAAATACATCAATGCAATTCCTAATAGGAGGAACAACATCTCTGATATGGGTAGTAATAATATAATACAAAATGGAATATCTTATGCAGTTACATTTCTTTAACATGTTTTGTCAACTTCGTGTATTGTTGTAGAGGAAAGTGTTCCTATGGCTGGGGGTTAAGATGCCACTAACATACTAGGGTTTAAAAACTGATGTACAATGTTCTGCAAGTAAACATAAGCAAGCTTTAAAGGTTAGATAGGTCTATACCTTATCTACTGAAGGTTGACCCAAGCTTTCTTTCACTCTTCCTCCTACTCATCTTGATCCAAGAGACCTGCAAAACAAGTTCTACTTTCCTCAAACCAAATTGACTATATGAAAGGAGATCACGTTCAAGAAAACATGAAACCCTAATATGATAGGCATCATCATATAATCAAAAGCAGAGATTCAACATCAATCAGACAATGGTTTAGAAAGGAAAGAGCATCACATCTTTATTATTAAGTGGAAGATGTACAAAGTTTACCTTCTCCTCAAGCTAGGCACCTCACAAAACCTTGATCTGGTTCTCATGCTTCTCTTCTCCAAGGATCTCAGCCTCCAAGCTCCGCAACAAAGGAAGATGGTATCTAGGACAAAGGTAGGCGGGATGAGAGTCCCAATTCCACCAGCATGACAATGCAAAGGTTAAGTCCCCCTCATGGACCTCTCTCCCTCTCTTATATACTTTTTTGAAGAGTTAGGGTCGAACAAGGATCAGTTACAACTGTATGATCAGTTCCAAAACCACCCAAACCACATCTAATTCGAGAATTATCATATTTTAATATTATTTTGGCCACTTTAGGGGAAATTCACGTGTTTTTTGAAGCAGAGTGGCGACTGTAAAGGAAAACGCATAGGTTTTCTTAAGCAAACTCACGAATGGGTCAAAAAATCTCCTTTTTAGGGTACTTCCATGCATTTTTAGGGTTTGGTGTCTTCTGGAAAGTTCTTTCTTAGATACCTTTCTGCTGGTCCAGAGAAGAGGTCAAATAGAGTTACGGAAATATAGATATGGCTCCTCGAATCAAGGTGTTTTTCAGTGACTGACAATGACTTTGCATGAAGTGTCATCATGGAAGTGTCGACATGCAACGAAAACATGTGAAAGTGGTCACGAGAAGAGATGTGTCATTTTAGGATATAACAGATTCCCCCTAATGTATGAGGTTAGAGGGGAAGACGACAACCAAAATACCTTATAAAAAGGAAACAACTGATTCATGGATTGAAGAGAGTAGATAATCCAAGATCGCAAGCTTGAACAGAGGTACCTGAAAGAGAGATAAATGTCAAACAAAACTGATATCTGGGACATGCATGTCCATGTACAAATGATTGCCATAAAGATATAGGTACAAAAGATGACGATGCTATTCTCGGCCCAAGGTCTTCAATCCAAACCACCCAAATGTACGAATCCTAACCATGCGAATAAAGGAGCTGAAGTTGAACATGGAGGAAATTGTTTGATTACCAGTCATTGATGAAGACCATTAAGAAATGTGAGGGAAACCACCATTAATGAAAATGGTCCCTAAGATACCTAGTACATTCTAACAAGTGTTAATAGAAGGTTTTGAAGTCGAACACCTGAAGAATCCATCGAGCAGGATACATTAAAGTATTCCTGCTACCCAATAGCGAGGGAAAATTACCACTGATGACTACAATCCCCCAAGGTATTGCCATAAAGTCTAAATCTCATTCCCAAAGAAAGATGTGTTAAAGTCGATAGGAAGAGACCCATCAGAAGGAAGGCATTAAAGCATCCTCCATCATCCAACTTGAGGTAAGTCAAAGACTGATTGGATCTGGAACTTGTACAAAAAGTTTTACAACAAGAACTCTCGAAGACTAGATGTAATGAACTGTCACCAGGGAATGGCCGACACAAAAGGTCAAGGAAACTGTAGAATAACCTACAAAGGTTTATCCTTAAATAATGAGCACGACACAATAGTGACATAGGCAAATTTTGACACAAAGAGACCAATGATACAAATCTCTGATGTAGGAGACATTAACAAATTCCCCATTAAATTAGGAGACATTAACAGATTCCCCATTAAATTGGAAAAAAAAAGGCCAACTAGAGGAGTAAAAATTTGAATCAGGATAAGGTAAAAAACTAGAACCCAACTATTCATAAAGTCAAAACTGGTGCTTTGTTCAAGGAGACAAGACTTGTTTCCATGAAACAAAATACATGTGAATGAACTTCCCTTTCCCTCTTTCTTGTAAAGGTTTAACGAGTCCAAGAAATCAAACTTGAGACCTTTTTCATTGTTGGAAAGCTTGAAGAAGAGACAGAAGAATGCTTGATAAAGCACCGATTCATGGATTTTGTGAGCCCTAATTAATGGTTGTTCGAAGATGTTTTCATAGTTTTGAGAGTCTGAAAACTCTAAAGAAGACTCTAGGGGGGTGCTTTTTCATAAATTTAGTCTCCTAAGTCTGAAAAAGTGTAAAACAATCCAAAGGAGAACTCTCTTATATTTCAAAGAACTAAGGTATACCTTTTTCATACTTAGTCAGCAAGGTCTAAAAAATGGGTAAATTATCACCCAATCGACGCTCCTTCAAAAGCAAGCACAAAGCTTTAGTTTTAATGACTTTGAAGGGAAGCAAGATCACTCGATGCTTTTTTCCTAAAGTTTTAGCAAGCATGACAATGGCATAAAGAACACTTGAAACCTTTTTATGTTTGAACCAGAGCACGAAAAAGAGAAAAGTAAGCTAAAAAGGGGGTTCCTTTTCCGTAAGTTTAGTCCTCCAGGCCCGGAAAAGAGATAAATCTATACCTGAAAATACTCTTCTAGATTCTGAAGAAAATAGAGTATTATTTTTTCCTAAGTAATCCAAATGGCTGGAAAAAGGGGTAAACTTATACCTATGTGGATGTTCCTTCACATCCTTTAACAAGTTTGAAGGGACAAGCAAACTCGGTAATCTAGTCATGTGAAGGAGTCAGACCAAAGCTTAAAAGGTAACTCCATACCTTTCCTGTAAATTTTTAACGAGCCTAGAAAAGTCAACTCACAACCTCCTTACTGTTTTTAATGAGCTCAAAGGATAGCATAAAGAATGCTCTAAATGCTAGGAGACGAGTGTCAGAGGTAGGAGAAACTAGTTACAAGCGTGAGGAACAAACCTAAGCATAATGCAAGGAACATGAGAAAGATAAGGACACTTGAGGGATGTCTCCTTAAGGTAAAGGGTGTCAAGTTGTACTGGAAAAATCGTATAGAGCTGAGCGATGGTCAGAGCAGAGATGAGGGCTTATACAACGAGCTAAAAGCATGGAAGTTGGCATCAAGATCATAGGCTCAAGCAGGGTACATGCAAATGCAGTTACAACTTGAACAAGAAGGCGAGACCAGTAAGCAATTGTGAATCCAACTAAGAATCCTGTCTCCAGGAAACAACAATATCAAGATCATATTCAAAAGAAAAAGCTTGATACAGGTCACTTTGGTAGAAACACTTGCAACTTCGCTATTTTCAACAAAATGTGTAGTCAAGGCATAATCAACTGAAGAAGACTCTATAGTGCCAAGGCCCAAGGACTTATCAACCTCAAGAGGAAATTTAAAGCTGACAGGGGTGATAGAGTCTATAGGAAGAAACTCAGTATCACAGGATTCAAAAAATCTACAAGAAGAATCAAACTCATCAATATCACTGACTTGCTGTTCAAAAGGAGAGTCTAAAGACTTGACAGTAAAATCATAGGAGGATCGATCAGAAGAAGGATCGAACTCACTAAGCAAATCAAGGTGGGACATAACTGATTCAACATCCATGAGAAGGTTATACTGTATCAAAGAATCCAGAAAGAACTCATTCAAAGGAAGGAGACCATCCCAAATAGGACACATGTCTAGACATTCAAATGGATCAACAAGGTTGAGAGCGGGATCCACTGTCCCCGTAGGATGGATCACCTGGTCAATTACTTGGATCGAGTCCTGAGAAGTTAAGCATGAACATAGAGGCTTCTCCCTAATAGCAATTGAACACGATGGATATGAGGCCACATAGCTATCCCGTGGCGAGGTAGTGTCTATCGAGACACTAGGAACCAATAAAGGAAAGACTTGGTCTCGAGTTGGGTCAGGAGAGGGATCAAGTAATTCCAACTGATCGACAATAACAATTCTTTCATTATGAGGGAAGTACATCACACGAAAGAGCGTTGAAACCATAACTTGCATAACATAAACATAATCACAGTCGAGGAGCATATTAAAATACAAGGGCTCCTCTATTACCATAAAATCAACTAATACGGTCTTCCCACCCAAAGTAATAGATGATTGAGTAAGAATTCCCAAATCTTGACTAGTTATTCTATCAAAAGCTAGTAACTAACTATCGGTCGACATAAGGCTGGGAGATCCCATGCCTCTCCAAGCACGTGCGGATAAAATACTAATAGCGACTTCTTCATCTATAATACAACAAGAAATCATGTAATTTCTAATTTGGACCTTAATTTGAAAAGATGCATCGGAAGGAAGGTCCGGCTCAGCTATGCTATCCTAGTTAAAGGAAGCAATCCAAGGGCTTGGCGGGGGTTCATTCAAAGCAAAGTCAGTGCTCCCTTGTACAAAAGGTTCTAAACTGACAATGAAGAAAATATGACTAGCAGACGATTCACTCTCCAAAGGGAAAGTGGGATTGATCGAATATGGTATCGTCTCAACCGCCTGATGAAGGTCACTCTCTAAAAGAAGAGTTGGATTGACCATATATTACATTGGTTCAATCAATTGGTAAAGGTCGCTGTCCGGAGGAAGAGTGGGATTGACCAAAGATGACATTGGTTCAACTAGTTGATCAACCAAAAGTTGAATAGGTTGTTGAGAAACTTTAGGTTATTCAAGAATGGGATGTCCATGGAACCATACTCTTCGTACCTCTGCAATAGCAGGGCACTAATGAGTAAGGTGATCTCCCTCACAAATCCTATAGGGGAACTTCGGCTTGCATTTTGAACGTTTAGTTTTCTGAACGATGTCAACATGACTCACATTGGCTGACTATTTCCCCCCAGCATGACCTCTAGAGGTTGGGTGGTGAGGATCAAATTGACTTGCAGAGGTTGAGTGTGTGCCCCCAACATGACTTCTATAGGCTGGGTGGTGAGGATCAACTTAACTTGCAGAGGTTGAGTTATGGGTTCCAACATGACCTACAGAAGTTGGATGGGTTCCCCCAACATGAACTTTAGAGGCCGAGTGACTGAGTCTGACATGACTTGCAAGGTTGGAAGGGTTCAACCAGCATGACTTGCAAAAGCTGAGTGGTTGGGTCCAACATGACTAGCATAGGTTGGAAGGGTGCCCCCAGCATGACTTCTAGAGGCTGGGTGGTTGGGTTCAACTTGACATCCAGAGGTTGAACGGGTGCTCCCTTGATTTCGTAACTTCTTATTCCTCCTTCTTCTATTCCTTTTAGACTGCAGGTTATTAGTATTAGAACTTTCACCGCATGAGGTAGAAGGAGGAGAGGTAATTATAGCTGAAGGGGAGATAATGTTTTGATGCCCTTAATATAAGGTGCTTGCTTAGAAGCACCAGGAGCATTCAGGATAGTCGGAGTGGAAAACAACCAAACCGGTAACCCTAGGGTGAATCCAGGTAGATTCAAAGTGGCCATTAAAGGAACACAAAAATTTGCAATAAAATAAAAAGCACAAGAAACCCCAGGAAAGGGGGTATCTTGGTTGGTGTTATCCATAGTTTCGAACTTAACAAGTAATAAAAGTTTGAGGTCAACTGCTAACCAATAGCACAAAGACCAAACCACTAGAATAAAAAGCTAAGTATCCAGACCAGGGAAACAAAGGTACCCTCCAAAGGAAATTTTGGGATGACGAGGGCCCAGAACTAACTAGTGAAGGGCAAAGAAAATTTACTTGGGGTCCACAATACACCACCTTGGGTCTAAGCACTTGAATCACCAAACCGCTTTCCCAAATTGTATGTAAGGGATTTCCTCTCGAGCTTGTCCTAGGTATAGTGGAAATAACCTTCCACCATTACCTGTGTAGATTCCTAGAAATATAGATACTAAGGATAACAAAATCATAAAGAAAGGTCGGCGAAACAATCGTCAGTCCAACCGATGCACATGGGAAGCGTAGCTAATCCTGAAACTCAAACAATACCAGGAACCAAATGAGGCTGCAAGGAGGTACTGAGTAAGTCCCCAAACGTGCAGCAGCTCTGGTGTATGCTCTATCGAGTAGAGGAGGGGTATCTCCATAGCTCAGTATCGGACGACCTCATGCTTGACTCTCGTGTTAGAGGAGATTTTCGGTATCTTTCTCTATGAAGTTGGATTTCTTGAATAAAGGACATGATGTTTGAGTTTAAATTTTTGGGCAGTTAAAGATGTCCCTAACCCAAAACACTAGCCTAGACTAGTGTGTGTCGTCTTTAGAAATAAATGGTTATTAATATATTTTAGATATTAAACATTCTTTTTAAGGGTTGTTGATTACTCAAAAGGTGGCAAAGGTGAAACCAATGGTGTTTGACTCGAAAAGTATAAACAATATGACTAAACAAAAGAGAAATTGAAATGCAAAAACAAACTCCTACTTCTCTTTTAGTTTCCAAACTACAAATTGAAAGCCACGAAAGAAAAACTTCTTTTTATATTTTCAAGAAACAAAGACATGCGATGCATTTAATATTAAACCCTAATCCATATGCATATAAAACAACAACTTGTTCTTTTTACCTTTTCTTTATGAATGCTAAAGAAAAGACAACCTACAAACTAATGCATGCAAGTAATACAAACAAAGTAAATAAACTTCTACTCTGTACCCCACAAACAGGCCCTAGGATGCCCTAAATCCATATATAACCTCACAAGGAAGGGAGACATGCAAATGTAAATAAGACAACCACTTTGGCATGGAGAGACTAAACAACAAGACTAAAACAAAAAAGGGTCAAGAAGTGCCAAGGTTCATTCAAGACCTGCAAATAGAGGCTGCTTGGCACCTTTCCCAACATGGTCAAGCCAAAGAAGGAGGTGGGGGGGGGGAGCAACAAAACAAGATTAAAGACTTGAAAAGGACTTACAAATTAGATAAATAGCACCCTAAAGAGGAGAAACTACCTCCCTAGGGTCATGCACAAAAAGAGGACCCATAAAGACCCTTCAAACAACCTTAAAACACTCCAAAAGACCCATAACTGATGAAAAAATCACCTATAGAGGTAAATCGCGAGTTTCCTTAGGGAAGGGCACAAGTTTCAACCCGAAACTCACATTTTTCCTTAAGGAAGGTAGTGAATGCACTCATAACTCGCAACTATGCAGTGTAAAAGCTGTGAATGGGTGCTGGAAGGCCCATAAATGGTAAAAAACTGCCTTAGAAAGGCATAGGAGTTGTCCTAGCAAATCTGAAAGTTGATCCTAACTTGTAAGAAGGACTTAAAGCCTAAAATACACTAGAAGAAAAATAAGGAAATCCCAAACAGACAAGGCCTCCCCAACAGAGTCGCTAGTTCTATTGTAGGGGAAAGTGTTCATATGGTTGGGGGTTAAGAGATCACCAACATACTAGGGTTTAAAAACTGATGTACAATGTTATGCAAGTAAACATAATCAAGGTTTAAAGGTTAGATAGGTCCATACGTTATCTACTGAATGTTGACCCAAGCTTTCTTTCACTCTTCCTCTTGCTCCTGTTGCTCCAAGAGACCTGCAAAACAAGTCCTACCTTCCACAAACCAAATTGACTATATGAAAGGAGATCATATTGAATAAAACATGAAACCCTAATCCAATAGGCATCATCATATAATCACAAGAAGATTTTCAACATCAATCAGACAATGGTTTGGAAAGGAAATAACATCACACCTTTATTATCAAGTGGAAGAAGTACAAAGTTTACCTTCTCCTCAAGCTAGACACCTCAGGAAACCTTTATCTGGTTATCCCGCTTCTCTTCTCTAAGGATCTAAGCCTCAAAGATATGCAACATAGAAAGATGGAATCTAGGTAAAAGTTAGGGGGGATGAGAGTCCCAATTCCACCAGCATAACAATGTAAAGGTTAAGTCCCTCTCATGAACCTCTCTCCCTCTCTTATATACTTTTCTGAAGAGTTAGGGTCAAATAGGGATCAATTGCAACTGCAGGACCAGTTCCAAAACCACGCAAACCACCCCTAATTCAAAAATTTATCATATTTTAATATTTTTTTTGGCCACTTTAGGGGAAATTTGCAGATTGTATGAAGCAGATTCTCGAGTGTCAAGGCAAAGTCGTAGGTTTTCTTAATCAAACTCGCAAATGGGTCAAAAAATATCTTTTTAGGGTAATTCCATGCATTTTCAGGGTTTGGTGTCTTCTTGAAAGTTCTTCCTTACTCAGATACCTTTCTGATGGTCTAGAGAAGAGGTCAAACAAAGTTACGAAACTATGGATATAGCTCCTCCAATAAAGGTTTTTTTTAGTGACTAACAATGGCTTTGCTTGAAGTGTCAACATACGATGAAAACATGTGAAAGTGGTCACGGGAAGAGATGTGTCATTTTAGGCTATAACATGCACCATAGATATTCCTAATATGCAGGATAGTACTAAGGGGAGATTTTGGCCATAAACATTTTCAAAGGAACTCATTTAAGTGGCAGTATGATAAGTTGTATTGTACCACCATTCCACTAAAGGTAACCACTAAGCCCATTGTGATTGTCGTTCTGAAACAAAGCATCACAAATATGCTTCCAAACACTTATACATCAAAGTAACCATTGATTTGGGGGTAATAAGTGGTGTTGAGATTTAGTTGAGTTCCTTGGAGCTGAAACAATTCTTACTGAAAATTACTAGTAAAGTTGGGGTCATGGTGCATTGAAATAGAGTATGGAATACCATCGAGTTCAAAGATATTATCCATGAAAACTTGAGCTACTGTAGAGGCCCTGAAAGGGTGTTGTATGGCACAAAAATGGCATATTTGGAAAGGCAATCAACTACAACCATGATTATATACTTATTTCCATAATTTGGTAACCCCATAATGGAATCCATAGAAATGCCAATCTAAACTATATTTGGAATTGGAAGTCATTGAAGTTCACCAAGAGGTTTCATTGTCTCACCTTTATGTCTTTCATAAGTGTAATATTCTAACAAATGTAAAGATGTCCTTCTTCGTGCCTTCTCAAATAAATGATCATTTAATCCTTTTACATGTTTTATGAAATCATGAACGACCGACTGTGGGGGATGAAAGTATCTCAAATAACATTTGCAATTTCATTATTGTCTTATTGTGCAAATATAGACATCCTTTATAATGAAGCTCGTCTGTGTGCCAAGTGTATCCTATATATGCATGGGTTCCTATTGAAGTTGTTGGAACATGGTAGCAAGCCTGGGATCTATTAATCATTCATTATGGACATCATTCAACAAGTCTACAATGATGAAGGAGAGGAAAAATATGGAACCTCCTTCTTCAAATTATTGATATAAAGCATATGCTAGCACATTCTCCTTGCCCTTATGGTAAATTATCTCATAGTTATATCCCAATATATTGGTGACCCGTTTTTGTTGCTTAA
Source organism: Pseudotsuga menziesii (assembly GCA_001517045.1). Lineage (NCBI taxonomy): Eukaryota > Viridiplantae > Streptophyta > Pinopsida > Pinales > Pinaceae > Pseudotsuga > Pseudotsuga menziesii. Next base: position 214,735 of record LPNX010248781.1, read on the forward strand.
GGGAGTAAGTTCTTTTTTCCATAAAGTATTTTAGGATATAATGATTGGTTTTGATCTGAAAACGATTCCCAAGTAGGTATGGATGCCAAATGTCCGCATGATGTAATATGGCACTCATATCTTTTTCATAAGTTCATTTTCCCAAGTGTTAATAACTAAGTTGTTTTCTCGTAAAAACCAACAACATGTCTTCTTTCACGAGGGCTACTCTAAGGTTTTTACCTAAGGCATCACATCAGGACAGAGGTTTGAGTGAAGTTGGGAAAACCAAGTACGACAGTGGCACACATAGCATCCTTTAAGTCATGAAAATCCTTTTATATTGTACCCTTCCAATTGAAAGCATTTTTTTAGCAAATTTGTGAGTGGAGTTGCAATGTTACCATAGTTCTAAATGAACTTTATGTAATGAACAGTGAGACCCAAGAAAACTCGAAAGATTTTCAGAGTTTGAGGGAAAGGCCAATCCTTCATTGTTGCAATTTTATTTGGATCCACACACACCCTCCTAATTAAAAACATGACCCAAATATTACACTTCAAATATACCAAAGTAACATTTGGACCTTTTAAGAGAGAGTTGATGATCCTGAAATAGTTATAATACCTAATCCACATGGGCTATATGGATTCACCAAGTTTTACCATAGATCGATATGTCATAAAAAAAGATGAGGACAAATTTACATAAAAGGGTTTAAATATTGTGTTATCACTAGTAACTTGTAATCGCCTTCATGAGTGTGAAAAGTAGTTTTTGGAAATATCCTCCTCCTTCATGCAAGTTTGACGATATCCTAAGTAGAGATCATGTTTTATTAAGAATTGACCACCCTTGAGTTGTAATACCCCCAATTTTGGCTTGGAATGTAATCATGTAAATGATGTAAATATGCTAGTATGGATTCCTAGTGTAGATCTCAAGGCCAAATCCTAACTAGTGATGGCTAGGCATGTATAATGTGAATATTACTATGTGCACTATATGGTTGGATATCATGCCAATTCAAATACTATGCAAATATTATGTTGAAATATAATAAAAATGGTCTAATCTTACTACGTGGAGAGCACTAAAGAGTGGCTATGATTCCAATAAAGTAGAAGAGGAAAGGGGGATTATGTGATATTTAACATAACATGGGTAACCTGAATGAGGGGGAAAACAACCCCCCCAAGCAGAGAAAGAATTCCAACCTTAGGACCAATTATCCATGCTCCATATGTGGAGAGTATGGTAACTACACACACCATTGTCCATTAATTCCTAAGTGCAAACATATGCTTCAAGTAAACAAGTTGGCGTGCCTAAGTCTCCATGAGGAGATGATGTTCCTACCACCTTTGGTGGGACTTTGTAGATACCCCATTCAAACGGTGACTAGATCCTAAGGGCTCTCAAAGTGCTGCCTAAACAGACTACCCAAAACCCTCACATGAAAGCTACCCACAATTACAGTATCATGGATGATCTGACTTAGTCACCAGCTTCCATGTTAATATTGGGTGTTCTCCAATCCTTCCCTTCCTATAAGAAGGATTTTCTAAGTGCATTAGGTGTCGTCTACCCTTCTGACTCATTCCTCATGGCCTTCTATCTCGATAAAGCTGAAATGCGACTACCCTCATCAATCGCTTTCTAGATTCCCATCACAATTAAGAAGATTCATCATCCATCAATGCATATTTGATGAAGTAACATCAACTTGTTTGATGTCCACTCATGTTTGGAAACGGTTGGGTTCACTAGATTTGGTCCCCTCATCAATTATTGATCTTCATGCTTATGATGGGAGGCCATCGAAACCTTTAAGCTTATACTAGAATGTCCCCATAGATATAGGGGGGAAAGTGGTACTGTTATATATTGAGGTAGTCGAAACACAACTTGACTACAACATTATCCTTGGTTGTAGTTATATGTCTCAGATGGAGGTGGAAACCTCCTCAGCCTTCCACACCATGATGTCCCCTCTTAAAAGGAAGATCTTCACCCTTGACCAACTTTAATTACTACAACCCACACAAATTCCTACCCACTATAGGATTAATAATCCCCCCCTAGTATGTCGATATTAGTCCAGGCATTTACAAAGAATCTGATTTACTAGGGGCATACTCAAATCCACCACCGGAGATCCCCGTGTCTACAGATGGTCTCATGTGCACTGTATTCACCTCTAAAGATATGCTTCAAGCAACCTCCACTTCCACATCAATACCCCACACTAGCCATGGTATTGACTAAACATTAAACCCTTCGATACCACTAGTATTTAAAATTCCTTCTTGTACCCCCCCATAAGGGTAGAAGTATTGATAGTAATAGAAAAACTTACACTACTAGGGCTTACTTTGGGAATACCAATGCAGTACCTTACACCACCTTAATATAGATCCATGCAAAAAATATGGGGCAAAAATTTCCCATATCTTGCTTTGCTATAGAAAACTTATTCCCTTTAGAGATGTAGAGTCAACCTTAATTCATTTGGCCTCCCCATTTCCTTCAATTTTCTATAATTTGGGATCATTCTGTCAATAGTTTTATAGGATCGAGAATGGATAGTCTTGTTGCATGATCAAAGGATCCTTGAATAATTCTTTACTTGCAACACTATTTCCCCATTTCACTAGTATTTGCATTTTTAATATGATCAAATTTCCAATGCTCTCCTTATAATTAGTGTAGAAACACGAGAAAAGGATGCATCGTAAGTCTTAATGTGTAAATACAATGAGTATAGTTGTTGGGGTATGCCTCATAATCAAGTGTTTTTATCAATGTGATATTTTTATAGTGAGATATCTAGTTGGAAAGGTCCATGCCCCTTCGAGCTTGGTAAATATTCTATTAAATATTCTCAGGATTCTTGTTTTGTAGGCTTGAAAAGGTCGCCACCATTAAAATTATACCCAATGGAATACAAAGGGTGTATAATATCTATATAAAAAGGTGCCAAGGATAAGGCCAATGCTTTTGAAAGGATCCAAAACAGAGTTTTTAGGACAATAGTGCTTGGCTTGTTCACTAACATCTTTGAGTCTGAGAATTTGCAGAGGTTGATAATTATTACATAATGCATTGAATTGGGTTGACGTTAGTTAGCCTAAGGTTGAGGGCATATTTCCCTTTCATGATCACCAAACACATGAGTGGTGACATCTAGTGTATCAAATGTCTCTTTAGGTGATGGATGTGGCAGCGATTGGGCGCCATGTCTTGTTCCCAGCACCCGGTGCTACCACCCAAAGTTGCTCACTATAGAAACAATAGTTAACAAATAAAAATTGAGTAAGTCATAAATGGATGCCATCACACTCAATACTTTATCATAATCTAATCATCCAAAATCACTAGTCATCATTTAAACATCCTTCACATTCCGAGTCATCTTAGGACTACAATGTAGTACCAATATAGTAGATTCAACAATTGATGTTAGTGACATCGGTGATATCAAATTTTTGGTGTCATGGAATCATCATACTCTTAACCCAATCCTTATCTTTGGTTTCTTATCATGAATTTGGGGATTCAATTACTATCATTAATTCGAATATGTCATTGAATCAAAAGCATTATAAGTTTCTTTATTGTCACACTAATACCTCTATACTTTATTACTCAAGGATCTACATCATCGATGTCATTAGCATCTTTAGTTTTTATATAATGAAGTCGTTAATATAATCATAATCATAACTATCGGTAAATCCCATGTTAAATCATTTGTGATAATTCTATTGAATCATCATCATTGTGCACCATTATTAATGACCATAGTGACTATGTATATTGTGCAATGCATGCATGTAGCATAATGTGACCATAAGGCCCCTAACCACTAAAACTCCTAACAACTAAGCCCTTGATCCCTTAAACCTAAACTTCCTTATACAGCTAACTCCTAAACCCCCTAACCCCCTAATCCCCTAAACCCTAACCCCTTTAAACACTAACCCTAACTCCTTATAAACCCCCTAATATCATTACACCCTAACCCTAACTCCTTATAAACTCACTAGTCCAAGATTGCCTAACCACTTAACCCATTAAACCCTAACCCCTAAGGCCCTAACCGCTAAATGTCACCATAGTGACTATAACCTCATTAAACCCTAACCCTAACTCCTTATAAACCCCCTAACCCCTTAGTCCCTTAACCCCTAAGGCCCCTAACCACTAAATGTGACCATATTGTCTATAGTAACTATGTATATTGTGCAATGCATGCATATGACATAACGTGACCATAAGGCCCCTAACCACTAAAAACCATAACAACCAAGCCCTTGACCCCTTAAAACTAAACCTCCTTATACAGCTAACTCTAAACCCCCTAACCCCCTTATGTGACCATAATGGCCATATTGATCATAACCCCATTAAACTCTAACCCTAATTCTATATAAACATTGTAACCCCTAAGTCTCCTAATCCCTAAAGCCCTTAACTGCTAATCTGACACTAGTGAATATAATGTGACCATACTGACCATGGTGTGACCATACTGCCTATGTATATTGTGCAACACATGCATATGACATAATGTGAACATAAGGCCCCTAACCACTAAAACCCATAATAGCAAGATATCGTGACCATTTTGAGGTTTAGTATATTATGGATGGTTCTTCAAACATAGGACATGGTACATGGCCAAAAATTTGGGTATTAGATTGAATAACATCTAAAGCCCTAAATCTGCAAACTTGAAAATAATCCTAATAATCTTGTGAAGGAGGTTGTGATCCTTCTAAAAACCTCCAGTCTACAATAACTTTGTTACGGTAGGTAAATTGACGTAATTGGGTATTAAAAAATTATATTTCTCATAACAAAATTATGTAATTCATAAATGTTAATAAAATAAATTAAATTAAAAAACTTTTTATTATCTCACTTTCTAATTAAAACTTTTAGTTTAAGAGTTCCTCAAACTTTTTTATTGAAATTAGAAGGGAAAAAAATATTTCTATGATTAAAATTGTTTCTTAATGTTTACTAATATTTGATTTTTACTGACCATAGTGTGACCATACTAACTATGTATATTGTGCAGCGCATGCATATGGCATAACATGAACATAAGGCCCCTAACAACTAAAACCCCTAATAACAAGATATCATGACCATTTTGAGGTTTAGTATATTATGGATGGTCCTTCAAACATAGGACATGGTACATTGCCAAAATTCTGGGTCTTAAACTAAATAACAATCTAAGACTCAGAATCTGCAAACTTGAAAATAATCCTAATAATCTCGGGAAGGAGGTTGTGATCCTTCTAAAAACTTCTAGTCTACAATAATTTTGTTATGGTAGGTAAATTGACGTAATTGGGAATTAAAATTTTATATTTCTCATAACAAAATTATGTAATTCATAATTTTTTTAAAACTAAAATGGGTTTTTTTTTTTTTTTTTTCGATGAAAGGACACAAGACTAATGTGAAAATTTCCCATCATCCAATTACACAGTGATCAAATGTATGATTTCGAGAAAAAAAAATTTACAAGATCTCTTACAGCTTGAAAGATATCTACCAAAGAGACTAATTACAACTTGTTTAGTTACACTCAAGGAATAGATTGATAGCAGCTGGGTTTCCCATTAATGCAAAGCTGACCTTGAGCCAGCTAGCAAGCCTTATTTTCCAAATCATCTGCTAAATTGTTGAACTCTCGAAGGATGTGAAAATATTTAACCCTTTCAAAATCTTTAAAAATATTCCAAACTCGCTGTAAAATGTTGTTTAAATCTGAATTATAAAAATGATTTATTGAGTTTAAAGTTTTGATCAAAAGCTCTGAATCTCTGAAGATTTGAATTGACTTGAAACCAAGATTCTTAGCAATATGGCGTTCCTTGAGGAGACCATAAATTTCAGCTTTGTTGTTCATCATGATACCAAGGCCCCAACTAAAACTGGTTTTGATAAAATTATCGGAAGAGTGCAGCAGACCCCCACCTCCTGAAACTCCAGGATATCCCTTAGATGCTCCATAAAAAAAAAAATTGTAGCTGAAGAAGAACTAGCCCACCAAGAGTTAAAGTCAACACCACTATCACGAATTCATCAGGAGGGAGAGCTATCTGGTTTAATATAGACCTTTTTTGACAGGCTCATCGAAGTAGAGCCAATCCAATTTGAAATTTCGATAGACAACGTGGAAGGGGACGTCAATTGATAAGCCGATTCAACAAAATGTATCTTGATCTTTTGAGTCGCGACCTAAGGATTAGTTGACTGGTTATTAAATATAAAATTATTTCTTGAAGTCCAAAGATTCCACCAGATGACCTTCGAGATTTGTCGCCAAAGATGAAACCAATCTTTATTGCCACAACGTGAAGCTGGGCTTCGAGCAATCCATTGCTGATAGAATGGAACAATCACAGATTGGGAAGGGACTGGGAAATTAAGGCCGTGGAGGACAATCTCCCAGGCTGATTTAGAGAAATCACAATCTAAGAATAGGTGGTCGACATCTTCATACACTGAGGTGCAAAAACAACACCGAAAGGGACCATGGAAACCACATTTTACAAGATTTTCACCTATCAACAACTTGTTGTGCAGAACCAGCCAAGAGAAAAAAATAATTTTGGGTATGCAAAAGGAAGACCAAACTGATTTCCATATAACAGGAGAAAGACATGAATCATGCGGGGTCTGTTGTAATTCAAGATAGCCTTTTGCAGCTGAATAGGAACCTGTAATGCGCCATCACCATTTGCCTTCGTAAGAGTGATGGATAGGAGCTAGACTTGTTAGAGCAGAGAGCAAAAGATATTTTTGGGAGATAAGATGGTCAGGAAGCTCGGGAAAAGACCAATCTTCCCAGTTTTTGTCACTATCCCAAGAGCAAACATCCGCCATCCTGATCAATCCTTTGTTCTTAAGCTAGAGCTTAATTTCATCTAACATGATTACAAAAGAGAGGGGAGAATTGCCTGATATTTTATTCTCCCACAAGCAGATCTTTTTCCCATTACCTAGAATTCGATAAAGCTGCTAATTGAATTTGTCAATTCCTTTTCTACATAGATTCCAGATAGTTGTACCTGTAGGAGAAGAGGAAGTTGATAAATTTCTCAAGGATCCGCCCTTTAGGTATTTCATCCTAAAAATATTACTAAGAGGGTGATTTTTATCCACATATAGTTGCCAAAGAATTTTGCTTCCCTGCTCCAGATTAGCTAGACCAGGGTCAGGAATTTGAAGTCCACCCTCATGGATAGGTCTTTTAAGAGTATCCCAACTTACTAGATGCATCTTAGTCTGATTTTCTTTTCCACCATTCCATAGAAAGTCTCACGGAATTTTAGAGATCTGAGATGAAATAGACTTCGGGGCAAGAAGTAGGGAAGATTGAAAAATGGGAAGGGCTAAAAGCACTGCCTTTATCAAAATCAGTTTCCCGACCTTAGTTAACCACTGACCACCCCAAGAGACTATTTTGGCTTTGATCTTAGTCAAAACATCAATCCAAAGGGAGGGAGAACTAGAACCAAGGGTTATAGGGAGCCCCAAATATTTTATCTTCTCCCACTTATCAAAACAAGGGAATCCCAAGGAATTAGCAATTCGAAGAAAAGAATCATGTTCTACATTCCATTCATAAACAACATTTTTTTGGTTATTGATCAAAGCTCCTGAAATAAGGCAGTAGTTTTGAAGAATGCCTTTGAAGGACCTAGCAAAAATTAATGAGGCCCCTCCAAGAAGAAGTGAATCATCAGCAAAGAGAGCGTGGTTTATTGGGTCCACCCCCCTTGCAATCTTTATGCCAGTAATGTAGCCTGCTTCCTTCTCAAGTGTTAGTTTTCTGCTAAGAGTTTCAGTCATCAATATGTATAAAAAAGGTGATAGCGGACACCATTGGCAAAGACCTCTTGATGCTTGGAAAATTTTGGTTAGCCTACCATTTACTAGAGGCGTAATCCAGGGACTGTCTGTGCATGCTTTTATCAAATTAACAAACTCTGGGCTGAAACCAAAAGTGAGAAGAACACAATAGAGAAAGGGGAGCTTTACTCTATCAAAGGCATTCTTCATATCAAGTTTGATAAGCATTCCTTTCTCCTTTCTTTGGAAACTTGAATGAAGGGCTTCTTGAACCTGAATTACATTATCTACTAAGTGCCTCCCTTTAACAAAACCCCCCTGGAGAGGAGAGATCAACTTACCTAGCATAGGCTTGAATCTATTAGATAGAAGTTTGGCAAGAATCTTGTACGAGGAATTACACAGTGAAATGGGTCTAAATCTGTCAAATGAAGAACGATTAGCTTCCTTAGGGATAAGAGCAAGAAAGGTGGAATTAGTACACCCTCCAACTTTAGATTTTTTATGAAAGGCTGAAACCATATGAATCAAGTCTGATTTGATGATGGACCAACAGGCTCAATAAAAGTGAAAAGAAAACCTATCCGGCCCAAGAGCTTTATGTTAGATTTTTGTCATTCAAGCTAGCATTATGATCTTAGGATCTTTAACTGAGAGAATAACATGCACAACAATAAAACACAAGAGACAAGAGACACAAAGAATTTTCCTCGGGGAAACCATAAAGGAGAAAAACCCCTCAACTTCCTCAGACATAGAATCAACACCAAAAGTAAAACCCGAAAACATAAAGATGATCTCCCGACAACAGTATTCTCTCTCTCTTGTCCCAGCAACTTCTCCTCTCACTCATGCGCCCCAATGAGTGAGTATGTGTGTGATAAATAGAGAGGCTCACTCTCTATTTATATTCTTTCGTTCACTTGAAACCCACTCCAACATGTTGGCCTCACTTAAAAATTACTTACTAGAGCCGACATCTCTAGGAGTGTCTAATAACCCTAGTGCCCCACAACTTGTGGGGTCCTTGCCTCCTCCGACCAACAAGGAGGTTTATCCTTAACACAATGGTGGGGACTATTTCGCTGACTTACAATGACTCACCTAGGGTCGAATTTTCTAGGATAGTCTAATAACCCTAGGGCCCCACAACTACGGGGACTTTAACCCTTGACCAATAGGAGGGTTACCCACAATGACTTGACATGACTTGTTTACATTATAGAACCTCCCGATAGGAACATCGGGGCATGACATGACTCAGGTACATTACAGACACATCCCAGAATAAACATCGGGGTACAATACATAAGAAATACAGCTGAATACATTCCGAAGTTACAAATACATCAACACTCCCTCTTAACTAGGAAGGTATTATCTCGACACAATTTATCAACACAAGTCTTCTTCTCTGTATCATTTGGATCATCATTGAGTTGTTGTCATCTTCAAGTCATCTTCATCTTCAGGTCATCTTCATCTTCAAGTCATCTTCATCTGGATCTGGATCATCACTCGATCTGGATCATCATCACTGGATCTAGATCATCACTCGATCTGGATCATCATCATTGGATCTAGATCATCACTCGATCTGGATCATCTCTACTGGATCAACATCGCTGGATCTAGATCATCACTCGATTTGGATCAACATTGCTGGATCATCATCAATGGATTTGGATCATCACTGGGTCAACATCACTGGTGCTATCTCATGATTCTTCTCGTCACAAGAATTTCTACGGAGCCAACCCCTTTTCATGTTGGTTGTAGGCCTAGCCTCCATGTAGGTATTTCTCAGCACTTATATCTGACCCTAAGTCAGAATGGTCCGTCCAACACTTACATTTGACCTTGATTCATCAGAAAGGCATGCCCAGCACTCATATCTGACCATGAGAGGAACTTAATCCCCTCACCATGTCAGAATGGCCTAGCCCTTACATCTGACCATGGAAGGAACCTCATCCTCTCCCATGTCAGAATGGCCCCAGCCCTTACATCTGACCTACTCGTCAAAATGGCCCTACACTTATATCTGACCTACTCATAAAAAAGGCCCAACACTTATATCTGACCTACTCGTCAAAATGGCCCAACACTTATATCTGACCTACTCGTCAGAATGGCCCAGCACTTATATCTGACCTACTCGTCAGAATGGCCTAGCACTTATATCTGACCTACTCGTCAGAATGGCCCTGCACTCACATTTGATCATGTGAGAACACATCCCACAGTCATATCAAAATGGCCCCCAGTCCCAGACTGAGCTACTTGGTAACTGACCAGGTGCCTCCATTCTCCTAGAGAATGGCATCAACCCTTATATCTGATCGTGTGGGAACCAATCCCTCAATCACATCAGAATGGCCATGCGCTCACATATGATCATTTAAGACTGCATCTTACAGTCGTTTCATAAAGGCCCTCAGTCCTAGACCAAGTATTCCTGGTAACTGTTTAGGCACCTCCATTCCAAGAATGGAAACCCTTATATCTGATCAAGTGGGAACCAATCCCTCAATCACATCAGAATGGCTCAGCACTCGTATCTGACATGGAAGGAACCAATCCTCTCACCATGATAGAATGGCTCAACCCTTAAATCTGAACATGGAAGGAACCAATCCTCTCACCATGTCAGAATGGCTCTAGGTCTCATCATTTCCCCTTGGAAGGAGCCTCGATTTGGAGAACACCAAGCTTCTCCCTAAAGTACTCAAACTTCACTCTGGCTAATGGCTACATCAACACATCAGGTATCTCTTCGTTCATCGCAACATACTGTAGCTTCACCGCTCCCCTCTGCACCATATCCCTGATATAGTGATACTTGATCTCAATATGCTTCGACTTGTCATGGAACATTGGATTCTCTAACAACTTCACACAACTCTGGTTGTTACAATGTATACAAGTAACATCCATTTGGAGACCAAATAAATCAGACAGTAGCTTCCACAGCTATACTGCCTCACAACTAGCTGAACAAGCTGCGACATACTCTGCTTCAGCTGTATTCAGTGCCACACAAGATGGCTTCCTGCTAAACCAAGAGATCACACCTGATCCTATACTGAAGCAACACCCTGAAGTTTTCTTCCTATCGATGGCACTGCCTACCCAATCTGAATCAACATAACCCTCCAGGTTAATCTTCTGATTCGCCTCATACTTGAGCCCATAATCAACTGTACCCTTCAGGTACCTCAGAAGATGCTTTGTAGCAATCAAGTGAACACGTCTCAGATCTATCAGGAACTGGCTCAAGGTGTTCACAACAAAGCAAATATCTAGTCTCGTGTTCGTCAGGTACATCAAGGATCCAATTATCTGACAATACATCGTAGCATCAACCGTCTCTGATGAAGCATCACTCAATAGCTTCATGTTCAATGCCATAGGTGTGGTCATGGCCTTGCAGTCCATCATCCCGAACCTCTACATGATCTCTATTGCATACTTTCGTTGTCTGATGAAGATTTTGCCACACCTCCATACCTAGAAAATAGTGCATCGACACATAACAAGAGCATCACTAATCTTCCGCCTTCAACCTTGAAGCAAAGGTTGGAATCAGCTTTACTCTCAATAAATACTAGAGTCATCAGTAATCTGTCCATCCTGTCGTACCATGTCGAACCTTAGGATCTTCTACGATCACTCCCTCTGAAGCGGAGCATCATACTCCCTCTATCTTCCATACTCTATGCACTGAAACATTCTGTACCGGAGTGACAATTAGCTTCCTATACTACTAATATTCTATGTATCCATCTAGTGTATAGACTTTCATCTTCAACCTTGTAGCAAAATTTAAGATCTTCATCAAGCTCATCATGTATGTGTTTCAACTCCCACTGGCTGCAAATGTCTCTTCATAGTCTATGCCTTCTTTTTGTGAGAAGCCTCGTGCTACGAATCTTGCCTTATATCCCATGATGTTTCCATCTACTGCATGATGGAACTATGAACTTTCCTTCATCTATCGATACTGCATTCTAGACATCATTCTTCTTGAACTGGTCTTCCCTTTCTTCTTGGAAGGTTCTGCATCAATGATGTCGCTGCATTCATCATATTATTTTTCATCTTGAACTGTCGTTACTTGTTCTTCGGAACAAGTCTCATTCTTATTTTCTTGTAGGCGACTATGTATGCGATCTTTCCTACAAGTCAAATGCATTTGTATGGTTAGAAACATTTCATAAGGAATATTCATACTGGCAAGTTCTTATGCATAAATATATGATCATGCAACTACTTTAGCCAATACAACATTCATCCATATCTCACGGAAACTTTTCTAGACGCCTTCCATCTCCACCAGGACAACATTGAGATTGTGCACTAATCCAATATGTTAGCAAAGAGGTTTCATTCTAGATAAGTAGCAATGGAGAGTTGTATAACACTATGAGCTACTTACCCATCACATGCATATTAGTAGTATACTGTCATTAATGCAAACATTATATCATGCATAATGCATCAACTGAATATAAACAAATGCATAACAAAACAATATCATGAAATGACAATTGAATGCTTATCTTTATTTATTTCGTGGGTAGACTCCTTCTTGAGCCTTCCGCTTCATCATCTTCTTCATTCATAATAGCATCATTTCTTATCTGAATGCTAAGGTGGATAAGAGGTTCTTCAAGAGTTGAGTTCTTCATATTCCTCATCGCTTGAGGGATCTTCTTTCGATGGTGAGAGCTTGATCTTCAGTTGCTCCCATCTTCTCTTCTCTTATTATGAGTCGAGCTTATTCTTGTGTGTGCTCTTTCTAGAGTCTGCTGAAAGTAATCACTTCCTTTTGGAACACATTCCTCGCATGGATGAATCCCATGATCCTAGGAGGCCATTCAAGGTGGCTATCACCACTTCTGCATTCTCCACTTCTTCTTCTACCACTTCAAGTTGTTCTCTGATTTGAGAGACCCCCGTAAAGTATGAATGTATGGTCTTTGTATTCTGGATGTTCACATTCTTCAACTATTTTCTAAAAGCCATCTTCTGATTTATGTTCTTCCCTTCAAATAGCTTGGTCAAGGAATCAAACATCTTCGGTGTCTTTAGGGAATACACTTGTGGTACAAGTTGATCTGTGATTGAATCAACAATGATCTTCTTGGCCTTGACCAAGTTCTTCTTGTGTAAGGCTTTCAGCCTCATCTCCCTCTAGAACTAGAACCTCTCTACTTATGTAGGTGTCCAATTCATTTTCTTCTGAGAGATCATATACTTCCATGCTTGGAATTTGTCAACTTCACCAAGCTTATCATCAATATGATGTAATAGATCATTTTGAAATGAGAACCTCAAATGAAAATAGCAAAAGATTAGATCTTACCGATTTGAGGTGTTCGTCCTGGTTCATGAGCTGGCTGATCTAGGGTTTGTCAGAGAAACCCTAATTTTCAAAACTTGGAATATTTTAGATCTAATTGGATAGAAATATAGATCTCTTCAAATTGAGCTGTCCAATGTACTCCTTTTCTGAAAACAGTGGAGGGAAGCTCCCGGAATAGGAAGCCCTAGTTTTCCAATTTCTTCTGTAGAAATTCCTACTACTGTTTCTGTAGTATCTCCAAAATTACTGCTCCTTTGTGTCTAAAACTTTGCAATGAGGTAGCCTCACATATCCCTATTCCAACACCATAGGTTTCATTAGAATTGGTTTCACCAATTAGGACTTATGATCATTTTCCCAAGGTGACCTATTACATGACTTATCATCACAACAAAGTTGTATGGACTGCCACGTGTCACTGGTCCATCTTCTAAGTCTAAAACTTAGACCATAGAAAGTACAGTCCATTCCATTTCTGGAATAACTTCATAAATTTCATTTGGACCTTTATATCCCAAGCTATAGCAATTCTCCCCATGTGTCCTGTTTAGGGATGAATTCTGGAAGAGGCTGGAACCCTAACTTGGAGGGATCATATCTCCCAGAATATAGTGAATATGAGCCTAAATTCTGGACACAGTGTAAATAAGGATTTTATCTTCAGCCTTTGTAATTTTTAGCTCCTGAGCCTTCACCAATCCTGAGATATAGCGAATGTACCAAAACTTATCAGTTTTAGTATTTAGGGTTTTTCCAACTCGGGGTCAAACTAGGGTTTGACTTTCCCAGAGTTTCACCCAACCAAAAATCTTGAACCAAGTCTTTAAGCTTCAATTTTGATGAGGAGAGAAATCCTATGTCAGGATCACTGAAAAATTCCTCTGCTGTAGAAAGCCCTACTTTCCCGCATCAAAAACTGAAAATGTTTGGAATCGAATTCCGCTTCGACAGAAAGATGCGCCCTTCAATGGAGAGTTAGCCTAGCATACTTTTGCTGATGGATTGTAGAGAGAGACCCAAAAAGTAAGAAGCCCTACCTTCTATATCCCCACAATGTCTTCTTCTCAGGTTAGCTCTGATACCATGTTAGATTTTTATCATTTAAGCTAGCATTATGATCTTAGGATCTTTAACTGAGAGAATAAAATGCACAGAAATAAAACACAAGAGACAAGAGAGACAAAGAATTTTCCTCGGGGAAACCATAAAGGAGAAAAACCCCGCAACTTCCTCAAAGATAGAATTAGCACCAAAAGTAAAACCCGAAAACATAAAGATGATCTCCCGACAGCAATAGTCTCTCTCTTGTCCCAACAACTTCTCCTCTCACTCAGGTGCCCCAATGAGTGTGTGTGTGTGTGATAAATAGAGAGGCTCACTCTCTATTTATATTCTTTCATTCACTTGAAACCCACTCCAACATGTCGGCCTCACTTAACAATTACTTACTAGAGCCAACATCTCTAGGAGTGTCTAATAACCCTAGTTCCCCACAACTTGTGGGGACTTTGCCTCCTCTGACCAACAAGGAGGTTTATCCTTAACACAATGGTGGGGACTATTGCCTTGACTTATAATGACTCACCTATGGTTAACTTCTATAGGATATTCTAATAACCCTAGGGCCCCACAACTGCGGGGACTTTAACCCTTGACCAATATGAGGGTTACCCACAATGACTTGACATGACTTGTTTACATTATAGAACCTCTCGATAGGAACATCGGGGCATGACATGACTCAAGTACATTACAGACACATCCCAAAATAAACATAGGGGTACAATACATAAGAAATATAGGTGAATACATTCTGAAGTTACAAATACATCAACACTTTATATGGCTCCATTGCCCAAATGACCTCTAAAACTTCATGTTCAGATAAAGGTTCAATTAGATTTTTATTATCCTCTGAGATGACAAGAGTAGGAATGTTGGCCAAAAAATCTACATACACTTCATCAGCAAAGAGACCATCCTCCTGAAATAAGCACTGAAAATGAGTTCTTGCAACTTGCTTTAATTGAACCTGACCTTTGATCATTTCCCCATCTTCTAGAGAAATTTTAGAGATATGATTTCTCAACAATTTGGATCTACATTGGTGATGGAAGAAGGCTGTGTTTTTGTCTCTCGCCTGTAGCCATAGACTTCGAGATTTCAACCTTAAGACTTCCTCTTCTTGTCTGAAAGAATGTGAAGTATTAAATTGAGCAGAGTGCTCAAGAGCAATCTCGTTCTTCCATATCAAATTGAAACTTAGCTAACTCAGAAACTTTCGCCCATTTGAAGCTAGTGGGAGTGATTTGGGGCTTTTTTATCCAAATTTTAAGAGCATACTTGGTTTTTTAAAGTTTTTGCTCCCAAACTAAATTGAGAGACCCAACAACATACGGCGTCCATGCTTGAGAAACAATGTCAAAAAAGCCATCTCTTTCGATCCATAAGGGGCTAAAACAAAATGGTATTGGACCAGATCGTCCTCCTTTTCAATCACCAAATAAATGGGATGATGATCAGATGAGAGTTTGGGCAAGATTTTAAATGAAATTACAAACTTTCCATCCATCAATGAGCTGCTAACCAAAATTTTGTCAAGTCATGCAACAATGTTGGCTGCCCCAATTCTATTATTTGACCAAGTATATCGGCATTTCTTTGGTTTTTAATCAATTAGATCCAAGTCTTGGATCAATGCTTCAACCAAGTCTTGAAAGTAATCCTTTCCAACAGCACCACCTTTTTTTTCATTCGGGGATAACGTTATGTTGAGATCCCCGACTATTATAGAATTTGAAGGAGAATTGACAACTACTTACTAGAGATGTGAAATAGTTCTGTAAATATCCAGTGATGAGTAGAAAACCATATTTTAAGCTGAAAATTTTCATCGTGCCAAATGGCAGCAAGACCCCCAGAGGTGCCTCTAGTGTTGACAGCCTTACTAGCATTCAAATTCCATTTAGAGTTGCTTAAGAGGAGTAGAGAATCTTCATCAATCTCGGTCTCTTGCAGCAGGATAATATCAAAACTTTCCATTCTCATTAAATTTTTAACTGCTTCAGCTTTGATTGGGTTCACCAATCCCCCGCAATTCCAAGAGAGAATATGCATTACTTACTTGGATGAGAAGGAGTAATCACTCCCTTAAGAGGTATATTCCTCTTGCTCCTGCCATATGACATTTCGATAGTGGACTGGATTCCCTGCATGTTCAGTCTCTTAGCCTCTTCTTCTCTAGCCTCCTTTCTATACTTCCTACCTGCCTTTTTGGAAAGTTTCTCAATAGAATCATCGCTGGAAGAGCCTGAGCTATTAAGTGATTTCTTTAGAGTAATTTCTGCATATGAAGGAGGAGATTTAGCCCCTTTTGGGGAAGGAATATTTTGATTCAAGAATTCACCAAGTCTGGTTAAGTCTAAGCAAACAGCACTAGATAGATCCATTTGTCGTGTACTTGCTTCAAGAACATCATCTTGAGTTATGGAATGCTGCAATTCACCTTCTTGTAGAAGAGCAATGTCTTCAGCGGAGTTCAAAGTAGCAAAATTATTAGATGCAATATTAGAATTTGATATATTTGCTTCAGCTTCATCATCATGCACATCATGTAATTCACCTTCTTCTAATATAGCAGAATCCTCCACGGAGCTCATGAAAACAACAAATTTATTAGAAACTAAATTAGGATTTTGTACAGCCTAGACATTTTTCCCATCAGCATGTACTCCAATCTTAGCCTTTCCTTCGTTACCAATATTTCTTTTAACCTGATTAGATTGGCTTGGTTTCTGAATTTGTGTCCACGGGGAATTATCTTTTTCAAGATCATCTTCTAATTTTTTTACAGTTTCGGGCGAAGTGACCATAGTCATGACAGAAACAACACTTGAACAGAATTTGTTCATAGTCTAGCTCCTGGATATGAGACCATTCATTTACTGTCAAGTTAATTTCCTCAGGAAAACCTATTTCCAAATCAACTTCAATGCAAATTCTTGCACATGAATATTGGTCTTTCCTTTCTGCCCTATCAATGTATTTACCAAGTTTATTTCCAATGGCTTCAAGGGATTTTGAACTCCAGCAATGCAAGGGTAAATGAAAGAGTCTTACCCAAATAGGGACAACCGATGAAACATCTTGTGAAGGGTCGAAGTTTGGACTCCATTTGTTCAAATAAATTCCCTGAGGGCCCATAAAGTATGGACCATTTCGAAAGATGAGGTCACGATCCACTATAGAGTCAAAAACAAAAACATAGTACCCTCTTACTACAAAGTGGCTTCTCATTCCTTCAGTTACTAAGGGTCTCCAGTTTCTCTGCACCCATCCATCAATAGCCATTGGAGATGGCCAGAGCCCTATGAATTGACCAATAAGCCCACACTTAGCAAGGTGAATAGTCGATTAGCATGTCCATTCAACATGGAGTTCCACTGAGGGAATGTCAACTTTCTTGAATTTCAAAAATCTACTTGGAGCCAAAAAATCTCCATACACATCTCATGCACGGATGAATTTCCATCATTAACATGGTTTGAATATCAAAAATCAGCACCAAGAAGCTCTTCAAAGCATCCTTGCAAAAATCTTCTTGACCAAGAGTCACGTAGGCACTCCTCCCACACAGAGACAAGGGCCAAATTCGATCAGCCACGAGCTAGACCGAGTCAATATCTACTTGGTCACAAGATGGCAACGATTCTCGATAAGAAAACTCTAGAGAGCTTCCAAGACGAACAACAACAGGCTTCTGCAAAACCAGACGAGGTCACCAAACTAAACCAGAGAAAAAAATTCAAAACTTTCTTGGAACGAAAAAGCCAAGTAAAAGTATAAAAATTCCAAATAATTCATAAATTTTAATAAAATAAACTAAATTCATTTTTTATTATTCACCTTCTAATTAAAACTTCAAATTTTAACAATTCCTCAAACTTTTTTACTGAAATTACAAGGAAACAAAATATTTCTATGATTAAAATTGTTTCTTAATGTTTACTAAGATTTGATTTTGGATATCTAGTTGGCAATAGGGTGAAATACTAAGGCACTCCTTATGGCATCGTGAGTTCAAACCTCTAACAACTTGTGCACCCATGTAGGGGAAGTGTGGGCGCACCTGGAGTTCATAGTGGTAGCAAACGAGAATTGACCCTATGTCATGTTAGTACGAGCACCTCCCTAGTTGACGATTCCACTAGATATATCAATAAAAAATATTAGATTTTGGATTTTTCCTTTGACAAGTCTACTGACAACGACATATTGATTCATGCCAACGGGATCAGATTCGTCATGAAGCACGAGTTTAATGAACAAAACTATGTAAAAAATCCTACAATGTCAACATCTGTCAACCTGGTTCGGTTTTGGGTTGTGTTGGATATTTAAAGGCGAAGGAATAGTATTTAGGAGTCAACCCTTATTCATTTGGCCTCCCCATTTCCTTCATTTTCCTATAATTTGGGATAATTTCGTCAAAATTTTTATAGGATTAGGAATGGATAGGCTTGTTGCATGATCGGAGGAGCCTTGAAAAATTCTTTACTTGCAACACTCTTTCCCCATTGCACTAGTATTTTCATTTTTAATATGATCAAAGTTCAAGTGCTCTCCTTATAATTAGTGTAGAAACACGAGCAAAAGATGCATCATAAGTCTTAATGTGTAAATCCAATGAGTATAGCTATTGGGGGATGTCTCATAATCAAGTGTTTTTACTAATATGATATTTTTATAGTGATTTCTCTATATGGAAATGTCCATGTCCCTTCAAGCCTGATAAATATTCTCAGGATTCTTGTTTGTAGGCTTGGAAATGTTGCCACCATTAAAATTATACCTAATGTAAAACAAAGGGTGTATAGTATATATATAACAAGGTACTGAGGATAAGGCCAATGCTTTTGAAAGGATCCAAAATAGAGTTTTTAGGACAATAGTGCTTGGCTTGTTCATTAACATCTTTGAGTCTGAGAATTTACAGAGGTTGATAATTCTTACATAATGCATTGAATTGGGTTAACGTGAGTCAGCCTAAGGTTGAGTGCATATTTCCCTTTCATGATCACCAAACACATGAGGGGTGAAATCTAGTGTATCAAATGTCCCTTTAGGTGATGGATGTGGCAGTGGTTGGGCACCATGTCTTTTCCCTAGCACACGGTGGTACAACCCAAAGTTTCTCACCATAGAAGCAATAGTTAACAAATAAAAATTGAGTAAGTCATAAATGGATGTCATCACACTCAATCCTTTATCATAATCTAATCATCCAAAATCACTAGTCGTGATTTAAACATCCATCATATTCTGATTCATCTTAGGACTACAATGTACTACCAATGTAGTAGCTTCAACAATTGATGTTAGTGACATCGTTGATATCAAATTTTTGGTGTCATGAAATCACCATACTCTTAACCCCATCCTTATCTTTGGTATCTTATCATGAATTTGTGGATTCAATTACTATCATTAATTCGAATATGTCATTGAATCAAAAGGCTTATAAGTTTATTTGTTGTCACACTAATACATCTATACTTTATTACTCAAGGATCTACATCATCGATGGCATTAGCATCTCTAGTTTTTATATAACGAAGCCGTTAATATAATCACAATCATAACTATCGCCAAATCCCATGTTGAATCATTTGTGATAATTCTATTGAATCAACATCGTTGTGCACCACTATTAATGACCATAGTGACTATGTATATTGTGCAATGCACGCATATGACATAACGTGACCATAAGGCCCCTAACCACTAAAACACTAACAACTAAGCCCTTGACCCCTTAAACCTAAACCTCCTTATACACCTAACTCCTAAACCCCCTAACCCCCTAATCCCCTAAACCCTAACCCCTTTAAACACTAACCCTAGATCCTTATAAACCCCCTAATCCCATTAAACCCTAAGCCGAACTCCTTATAAAATCACTAATCCAAAATCATTTAACCACTTAACCCCTTAAACCCTAACCCCTAAGGCCCCTAACCGCTAAATGTGACCATAGTGATTATAACTTCATTAAACCCTAACCCTAACTCCTTATAAACCCCCTAACCCGTAAGGCCCCTAACCACTAAATGTGACCATATTGTCGATAGTGACAGTGTATATTATCCAATGCATGCATATAACATAATGTGACCATAAGGCCCCTAACCACTAAAACCCCTAACAACTAAGCCCTTGACCCCTTAAACCTAAACCTCCTTATACATCTAACTCTAAACCCCCTAACCCCCTTATGTGACCATAATGGCCATACTAGTCATAACCCCATTAAACTCTAACCCTATTCTATATAAACACCCTAACCCCTTAACCAGTTAAACCCTAACCTGTAAGTATCCTAATCCCTAAATCCCTTAACCACTTTAATTTGACCATACTAACCATAGTGTGACCATACTGACTATGTATATTGTGCAACACATGCATATGACATAACATGGACATAAGGCCCATAACCACTAAAATCCCTAATAACAAGAGATCATGACCATTTTGAGGTTTAGTATATTATTGATGGTTCTTCAAACATAGTACATAGCCAAAATTTTGGGTCTTAAATTGAATAACAATAGTGTGTGAGGTTGAAGGGCCATGCATAAGGCCCAAATATACAACTAATCCTTGCATACATAGTATTTATCTTGTAGGGGATATTTTTTTACGGTATATCAATATGTGGATAGTTCCAAATCCCTAAGCCATGGTATAAGGAAAATATATCATGTCTTAGGCCATATGGGTTCTCTATGTTATTGATGGGGACATATGGAACCCAAGCGAAACCCACAATCCCTACTTAAGGAATTTTTTATGTGAGTAATGTGGAAATTTCAAATGAAAAATGAATTTTAAAGATAAAAAAACATTTCACCCTTTAACTATAGGTTTCTCAAATCTTAACCCTATGAATTTTCATCCTTATGGATAATATGAAATATAATAGAAAACAACATGAAAAGTGGATTAAATTTCAATCTCTAACAGCTCCAAACTTCTAGGAAACCCATGAGAATTGATGCCAAAGTGTTTCAATAAGTTTCATCCCTCCAAGGAATCTTATCTTGCATAAACCATATTTTAAAACTATTTAATTACAAAAAAAAACATTAAATAAATCCTTATCTTCTTTAATTATAATGTTAAATCACTCAATGTAGTAATGAGACAAATATTGATTATGCTATATATATTGAACTCAAATAGAATAGACACTTCATCTAAGCATAATGGAGGTCTAAACGAGAATTTAACTTTAGAATATTGACCAACAAAACAAAACTTCCTTTTCCACATATTGCAAACCATGGACACTGGTTTTCATGAGGGAAAACAATATAATATTCTCAATGCAACATTTAAAGAGAGTATATGTTAGGATATATATTATTCGACTTGTCACACCTTGATTATGTATATTATGACTTATTACACTCTTAAATACAACACTACAAGGTGCTTATGGTGTGCCACCTACAACATTAACCCGAGGAGTGAACTCCAACCAAAAACTTATCAAAATGTGTGAGCCTCATATTCATGTATGCTATTTCATAATGTTATTATATATTTATATTTACCCTTTGGGGTTGGTAAAAGGCTCAAGGCATGTTAATAATTTTTTTTTATGAAACTCTAGATGATAAGGACTAATGGGAATTGTAGATATGCCAAATGTAAAAAAATGGATCTTCAAAACTTTCAGAGGTTACAAATTCTTCTAGATATTTTGCATGTTTTACACTTTCATGGCATCTTTATTGACGATTGGAATTCCTGGTCATTCACAACAAAAGTGCAATATAAACACCTATTGTTAAGGTATGCACATGCAAAATTATGAAGTGTGTGTAGAAATTCTAGAACTCAGTATACCTAATGTTTTTTTATAGCAACTATTGTACATATCCATTAAAAATTATATCCCTTGAACCTATCACAAACATTAAACATTTCACTGTTGAGATGTAATACTTACCTTGTTGGGTGATGAAAATTTAAAACACTAATTATCCATGACTACAGTCAAATCACCGGAATTCACATAATAACATTTGTTTCATAATTTCTTACTAGACCCCTTCACAACAATCCACATGGAACTTGACATTCCAAAGCATCCTACCTAGGGTTTAGGGTCATCATTACCAAGACATGGTAATAACCAGGGAGGTGAAGGAAAAGAGGGAGATGGTTATAAATATATAGATATTGTTGGGTGAACACTTCTAGATTTAGGGAGTGGAAAAAATAAATCTAATGGACTATGGGGATGGGACTGATGGTAGCATGCGGTCTATATTTAGGTCACATGAGGAACTTCTTGAGACATGGGAGTGCTCTAAGGTGATATCTATTATACATGATGCCAAGGTGGTATCTATCATATATTAAATCAAAGTAGTTCATCAATAATCATGTCTATAGTTCTTATGAATAACAACTTAGTAGGTGACTTCAAAATGTGTGGCTTGATAATTATACAATTTTCTTAAGGACACACTTTTGTGGCTTTCATGTGATTAGCCGAAATGTTTGAAATCTTATTTTATTCCAATTATTTGCAATATTTTGTCTTTTTACCATGTGCTACCTTGTGGATTTTTTGCCTATGCCCCATTGGCCACCTTGGTCTCCACATCACCATTGTGCTTAGTCTCTTATTTTCTATAGGTTATATGCTTGAATGGTCACATGAGGATGGAATCTTGAACCTAACTTGGGAGAAATATATATCATAGATCTTGAAATGGACATCATATCCTTAATGTAGGCCAACAGTTCCATACACAAAGGCTTATATGATGGCTTGGGGCCCACACATAGTCCATTAGTCCTAGAGGAAAATTTAATGGCTTAAAATTCTATATTTTTACCTTGGACTATTTCTAAAGTCATGATAACCATCCTCAATGTTCCAAACTCAAAATGGCCATCATATTTTGAGCACATGAAAAAAATTCCCTTTGCAGGACCTTTGTGGTGTCCAAGGGACACAAGGATGTCTCACGATCCCTATAGACAAATATTATGGTATAATACCCTACATTTTAGCATTGGACCACATCACAGGCACCAAAAACCTTGTATAGTGTTCTAAACTTCAAAATGAGCACCAAATCCCACTTCCAGGCCAAATATTTTCTATGGAGGGCCAGTATGGTGGTTTGGGACCACACAAATAGACCATGAGATCCATACTAAAATGATACAATGTGAAAGTCCTAGATTTTTCATTATACAATGGAATGGTACTCAAGATCCATCCCTATTGTGCCCCCCCTCAATGTGGTGTTCATATCTCACATGTAGGCTAAGGATTCCCTACACATTCCCTACACAATGATGTGGGTTACTATGCAAAGAACATGAGCCCCATAGACAAATGTTATACCCAAATGACATGGGTTTTGGTATCGAACCATGGATTAGTGACCAAGAAGTATCCATGATGTGAAAACCCTCAAAATGGCCACCATATCTTTGTTAGAGAGATAATATGGGCTAGGGCCTCATACATGGTCTATGTAGAACCTGAAAGCCAGATGTTATGGACTAAATCTCTGGATCTTCACCTTGGAACATGAGTTGGGTCATGAGAAGCATCCTTGGTGTACTAGACCTTCAAATGTGACAACACATCTTACTCACATGCCAAATATTGCCTATGCATGACATATGTTGTGGCTTAAGGCTCCACACATAGAATGTAAGGCTTAGAGATATATTCCATGGACTTATAATCTGGGTTTTTGCACCAAACTATGGCAATATCCCCAAGAAACATATCAAGTCTTTTAGACCTTGAGATCGCCACCATATCAAACTTGGAGGTCAAATACTATGTATTATGGGAATGTGTGATGCTCTGAGCAACAAAACATAGAAAGTGTGCCCCGTAGAAATATATGTTATGGCCTAGTGCCTTGCCTTTTATCCCTATACCATGGCATGGGCATCGAGAACCATCTTGGTATATTAATTGTCAAAATGATGGGCATATCTCACTCATATGCTAAATATTTCCTATGTAGGACATGTGTGTTTGTTTGAGGCACTACACATGACCCATGAGACCTAGAGGAAACTATATGAACTTAGTCCCTAGAAGTTAATCCCAAACCATGGCTTAGTTGTAAAAAAATATCCATGGTGTTAAACATCCCAAAATGGACACCATATCCCACTCACAAGCGAAAAAATCCTTCGGTAAGGCCTATGTGATGGACTTGGGCCTCGCGTAGAGTTAGGGGTCATTTATAGGTAATTATGGGTAAATGAAGGGTAATTAGGGGTTAATTAGTGATCATTTAGGGATAATGTGTGGTCATTGATGGGTAATTAAGGGCCATTTAGGGGTAGATATTGGGTAATGAGTTGTGGTAATTAGGGGTTAATAAGGGGTCATTTATGGTGTAATTAGGGGTTAATTAATGGTAATTACGAGTCTATTACGAGTTAACTAGGGGTAATTAATGGTAATTATTATGGTTCAATTATGGGTAAGTAGGAGCCATTTAAGCCCAAGGGCTTAGCTAAACCAGTGGTTGCCCATGCTGTTGGGAATTTAGTTACATTCATGGTGGCATGTGCCCATTTCGAATCACTGTGTCTAAGGAACACTGGTCTACATTAGTGGGTTTACTAGGGAATATGTTATCTATGAATGTTTGGAAGCATCTCTTGGATTTCTACATGAGGTTTTCCTTGGAAAAAAGTAGGGTCCATTTAGAGGTTATAAAGGGTTAATTAGTGGTAAGCATGGATTATTTAGCAGTAATTAGTGGTCAAGTAGGGGTCATTAGGTTTGTGGTTAAATGAGGGTAATTAGGGGTCATTTATGAGAGTAATTAGGGGTTTTTTATGAGGTTAATTAGGGGTTAATCATAAGGTAACCGGTCGTAAATTTTAGTACTCTTTGAGAGGATGGATATTGACAACATACTTGAAAAATATATTGATGGGTGATCCTTCTAAACCCCCCCAAAAGTCATAAGAATTGAACCTTTGGCAACTGTATTCAAAACACTACCTTCAAAAGTAAAATTCTCTTGACTTTTTTTTTTGGCGACTGACATCAATGGTCTGGGATTATCACAAGATTGGGATTGAAAATCCCATGCCTAAGGAAAAATGGCTAATGAATCGAGGTGAGAAAATTTACAGTTGTTTTCTTTGGGAATTTTCATATATATATAGACACACACACACACACACACACACACATATATCAATGTTCAAATTTGATTGATTGATACATACGAATATCAAATAAAGAGGCCACTCTCTTTGAATTTAGAATAAATACTAACGAGAGAGGTTGTTTTCATTTACGAAGAAGAAACAATAGAAGAGAAAGTGAGGTCTCAGGTCGAAGAAATTTATTGTAGACATATAATAGCTTTTATGAGTACTCTCGTCATCTGTAAGTACAGTCATTACTAAGTATCATCGCGCATGTATGGCTCGACAATGAAGCATTTGGGGTTGGTGAGTTAAAATTGTTGCCAATGATTCTATAGAGCGAGAGATTAATTAAATGTCCTTCGATGTGTAAGAGATGGTTAGGTTTTCCTCCAAATATGCACTCTACCAGAACAATACACCAGTTTCACAACAAGAACTCTTCTTCACTTTAGGTTTACAAATCTGTTCATTGGCACTGTAATTGAAAATAGGGTTGTCTTGGATCTCTGTAGCCAGATCTAAAGACCATAGACTTTCGATCTGACACTACATTAGGAATCTTACAAATGGAGCCTTCAAAGCCTTGACAATCCATGCATACAGTTGCTAGAGGTAAATTTTTATTATTTTATATATTCCACATTTGGATCGAGCATTCAATATTCAAGCAACCGAGGTAGGTCTACATCCAATGTCCAAGATTCAAGCAACAAGACATCTGATTATGGTCGAATTTAGCTCGTGGAAAAAATAAATTTGTGAGTGAGTGCCCAATGGGTTAAATCGATCTTAATAGATAGAAGAAACTAAATAGGCTCTTGTTGTTCCTATGCATAATTATGTTGAGAACAAGTTTGAAGTTTTTCAAATAAGCATAAGATCTTCCAAGTATTTGTCAAATAATGTCTCATATTTGCATAATTTTATTTTTGAGCAACTAATAGGCTTGATGTGTAACATCAATTTATTCATGGTTTGGAATTCTACTAAAGAAAAGTAACTTACAATACTACTCCTTAAGGTTGTATACATAAACGTTTTCGTACCCATTTTCATGGGCTAGTGTGCCTAAACAAAACCGTGATGAAGCGGGAAGGATGGAGTTAATCTAGTTATGGAGATTGATTGTTGTAGCATATTTCATCACGTTGTTGCTACAAATGAGCAGTCAGTGTAGGTGGAAATGTCTGGGACATTTCCACCTCATGGATCATGTTATATAAATGCACATTTACCTAATTACTTTTATGACCATATAAAAGTTAGTATCATACCAACCACATTTCCACTACTGGAAGAAATGAATAATGGATTTTCGCATTTCCAATATTATTGTATGTCTAATACAAGAGGAGATGATTAATGAATTTTGCTAACATCATAGTTGATAAAACTATAAAAGACACTCACATTAACCATTATTTCATAATGTGTGATGTGTCAATGGATAAAGAATACAATTATTTGGTGGTTTTTTTATTATTTTTTTATAATTTTTAAAAGGCCAGAAATTATTTTTTTAGTAAAGAATTTCAATTTAAAAGGAAAATAAAACAAGATGACGCTGCAAGGCAACATGTCCCTGTTTTTAATGGTGGGGATTGAAATATAACCACTTAAAAGGGTAGGGATATAGATAGAACTACTTACTACTTGTCATTCCTGAGCACAAGCATAAGGTGTATATGATATAAATATTTGTTAATTTGACTTAAATTCAATCAGAAAACATGTTGTCATCGTAATGAAGGCCCTAGATTGAGAAAGATAGAAATGTGTTCCATGCATATTTGAATAAATATAAGTAATGCAACAATAACCACTCGATGCGAAGAGAGAAACAACATTTATTATGAATTAGTTGTAGTTGGATTTGATTCTGACCTAAACCCTTGGAAAACATTATATAAATGTTATGGCATAGATGTAAGCCTTAATCAATCGTGGAGAAACTTTTTTGATTTAAAATAAGCGGAATAGGAAAAACATCGCCCTGATTCTTGTCATTAAAATAAAATAATGAAAAATCAAAGTGGGACGATGAGTTGCACCTTTTTTTTTCCAAGGAAAAAATTCGTAAATATATTATTCACTTTCAGTAGATGGTCCAATAGGTCCATTGTACAAAATAAGCCAACTAAAAGTTGTCATTACATCGATATTTGCCTCAAATAGAGTACACAATATCTAAAACAGATCATAAGATTACCAACTGTTTAAAGTTGTTATAACAATCATAAAAATACCTCATAAAAAGCATTACAGTTCATCAATCATCAAGTCTGATCATAGCAGACTTTTTTTCATCATTCCTGATAAATCAGGTCAGATATGAGAAAAAATATAGATGGTGATCATAAGCATTGTAACCCAGAGCATCACTAACTGGCTAATAGACTCTAAAGGCATGTGCTGGTAGTTTTTGTAATGTGCTGGAAAAAGACACAGCATCAATAATTTGGCATCCAAGCCATCCACTGAGAAATATCCAACTGAAAAAAAAAGAGTCCTATATAGCCCACAGGTCATGCTCTCGGAAATATGCGTATAATCACCTATGAAACATAAATCAGCCGTAGCATCATATATCCATAGTATCC
>LPNX010248781.1:243798-268556 GCA_001517045.1 Pseudotsuga menziesii
GTTTGAGACATCACCTATGGACCTATGGTAGATTTTGAGGCGGAAGCCATTTTATCTATAAATGGGTGATACATACGCTCTTGCTTCCAAAGGTTGCATTTATTGTTTTAAGAGACACAACACATGGTAAAGCACGTCTAGGTTGCATTTAGTACATAATACTTTATGGAAAACTTAGATGTTTGTGAAAATCAACTCGTTTTCATAGGAACCCACCTTGAAAAGAAAACAAATAAAATCATGATTTAATTGATTGGTGGCCAAACATCTTTTATATTTTGATTGGCTAGTAAAAAAGTAATTTTATAATTTTGAGCAAAAGTTAGGATAGTATATGTGAATTTGAATTGATATATGTGTAGGGAGTAACAAATTTTGGCAAACCAATTTATATAGTCCATGTAGACTCATTGTTCTTGCACAACCACTTATCTTGTGGTTAATGAACATCGATAGGCAATGACAACAAATCAATCAGAATGCTCCTACTCGTAAGTCTCACGGTTTTTGTGTATAGAGATTACTTAGGTATGCAATGTGTGCTACATAGTCATCATCCAACAACAACATGTTAGCAAACATTATGTCCTTGTGGAGAATGGGAGATTTACAATTGTGTTGTAAATGTTTGAGTTCATCTGCCATGCCTAAGACAATGTTATACCGACTCCTCCAATCTAGCTTATGAGAAGGCTTCAACGCCCCACATAGTGATCCATTAACCATGTAGTCATTGAGAAGAATTGTTACAATATTATTCATCTCATCACATGCAGTTATAAGGTCTTGATGACACAAGGTGTTTTTGTGATGGGGGATCGTACTAAAATAAAAACCCATGATACACATAGTAAAATAAAAAACATACAGTAAAAATGTTGACGAAGAATCTCTAGAAATCTAGGATTTGTGGAGATCGACCTCCATCACGTGCCAAAGGTGGAGAGAATAACACCATCTAACACTTATCAACGTAAAAAGATTTTTTTTTTTTAAATATGTTAAAACCATTTTGTTCCACGTTATATTCATCTAAAAGAAACTCATTGGATACTTCATCTTGTAACACTTATCAACGTAAAAAGATTTTTTTTTTTTTAAATATGTTAAAACCATTTTGTTCCACGTTATATTCATCTAAAAGAAACTCATTGGATACTTCATCTTGTTTCAAGGATACTCACTAGGTATTTCCTCTCATTTTAAGGATGGTGTCTAAGATAAACAAGATATTGTAAAAACTTGAAGCTTTAATTGACATAAAATTAAAAGTCATTAAAACAATATGTTTATTAATATTTTGCAGGGCCAGGCTAGTGCCCTCTTTGCAAGGATGGTGAAGAAAATACAAACCACCTCTTCCTTTCTTTCTTTTCTCCACTCAGGTATGACAACACTCACAAGCCATGACAAATCTAAATTCAATTGGGTAGGTCCCTCGGTAGAAGAAGCCTGGAGAACTTGGTCCACAAACCCTCTTCTTGCCCAAGTAAAATCCCTTCTAGTCCTTCATATTTGGGAAATTTGGTTAGCATGGAACAATTCTACTTTCGTAGAAAAGGCTTCCTCCCCCGAGCTGGTTGCAAAACAGGGCCTAGAAATTTTATCATTTTTTCCTCAAACCAGCTCCTAGGATTATTTCTGAAGAATTGATTGACCATACTTTCCCTTGGGCCCATTTTGATGGAGCTTCACAAGAAAATAAAAGTGGGGGTGGGGCAACTCTTTTCATCGGTCCTTCTCATCATTTTAAAATTCAGATGGACCTGGGAACCAGGGCAAATAACTATGTAGAACTAATGGCCCTGAAGCTACTACTTTGCTTTGCTATTTAAAGAGGTTGTAAAATAATTCTGATTTTTGGAGACTCTTTGATGGTGATAAACTGGATAAAAAAAGTTCAAAAATGTCGAAACATAGCACTTGCCGCACGTTATGAAGAAGTTAACAGACTCATTACAAATTTCGATGTCATCACATATCGTCATGTTTACAAGGAAAGAAATGGCGAAGCAGATAGACTTTCAAAGGAAGGGCTTAATTTGGAGGTTGGTCCGTGGAAATTTCTGGAACAGAGAGAAGAAGAGGTATATGAGTTTTATCATAGACCCTTCAATGAGCCTTAGCCTAAGATGGGAAGCACATAACACTTACTCTACATTTTTCTTTAACAATGATCTTGACTCCCAGATGGCAACTGTTTTATTGACTGATTACAGACCTCCAGGATCTCCTTTTGAGTGATCCTCCTGCATCAGAAGATACCGGCCATGACAAGAACAAAACCCTTGGTTTTTCTTTAGCGATAGAGACTCTCGATCGATCCAAACGCTACGTGGTTTTTTTTGCACTAATGACAGTTTACAGTTTACAGCTTAAAGTTTTGCTCTTACAGCAGTTTTGCTACAAATGTCCTTCTTAAAACAAAGGCTTGATATTTATTTTTTTGCATGTTTGTAATGAAACAACAAACTAAACATACGTTATATGTAAACTTTTATGAATCAATAAAAAAGCTTTTTTTCTATATATATATATTAATATTAATATAATTCAATATGTTCCTTATGAAATTAAAAACAAATGGGAGGATAATATTCTTCCTTCCACTTACTTTAAAAAGAAACAATTAATTATTAAAATCACGTCTTTCATTAAATATATTAACAATTATTTAATATAATAAAAATTATTTCTCTATTATTAAATTGGTTAAGACCAATCTAAAGTGGATATTTTAAAAAACAATATTCGAATTAAAAAACAAACGAACATACTTTTAAGGAATCAAAGTTGATTAATAATTCTTTTATTAAAAAGATTCGAACTCTTTTATTAAAAAGATTCGAACATACCTTTCCTAAAGCTTCTTTATAGGATGCCATCCTCATTTAGGATCATAGAATTTTAGGAGAACACCTCAATGTGAAAGTATATAAGCACCACAGGAAAGTGTAACAAACACAAAGCATATTGGTTGTTTTTATTTTTTAGAAGAAGTGAAATTAGCAGCAAAGTTGTTTATGTTTCTTTTAAGAAATGGTTTAATTTAATATAAAAAAATTTAATTTAATAGTTTTACATACCTAAATTTAATTTAATAATTTAAAAATGTTATAATTTAATAGTTATTTATAACCCAAATTTAATCTCATAATTTAGAAATGTTTTGATCTAATAGTTATATCCAGGTCAAAGTTAAAGTTAAAGTTTGACATGAAAATAATTGGATAGTAAATAAGAAGTCATAAGAAAATGTCATTGTCATTTAGAAAAATCAAAATTGTATAAAATTTTTATAAAATTTGCATTTCTTCACTAACAAAATTTTACCAAAATAAAATATATTTTTTTCTATTAACAATAAAAAGGATAAATAAATGATTAAACTTTGGTAAATCTATAGTATAATGTCAAGTAGTTAAAATATTAATCATCATATTTGTTTGAATAAACCAATAAATATTTTTTTAGAAATATAAAAAAAATCAATCGTTAGTTTCATTAATATGTTAGTTTATGAAATGTGAAAAAAAAACTTAATTGAATATCAAAATAAATATTTGAAAATTTTAGTTTAAAATTTTATTCAATAAATTTATATAAAAGATATTATACTAGCATTTGCACCGAGAGGGTAAAAATATTATGTCTTTCCGCAACTAAACCTTTCTGACCTACCTTGGGAGACTGGAAATTACTTTTTAACATATCTCCGTGTGTTTTTACTCAAATTTTGAGGGGGAGGGATCGCTCGATGCAAAATTTAACTCCGCATCCAATGAGTACCCATAGTGCATTCTTTTGACGTACCCCTCTACCCCCAAAACAAGAAATACCTATAAAACGTGACGATGATAAAGAAATACCCCATCATCACATTTTTTTAGGTATTTCATGTTTTTGGGGTGGGGGGGTCCGTTAAAAGTATGCAGTGTGGGTACTCGTTGGATGCAGAGTTAAGTTCTGCATCCAACGGTCCCTCCCGCTCAAAATTTGAGTAAAAACACAAGGAGATATGTTGAAAATACGAACAAAAAAAATAGTTTTTTTAATGAAAAATTTGTCGAGTCAACCATTATGGTTGAATCATTTTATTTAAATTCTATTGGTTCTTGAATTCCAATTCACAAGAATTTATTGTTGGCTCGTTTTCTTATAAAGCCCATTTTAGACCCCAAATTTCCTCTAATGACCTCTACTTCTAGTCCTATGGATATTTCCCCCCTCAGCATAGACATTCCTTTAAACCAAAGCCAGACTGATTCACTGGTTATCATCCACCACCAAACCATTTCATCATCAGAAGTGATGGCAGATTTTGGAGAAGATCCAGTGGTATCCATGGGAAAATATTATTGGAGTAAAAAGGATAAAGCTGTGGTTAAAAGGGGAGCCAAGAAAGCCAGAGAAGGCTCAGCCAAACATGCGGTTGCCCTTGGTCAGGTCATTTGGAAGGCAGACACAAGTGATATTCAACAAGAGGCAATGGACACAACAGCTTCCATGGGAGTTTTCGTTGGAGCTAATTTTAACTCAATTTCACAATTAAGTTTGGCTCTTGGTGAAAAAGAGAAGGAATTGTAGAAGGACAAACAGGACTTAGCAGAAGCAGAAAAGAGGCATGAACAAGAAATCGACCAGTTGAAACGAGAACATGAAGACAAAGTGCAACAATGGAAAAACAAAGCTAAACAATTCAAGCACCAGCTTGAGAATGCAAACGTTTTGAATCAACAACAAGCAGAGCAAATTGCTCATGTCAATCAATAGCTGAAAGATGCTCATCTAGACTCAAAAGCCTCGTCTTTTTTTGGATCTAACACATGAGGATTTCAAACAAGTACTCTGTAAAGTACACCAAGAGTTCTGACAGGTTGTGATAGATTTGTATATTTGTTTTGATGAGATGCAAGGGTTGTATGACAAGTTTATTAAGCATTCTGAAACCCTTGAGGATCACCATCATCAGATGAGAAAAGAATCCACTACTTTAGAGCAAGTAACAGGTTGGAAAAAGCATATTAATGAAATACCTGATGGCTTTCCAATATTAGACAAATTACAGGTCAAAACAACTGAAGTTGCCATTGAGACATGGGAGGGTATCTGCGATTCAGTTGAAGCTTTAATCAATGCAGGACAAATGATTTATGAGCAGAGGTGGTCAAATTCAAAGAATTTGATAACCTATTTGAGCTTTCCTGTTTGTGGATCTTATCAGTGAGGAACCTTCGCCTAAACTTCATTTGGAACAAGTGGAAAATCACTTTGATGATTCCAAAGAGTTGATCCAACAAATTAGTGAGCTGACGATGCAAGAAATCGAGAAATGGATCGCAGATCCCCATGCTTCGATAGCTCAGATATAACTGTTCATCAAAGGATGGAAGAAAATGAGAGAGGAGGATATTTCCTCCCAAATTTGCAAGACCGATATTTAGTTGAGGAATGCTCATTTTCAGGAAGTCGATGACATTATGGAGATATTTTCCAAGTGGTGTTCCACCCTTGGGCACACTTAGAAACTATTTGATTGTGTAGTTCTATGTTTTGGGAATATTTTCTTTTCTCGTAAGTTTGTAATCTTATTTAAAGAGAGGTAGACATTGTGTTATTTGGACTGCCTTGTACTTGCAATTTGCGTGTCTTTAACACTTTGGATACTGTTCTTTGCAATTTTATTTGTTAAGTTGCTCTAAAGTAAGTTGAAAGAAGTAATTTGATTTGC
Organism: Pseudotsuga menziesii; assembly: GCA_001517045.1. Classification (NCBI taxonomy): domain Eukaryota; kingdom Viridiplantae; phylum Streptophyta; class Pinopsida; order Pinales; family Pinaceae; genus Pseudotsuga; species Pseudotsuga menziesii. The sequence continues at coordinate 249,530 of LPNX010248781.1, forward strand.
GTGTTTGCACATTAATTCGTTGTTTTCTTTCATATCTTATATCCTACAATAGTTCTATCTTGAAATCATTACTCATTGTGTTTAAGTGTCCTTATACAGTTAATTAGTAGTTGGTTATTTTTTCAATCTTTTTTTGTTTATTCAAAGCGAAGAGTGGAAGTCGACAAGAAATAAATTAAAAATCCGGAATCTGACATTTTGAATTCTGGAAATTGTATGTTTTCCAATAAGGAATACCCTATGTTCCGATTTTATATCCGTCGATTTTCGATTTTTGACATTTTGGATTCCGAAAATTGTATGTTCACCTTTCAGTTAACCTTAAACGTGTCGAAATGTCTCGGTTTTCAATATGCGAAATATCGCATATCGGAATCGAGAAGCCAACAAATGATTTAAAAATAAACTTGAGTATCCGGTTTTCGATATCCGAATTATTGGGAATCGAAATTTGCTGATAGCTGAAATAATCCTAACAAAAACTAGAATTTCTGGTTCTGGATACCCGATTTCGGAAATTGCATATCGTGTTTTAGAAATCGGAAATAAATATTATAAAATATAAATATTCATAATATATATAATGTGTTTTTAATTTGTTTATATGTATTGGAAATTATATGATTTTATTTTATTTAGAGAAACGAGTTAAAAAGTATTTTAAAATTTAATCATTTTAAAGAATAATAATTTATAATTTATACAGAAAATTTCTAAGAAACAGTTTTTTGTAATTGTATTGGATTTATATTTTTCTTGAGCATGGTATATGAAGTTTATAGATTGAATAATAACAATTATTTTCGATTTTCGATTTTCGACATTTCAGATTCCCGAAATTGTATGTTCACCTTTTCAGTTAATCTTACACGTGTCGGAATGTCTCGGTTTCTGATATCGGAAATATCGCGAATCCGAATTGGGAAGCCAACAATTTATTTCAACAAAAACATGAGTATCCGATTTTCGATATTCGAAATATTGGGAATAAAAAATCACGGTTATCGCAAATAACCCTAACAAAAACTTGAATTTTCGGTTATCGATACCAGATTTCAGAAATCAGGTATTGTTCAGAAATCAGAAATAAATATTATAAAATAAATATATATATATATATAATGTGTGTTTAATTTGTTTATATATATTGGAAATTATATGATTTTATTTTATTTAGAGAAATGAGTTAAAAAGTCATTTAAAATTTAATCATTTTAAAGAATAATAATTTTTAATTTATAGAGTAAATTTCTAAGAAACAATTTTTTAAATTTATTGGATTTGTATTTTTCTTGAGCATGGCATATGAAGTTTATAGATTGAATAATAACAATTATTTCTATTAATAAATATGAAGTTTAACCCCGGATGCAGATGATGAGAGTCAAATTGGAAATGATGGAATGGACAGGGCTATTGTCGCAAAACCACGTTGTACTTGTCATCCCATCACATTTCCACCTATCCTGCACTCGTTATGCATTAATGAAGAGGGTCTTGATGTCCAGGCTCGCCAAGTTGGTCATCTGTTGAGTTTTAATGTTGGGATTACAGTTGATTCGATATTCACGTCTGTCATGAAGAGTGGCGCCTCCACTGCTACAGCAGGTTCCATTGGTAAGTTTAGGTACAACATGATCATGATTAAATTTTCTGTTTATTATATTCTGTGATCCGGCAGGGTCCCAAGAAGGAGGCATGGAGTTGATAGGTTAAATAGACGTTCTGAAATAGGAGTTTATTATGTCTGTTCATATTATTTCTGCGTAACTTCTTTCTCTGCCAAGTTTATAACAATTTTTGTATGTGCGCGATGGCTGGTACGGTTAATCCTCTTTATCCATTTCCATTTCATCCAAGATGACATTAATTAGTCCCTGTCGACAAAGCTCTGTCAGCACGTATCGGCTTCAATGGAGGACATCGTCGGTACTTAGCTAAGGCAGGATTTGACCCGCACGGTCATTTCGTTATCTGGTTACAGTGCAATTTCGCTTCGTCAGGGATTGGAAGTGGTACATCAATATTTTCTCCCCATTAATGGTTGTCGTGTCTCCTGTTGGTTTTAGCATTGTTATGAACCTTTCTCCCTCATTTCGTTGAGATATTTCTTGGCTAACAGCTCGAGTCTTGAGGCACTTTTGCTCTTCCCAAATTTTGTTGCAAAAATCGTTCTATCTGCCTTTGCTGCGTTTTGTTCTGCATCTGAACCATCATACTATGTCTAAGCAGCGTGGCACGTCTCGTCGTGTTGTGAGTGGTCGCAGTCGTGCGCAACAAGGGGTGCACATGACAAAGGTAGATAGTTATAACAATGAGATTTTTCCATAAGTTCAGTCCATAATAGATGACTGGGAAACCAGGATAGTAAACAAGAACCTTGCTCATGATATTGATGGTGGCAGCCCCAACCACTCTTAGATTGTCAAAAACATGATGCACCCAAATGGAGGAAATGCTAGCCAGATGGAACCATACTAAATTAGCAATTTCATAGGCTATGACCAAAATGGTGGAATTAGATATGGTCATAATGCACAGAAATGTCATGGCCATCTGGAAAAAATTAGCCCTGGGAATTGACTCCTTGGGTGATGGAGGTAGAGGCAGTGTCTCTATGGCTCCATTTGGTTCAATGAATGTCGACCCTACCATTCCTGTTGCAACTACAGTGCCTGTTCCAATTCCGACTACGATTATCCAGCTTTCCAAACGAGCTTGTGATTTTGATGCTTCTGTGGGGAAAGCGGTTGTCCTGCCACTGAATCCTAGTCTACCATCTTCAGACGAGGAACTATTTGGGCCTTGTCCTATCATTGAGGAAATGCAAGACCCGACTGTCACTATCAGCGATGCTAACCCATGAGCTTGTTTATGTTTTGTATTTGTCTATTTCACTTACTTTGGTTTACCTCTAAGTTTATGTTGGTTTTTAGTTGTCAAGGTCTCTTCATAAACATTCCCTCATAGTAATTTTGTACGTAGCCCCCCATATATCACATGGGTTATTGTGGCTCTTTTGAATATCTCTGTAATTTTGTATAAACTTTACTTAGGCAGCACGTTCCATTTTCGGTATGGTTTTTATGCTCTTTACACTACAACTGTAGAGTTTTTTTTCTTTTGACGGATTGGGGCGGTTGTTAGAATATTGTTTTCACTTGACCAGAATTATCGATATTTTGTAATTTTTTGTATAGTTGATTAATAGCAATGTAGACTTACAAAAAAAAAGAATATGAAGTTTAAAGATCTAATATATCTAAATATATTATTTATTTTAATAAACCTAAAGTTTAAAGATGTAATATACGTGAATAGTTTGATTTGGGTATATGAAATTTATTTAAAATTCCAATAACATAGGATTTGCGAAATGCAAAATGTCGAAAATGGGAAATCGGGAAATCGAAAATCGAAACATAGGGTGTACGCAATTTTGATACGTTTGTAGTTTTGGAAAGATTGTAATGTTTTGCAATTGAATAAAATAACATTATTACTCATGTTATGTTCACTTATTAAATTTGTTTCATCAATTTTGAGTTATTTCTCTATATTTGTGGTATACTGATCATACTTTGGTCATGCATTTAATGTTTTGAATTATATACTCATTTTCCATTACAAGCTTGACATATGGAATGTACATTGAAAAAATGCATTTATTTAATTTACATACTTCTTTGCTACAACTCATGAATGGTTATTGACTCCTAATACTAATTTGTTAATTAGTATCACTTCATAGGATGGTTTTGTAACTTTATTTAATAGGAAAATGAGTTTGATCGAGTTTTGTTTCTATTTTTACTATTGTTTTTGTTAGACATTTAGAAATAGTAGTGTTGCCACTCATTTGATTTCAAGTTTTCATAATGACGTCTAATTTTTATTTTTATTAATATGTGTTTGATAAGTTTTAAAGGATATTATATCTTACTGATTCTAAGCACCTTTATTATATCCAAAACTATATATACTATAAAGAGTTGTGTCCCACACTGAATTAAATAAATTTAAACACTGTTCTTTTAAAAAGTCTTAAACTTATTTATGGAAATTGTGAAAGTGTTTAAACTGTTTAGGCTAAATATTTTTAAATGAAAAATTACAACTACGCTTAAAAGAAGTATGCCAATTCACGTCAATTGGCATATTGATATATTTCCTAATTAACAAGTATGTAATGTATTAGAGAAAGAAGTTAAGAGACCATCGAAAAGTTGAAATTAAAATGCGCAACTGAAAATTTGGAAATAGAAAGTCTCGGAAAGTTTAGATTTGGCGTTTCAGGCTTTTGCATTCCGCACAGTGCAAAGTGAAAATGGGAATGAAAAATATTTGAACCAAAAACGTATCGAAATTGCGCATTTTGCATGCCGACAAAAATAAATTTGCAAAGAAGAACATTAAAGCTCAGATTTTCATGTGAGGAAACCGGAAGTTGAAAAACACAAAATGTTAAATGCGAACATGTAAATTCGAATTTACAATTTAAGCTTTGCGATTTATTCAAAGCAAAAAGCGGAAGTTGGCAAGAAAGAAATTAAGATTCCAAAATCCAACATTTCGGAATCCAAAAATACCTTTTTCAAGCACAATTACAGGAATAGAGCTTTTTTCCTATGTTTTCCAATAAGGAACACTGTATGTCATGATTTCCGTTTCCCCATATCCCTATTTATGACATTTCGAATTCTGGAAATCCTATGTTTTCCAATAAGGAACACCCTGAGTTCAGAATTTCCCAAACCTTTAGTCTAGAGACCAGTTGCATTCTTCATCATCATAAACAGGTTTCAAACTATCGATTGATGATATATGGATCTGATGATTTCGGCTTTTAGTTTTTAAATTTATACGGATATAAATGATGCAAGGATTTAGAGTTGTGTGAATTTGAACGAAACGGAAGCAGTGGAACATGACAAACTCCAAATCCAATTGTCATCATTTGCAAAGTCAATCAATAAATATAAGCCAAAAAACATTACAACTCTTTCTATTGCCACTGATAGCCAAAAAACAGATATTTACAGAAAAAATGAAGCCCTCCCATTTGTCGAAAAACAGGGTTACAGATCAGACTGGCAATCTACCTAGAAAGAAAACACGACTGAACCAGAATGATTGGGATTTTTTCACAAGTTTAAGAAAAATATTCTTAAATGAAAACATAAAAAGTAACCATTAACAGTAGTTGTTTTTAAAACAGAGAAAGAGTATAACAAAGACTGAGAGAATAACATGGTCAATCAAATAATTGTTCATGAGGCTTGAGCTTGATTCCCAGTATCCTGGAGAAATCAATCCAATTGTCTAAAATGGTGTGTAGGATGAGCATGACTTTGTCCTGCTGAAGAAGAATTTCGCCATGGTGCTCATGTTTTTCCACTAAAGTTTTTCCTAGAATAAAATTCTGCGACCATTGCAACTCCAGGGATTTTTGATACAGAGAGAGCCTTCCTTTGGAAGTGCCAAGATCGGGGAGTAAATCATTAAAGTCATTTTTTATCTCTTCAGGCCGCAAGCAAATGCCTTCCAACTGCGCTTGTCTCTTTGCATTCTGGATGTTGACTTGCACTGACTCAGGAATATCTCGGTTATAACATTTTCTCTTTTCCACAATCTTTTTGTGTCAACGGAGGGGCAAACTCATAGGATTTGGCTTGTTATCCCCTCGAAGGGAAAAAACAAAGTGGAAAATTTTACAGTGAGGCATAATAACAGGCAAGACAGATATCAACAAGAGCCGAAAAAGTAGATTAATCAAGAAAATGATTGCTACTCTTGTAAACAAATAGCATAAACATAACATTTCCATTATATTATAATATCACATTGGATTATTTCATTTAAAAACCTCACTGCTAAACTGTCATTATATATAAATCTATGAAGAATGACATTTATATATCTGAGGATGCTGCTGGAAATAAAGTTTTAAGATAAATGAAAATGGACGGCATAGATCATGTCCTAGATTTGAAAGATTTGTTGTTTGGAGTGCGTGATAATCACGACCGCTTAATGATTAAGCAACAAAATATTAGTATAGGGTTTATACCCAGTATGGTACGGAAGTAGGGGTACTCAAAAAAGGAAATATCCATACCATCATAAGAAGGGGTCGATGAGGTGACAAATGTCAAGTTCACAAACTAAGAGATAACTTCAGGCTAATAACAAGTGAGGCTGACAGTCACTTCTACGATTAATATGATGACATTATGGCAAAAAGGGGCGACGTTATAATGATGTTATGATAACAAGTGAGGGTGACAGTCACTTCTATGATTAATATGATGACGTTATAGCAGAAAGGGGCGGCATTATGATGGCGTTAAGATATTTCAGTACGTTTTAGTGGCCTTTCTCGTCCTCCAAGAGATGAGGGAATTATATACAGATCACATTAATCTCAAGATATATATATATACTACATCATGAAAATACCGAACTCATAATAATATTTCGTAAGATTTAGTCAATAAATAGAGCCTCCTACTGAGGCAAATATCATTTGGACCTCATTTATGGTTTTTTATGTGCACAAAAACTCAACTTGTGAGCATAATTATTTCCCCTCTCATGGTTGTCGAAGAAAAAATTCCCAACATGGTGATATCAAAGGCCGGAATGGGAAGAGATGGGAAGATAAGTTGGGAGTCCTACTACCGATGTAGGGGCTATAGTTTCTGGAGTGACATGGGACTGGTAAATGAGAATGTTTCCAATTTTGATCCAAATAAACAAGTAATTAGACTGCAACCAATTGCAGATATGAGAAAAGATGCAAAAGCTATTTACGCCTAAACAAATAATTTAATGTTGCTACATTTTTGGAGCTTATTCAACATTTTGACTTGTAACTGGTGTTTTAGGGTTTGGAATATGAAGGAACGAGCAATTTCACATTTTGTCATTTCATCTCTTGTTTGCTACCTTGCTTGTATTATGAAAATATTGATAATTGAGGCATTTTGTTCATTTTTAGCTTGTCCAACATTGTCATTGTGTACAAAGCACTTTTGTCTAACATCAATTTCCAAAATTATAATTTTTAATTCTTGAAGAGAAATTATGACTTTACAGTTCTAGGAACAACTAGAACCCTTTGGAAGGGGTGAGAAGGGTTCAAATTTGAACGTTGTATAGGAAACAAGAGTTCATTTTCTTGTGATTGACACATTCAATTAATTGTAAATCCATCTGACGTTTTATTTCCTATTCAAGTTATCGCATATGCATAAAATATATTTTGATGTCTCACTTCGATTTTCTTTTGCAAATGTTCGTGAATATACAGAGTAAGCTAGGAGGTTGTTCATTGGAGTTGTAGACATTACTGTGTAGAGATATTAACCATCATGTGGATTGTATAAATGCTTCATGCACGTGTTTTTGCGAAAAAATATGCTTTCATTTTCAAAATTACAACATAAGCATCTTCTAAACATCTACTGAAGAATTTTTTTTTTTAACGGCCACCAAAACTTTCATTTACAATATTTGACATAGAAAGAACTCCAATGTTAAGATTTCAAACAAAGCTTTCGAATTCCAATGCTACTGTTACGAAATTCTAGGACTACGATATATAATTTTCAGAATTATCAAGAAACATACCACCATTTCACTCCAGCGCTAAAACATTGTCAAAATGCCTGAAACTTGTATTCGGTATTTGATAAATCGATTATCAATTTATTGAACACACACACACACATATATATATATATCAAATACCAAAGACCAAAATAATATATACCCACAAATTTGAATTATTATTTTGGTCTTTGGTATATATATATATATATCAAATATGAATACCAAGAAGGACATATGTTTATGGTTTCCAATATCCGAAATATCGGAAATCCAACAAATTATTTTAACAAAAACGTGAATCTCCAGTTTTCGACATCTGATATGTCGGAATCGGAAATAGCAGTTACGCCAAATAACCGTAACAAAAACTGGAATTTCCGGTTTCCGATATCCAATTTTGAAAATTGGGTACCGTGTTTTGGAAATCGAAAATTCAAAATGTCAATTTTTTTTTAAAAGTTCATTTAAGGAAATAAGAGTTTATCTAAAAAATTTATACTTTAATTATTTCCTGATATATAATAACTGTCCTACATAATAAATTTCACAGTGAGTGTCTCAGTTCCTAAGACACTTTAGTCTAAAACGCAATTATTTCAAATTTTCTTGGATGTTTCTTGAAACAAAAGTAGATCTCTTACATCAACAAGTTATCAAATAAAAATAGTACATTTATAGAGAAAACAATGAGAAGCTTTTAAAGCGTTTGAAGCAAGTAAGCTTTCCTCTTGTTTCCTACGTTGAACAAATGCAAAGGCGTGAAAGAGATGTAACTCTTGATATTGTAGTGAATGTAAGCTCTTGTCTATCAGTGTTTCCAATATTTATTGTAAGATTTTGTAGGGTCATACCTTGGGCTTTATGAATTGTTAAAGCCCATGCCATACGAAGTGGTAGTTTCCCACGAGATGCCCTTGTTATAGCGGATATTGGAACATAAGTAGGATTCAAAGCATTCCATAAGGGTCCTTTGTAATAGAGGAATTCAACAACAACAAAAGATGGTAAGCTAAGAGGTTGTTCATTGGAGTTGTAGACAATATCAATGACAATGTCAAAATGCTTGAAACTTTTATTTAGCATTTGATGAATTGATTATCAATTTAGCAAACATATATATATATATATATATATATATATATATATATATCAAATACCAAATACCAAAATAATATGTACCTGCAAATATGAATACATATATATATATATATCAAATATGAATACTGAAGAAGGACATATGTTTCCGGTTTCCAATATCCGAAGTATCGGTAATCGGATTTGGGAAGCCAGCAAATTATTTGAACAAAAACCCGAGTCTCCGGTTTCCGATATCTGAAATATCGAAAATCGAAAAATCTTGGATATGCCAAATACCCTTAACAAAAAATCGAATTTGCAATTTCTGATATCTGATTTTGGAAATTGGGTATTGTGTTTCGGAAATCCAAAATCCAAAATGTGAATTTTTTTTCATTTTTATTTAAAGTTCATTTAAGGAAATAAGAGTTGATCTAAAAATTTTATACGTTAATTATTTCCTGATATATAATAATTTTCCTACTTAATAACTTTCACAGTGAGTGTCTTAGTTTCCTGAGACAATTTAGTCTAAAAGGAAATTATTTCAACATTTCTTGGATGTTTCTTGAAACAGAAGCAGATTTCTTACATTAACAAGTGATCAAATAAAAATATTACATTTATAGACAAAACAACGAGAAGCTTCAACCACAATTTGCTTTTAAAGACTTTGAAGCGAGTAATCTTTCCTCTTGTTTCCTACGTTGGACAAATGGATTGTATTGCATTCGAGAGTATCTAGAAAAAGAGAAAGGTAGAGAAATGTGAAGGCCTGAAAGAGATGTAACTCTTTATATTGCAGTGAATGTGAGCCCTTGTCTATCAGTGTTTCCAATGTCTATTGTAACATTTTGTAGGGTCATACCTTGGGCTTTATGAATTGTTAAACCCCATGCCATACGAAGTGGTAGTTGCTTACTAGATCCCCTTGTTATAGGATATATTGGAACATAAGTAGGATTCAAAGCATCCCATAAGAGTCCTTTGTAATAGAGGAATTCGACAACAACAAAATATGGTAAGGGAGGTTGTTCAATGGAGTTGTAGACAATGTCAATGAATTTTCCAAGTGAACCGTTAACAAGTCCTGCTTGAACCCATAAATTAGCGGTTAACATGACTTGTTGACCAATAGCAAGTAGGACCTTTAATGGAAACTTATCATCATCAATGGATCCATGGCCATGTTTGTTCCTTTGTTCTGCAAAGCAATGTGCAATTGACATATTAATTTGTTCCAGTAGGTGTTTGTTGTGCAGTGCAACATAGGTATTGGTGGGATACAAGTGGATATATTAATGAAAAGAACAGTTTTCCACATCTGAAAGGCATGAGGTTGTTCTTGTCATTAGGAGTGCCCGGTCTTCAACAGTTGGTGTTCCAATTCGTAGGTTTAGCAAGAGTTTCCAAAAGGAAGTTTGAGAAGGATTATTTCCATCTTGTCGAAAAATTATTTCTAGTGTGATAAAAGTATCAAATGTACGCCAGAGAGTTGTTCCGACGGATAAGCATGCATACATGGGGATGTCCTTTACATGAGGCAATTGTCTGAAGTCACCAACAAGGATTATGGAACAACCACCAAATGGGATTGTACAATCTGAGGGGAAATCTTGACGTAAGCGTGCATCAATTTGTGTTAACATTTTTGGTCCAATAAAGCTCATTTCATCTATGAGAATATAGCGAATATGGCGGAGTTCTTCTTGAAGTTTTGAAAGAGATTAGCCTTCAAGGGGGTGCATTTCACCAATGGGTATTCGAAGAGCAAAATGTATTGTATATGCATGTATGTTAAAAGCAACAACACCAGTTGGAGCAAGGATAAGAAGTGGGGAGGCACTTTGTTCAGATCAAGTTTGTAGTGCATATTTTAAGCAAGATATGAGGTAAGATTTCTCGGTGCCTACAGTACCTTGAATCACCATTTTGAGTGATGGAGCTAATGTAGTGTTTCTAAAATGGTAAATGACAGCATCAAAGACTATGTGCTGTGTGGGAGACAAGGAATCGGGTGAATTGGACAATGATAGGGTGTCTTCATGTAGCTGGGTGGACAAGCGACTGAGGTCAATGAATGATGTTGTTGTCTGATGCAAGTGGGTGGTTATATTGTTATGTGTCCAATTGTGATTTTTGTCAAAATCATGATGTCCAATCATTTCAAGGTCATCAATTCGAATGTTATTTCTTGGTCGCATTTGAGAGAGAAGTTCCCATTCATCCATGGTTTGGGACAACGAAAAGGTAATAGCGTCAGAGTTTGAATCATCGGATAGAGGTGTAGAGGCTTCTTCTTATACACATTCAACATGCCAGACAACATATGTGCCTTTAATGTGATTCCAGTGAGAAATAATTTCAAAAGTTGTTGTTCCAATATCTTGAGGGATGGAACGAAAAGGTTTGCATAGAAGAGGTTCTCTCCAACAAAATGGTTCAAAAGATGAAGAATCAAAGGGAGGAATGGAAATGAATTGTGGATAGACTCTAACAATATTGTTATGCAAGTTTCGTTTCCATGGAGTTTTTTCCTATCATGAGAGAAAGACCAAGAACGAGCAGCTTCAAGTAGGGTTAGATGTTCAAGAGCAATTTGTCTTTGCATGTATGCAAATATGAAGGGGGGGTTGGAGGAGTGTTATTAGTGCCATTAGAAACATGACGAAAGACACTTTGACTGACATTCAACGAAAATAAGTGATAGCTACAAAGTATAAGTGGAAGATTTTGCAGCATGTGACATGTCTCTTGTGCACTAATGTCTCGTTCTGCAACTGTTTGTGCAAGCAATTGTTTGATTGGCTGAAGAATGGGGTTGTCACTTGGTGATGCATGTGCAAGGCGAGAGATAATTGTATGGTAGCTTTCTGATTTTGGCTCTACTTTTGATGCATACTTTGAAATGTATTTGAGGACGGCATGTCTAGAAAGAAGAGGTTGGCAATCAACATTAGCCCTCCATATTGAAAGCATGGTATTGAGAAGGGAATCATTTCTTGCAGGATTGTATGTTTTATGTCCATTTGAATAAATGAATAATGAAGAAGCATCTTGTAGCTCATATGGAAAACCTTATTGACATTGAACAAATGTTCCTTTTTTGCGAAGGCAAGTTGATTCTGAACATCTGGTGTGTCTTTGAACAAAATTTACAAGTTCTTCGTAGTCAACTGAGTAGTTTGATGAAAATATCGATGGTGATGCAAGACTGCATGGATCATTTGTAGTAGAATGGTGTAACCCAAATGTTGACAAGTGGGAACTATGAGGATTCCAAGCTGTAACATATGTGTCAAAGAAATTTTTGTAGCCTCAACTGCAAGAACATCTTCCCATTCTAAGGTGTCCATATTTGGTGCATCTACCAACCAAATAAAACCATGAATGCGTGTGGATCCTCTATGCTGCCATTTAAACCTACATGGGAGGAAAAGGAATATATTAGAAATGAAATGTATAAAGTGAGAAATATGAAGAAAAAAATAAGAAGGAAGAGATGGTAGAATACTTGTACCAAAAATCTGTTATATGAAAACGTTTTTGAAGCACCTCTTTAGGGAATGTTTTGAATCTATTGTGCATGTATTGTGATGTAATATGTGGATTTGATATGATGTTTTGAACTTTCCATTGGTAGTATTGAGCTACACCGGTAGAATTTCTAGCAGGAATTAGAACATGCAAATCTGGTCATTTTGTGTCAGTTGCACTAAGGGTAAAGAAGAAAGTTGGTGTACCTTGTTGATTGATCATATTTCTCAGTTCAGCCCTACTTTTGTTCCAATATGAGCGTGTTCTACGCAATGAAGACCCAAACCTTGCGACCTACTCACCAATTTTCTGATTAGGCATGTCTTGCAATTAGTTAACAAGCTCAAGTATCATCGAAGGTAGTGTATCTTCAAGATTAATTTTGACAAAAACAGAGGCAGTAGCTTTACTCCGATGATGCATAATTACATTGTATATGTAGTACTGGAACCGAGGATGTTGGACAAATCTATTGTCATGATAATGAATCAGGTGAAGTGCATATTCGTGCATATCAACCTCATGAATGCGTGTGGAACAAAGTTGGAAAAGCCATGGAAATAAATTATTTTGTGTTGTACTCATTGATAGGGGAAATGCCTACAGGGGGCCAATCAATGGAAGTTGGTAGTGGGATATTTGGTATGTGTAAAAACTTTCTAATTTCTTCAACCTTAGTTCTAGCATTAGTTTGTGTTGAAATAAATGAGGAGGATTCTAATTCATAGGGTTCAAATGAATTTGGTGGTTGAACTGTAGAGGACAAGCTTTGCTGATGAGATAATGTAGCATTGCTATTAACATGCAGAATCCAAGGTGAAATGTATGTTGAGACAAGAGGCAATGAAGCTAATGCATTTGGATGGACCTATACATCCTTGTAGTATGGGTCGTTTGTCATTTTGTTTTGAAGGGTAGCAAGAACATGTGTTCGACTAACAAACAGTTCATATGGATTGTTTGTAGAGTTGCATTTGCGAACAACAAGGATGTCAAGTTATGATATTAAATGGAGCGGGTATTTGGAAATATTGGAAATGTCTTGGGGGAAGCAATTAGTATGTCGAGAATATTTATATTGACCACCATGAGCATGTGTAACTTGTAACATTGGGTTAGCATGACTAATGAGCATTTATTCGACTTGTGTAAGTACTGCAAGGATAGGTGGTTGGATGCCTAGTTCCATATTGTTTTCGAATGAAAAGCGATGGCCTTTTTGTTCTACTAGAATACAACGAGAACAAGTGTATGCATCATGGAATTCTTTAGTTACAATACCACGGTAACATTCTTTGCAAATCGAGCATACATGCATATCAGCCATTTGGTCCATTTTTTTATGAAATCATTGATGTGCATCATCAAGGCGGGTGTTCGATGGATTTAGCATAGGTGGTGGAAGTGAAGGTCTGTTGGACGGTTCGGGAAGAGAAACTGAAGAAGAGATATCCACAAGTAGTCGAGCAACTCTGTAAAGAAGACATTGTTTCTTGTTATTTTTATCTCTGTTATGTGCATATACAACTCTTATTCGTGCATTGGCTTGTTCATTGTCATGAGTTGGCATAATGCCTACAAGGAAATCGTAAATTTTTTAAAGGCTTACAAGATTTGATTGCTGGAAGCGACACATTTTCTATATGTATTAACTGCAAAGTATATCGATATAAAGCAGAAGACAAAAATAAAATGTTAACTAATTGCATGTTGGGAACTAATAATGTACCTTAAAATAATATTGATGGAATAAATATTTTTTTCAGGTCCTACCTTGATATAATTGTAAGAAAGCAGCAATATAGAAGAACAAATTGTAGTATGAAAAAGAATATATGAAAAAAATATTATTTGTGTTATGTACAGAAGAATGAAAACTTGTGCTAAGAAATAAGATAAGAAAGGTCTTAATTCAATAAATAAACATAATAGCAAATTAGTATTATATTCAAAAGTAATCATATAGGTTGCATCAACAATTTAGGTAAAAAATGTTAAGTGATAGCTTGTAGAGTGAAAGTATCAGATAGCAAAATAGAAGTGCTATAAGGGAGTTAAAAAAAAGACCCTGCTATGTTGAACTATGAAAGAGGGACTTAAAATAGAAAATTGAAAACATTCATTACAGAAAATAAAGAATATGAGAATATATCAGGTTGAAAAAACGTATATATTTATGTATCCGGTGAAGTTGTCAATTATGTATTTTCAAATAATATGAGAATGTATCAGGTCAAAAGAACGTATATATTTATGTATCCGGTGAAGTTGTCGATTATGTATTTTAAACCATGACAATTACAACTTTTAGGTGCACAATTCCGTAGAACGTATTACTTCTAACTAAAACAGTAAGAAGTAATTGTTTGTTGCAAATCCTCTATACTATTTCAACAATTGATGTTGATTCAGTTGAGAGAAGACATGGGTCTTTTGCTGAGATTCCCAAAACATTCATTATAGACAATAAAGAATATGCCTATGTATCAGGTTGAACAAACCTATATATTTATGTATCCAATGAAGTTGTTGATTATGTATTTTCAACCATGACAATTACAACTTTTAGGCATGCAATTCCGTAGAACGGCTCTGTTCTAACTGAAAGAGTAAGAAGTAATTGTTTGTTACATATCCTCTGGACTATTTCATCAATTGATGTTGATTCAGTTGAGAGAAGACACAGGTATTTTGTTGAGATGACCATGAGTTGGTTTGCAGCATCATCAAAATCTATCACACCATGAGATATCTAGTTACATCTTCGAAGTCAACCTTTAGTATGTATCGATAGTCACATTCAGGAAACTCCCCATCACATTTACCACAATTCCAAATGTCACCATCAACAAAAAGAGGGCATTCAAGGAAATGAAAGTCATCCATGTTAACATTTGTGATGGTTGCAACAAGAGAATACCAAACAGTTTTTTCAGATGGTTGAAGAGTTTTTAACTCATTGATGGTAATGGTTTTAGGAGGACCAGAATGAGAGGCACTGAGTTTTCGGCTCAAAGAGGGTGATGTTGGACGAAATCCATTGTCATGAAACCATTTATGGAGAACTGAATTTTGTTCAATATTTGGGTTTATAAATATAGTAGTGTTGGAGATAGTGCCAACAATTTTTCCATTCAAATATGTAACATAGTCGCCTTTGATTACTACAACTGGAGGAGTAGGTAAACCCCGAAGGATGGAAAGCTCATCCCCTTGAATTTGGAAATTCTCTCCCCAAAGTGTTATGTCAATACTATAGACTGACATGTCACGGAGTCCAATGGTTCACCTAACAGTTTCAACACCATCCTGTTTTCGTATCGTGGATGTAGGTGAAACTAAAATGACAAGTCCAACAAGGTCAACCATGGAATTTACTGGTATAGTTTGAATCTCCTTAATAGTTTTAAAGTTAAAGCAATATAAAGGTATTAAGGGGTATTCATCTAAGCATGGTTGGATGGTTGAGGAGGAACCTAGAAATATCTCATTATATTTGGATGCTTTGACTGTGCCATTTGATACCATGTACACTATTCCTATTTATATTTGGTCATACAAAGAGAGTGCCAATTCATTGAATGCGGATATATGTATTTCATCATGCAAAGAATTCACAAGGTCAAATCCAAACACTTTTCCAGACCCTCATTGGTTTCCATATTCATGTATGTTTGTCTTGGCAGTAACTCGACCTTGAATGTTCCAAAATTTTCTAGAAGATGAGAGTGATGTGAATGGGATAGTCGATCCAGCGAAGCCAAGGCTTTCATTTATTGAGCTATAGTTGACTGGAACAGAGGAACTACTCTCCGAGGGAGAAGGCACAGGTAAGTGGTAAGGTGCAAGATCTCCAATAATTGTTGCATCCACTATGACAACCTCGAGTGGCAACAATGTGATAGTCCTGTGAGATGAAGTATCATTTTCAGTTAGCTCAAAAACTAAAACCTGTCATTTAATCGACATAGCATGACATAACCAATACATGTCATAATGTTTTTGCAACAGAGCAAAAGTCACATTCAATTAAAATAGAGTAATGGTGTTTCACTGTCTAATAAGCAGACTGACTGAATATTCAAAACAATTAAGAAGAATTAAGGAATACTTGCAAATTTAACAAGGTGTGAAATCCTCTGATGGAAACTCTAAGTGTAAATGAAACGCAACAAAACCAATATAAGCAATACAAAGGAAAATAGAAAGAAATAGTGTTTACCTGAAGGCCTGTTTATATGTGGAAAGCAAAGGCAGTGCAACAACAAATGCGGTAAATCAAGTCTTGTAAGAAGCTCTTGGATATCGTCACAAGATGAGCAAAAATGAATATATAGCCCCATTTTTTAATCAAATAACAACTTTTCTTGCATCAATCGAGCAACAATGCATTGATGAAGCATTAATGTGAATGAAGGGACATGGGAAAAGTGTATTCCATCAAAAGATGCAACAGTGAAACAAAACCACGACCAAATTGATCCCACAAACTCAGATCCTAAAGACAGAAAAGTCCTGGAGAAAATCTTGGCCTAAACCCAAATAAACTGCTGAACTGAAACTCGCAAAATCTTGGCAAGGGCTATGCCGAATTGAGAGAAATGAACTGTAGTGAAGGAAAACGAAAACCTGTAAAAAAAAAATTGCAGGACCGGTCATTTAGGACAACATATAGAAGTGTAGTGAAAACACACAAGCCACCTGTCGAAAAAACACAGTAAACACCAACTGGGAAGAAGGATCCGCAACTGAAAATCAATCCATTGAGTCCATCAATCCATTCACACACAATACCGGTCATATAACACAGGACACCTATGGTCTACGGGACAGAAGTTCTGGAATCGAGATTGCATAATCAGGGATCCAACTGAAGTGCACTAAAAAAAATTATCAACATACATGCATGAAAAAAAAGGCAAGGACAATCAATCAATCATGCACAACAACAGCTGTAATAGGCGGCCATTTGGTCAGCACGACAATGATGTCCTTTGAGTGGACATTTGAAAGGAAAAAAGAGACACAACACTTGTCCGACAACACTAGTCCATGGCGCCTTCTTCGCTATTTGCCAAATCACGAGATATAATAACCAGAAATTTTAACCATGGCATCTTGTACCTAAACTCGCCAATCACCATGAGACACATGTCGAAATGCTAATAGCCAGGCATAAGAGGAATCTTTTGAGACTACGTCTCCATTGTGAAAACGCCTACGACATAAATTTGTTTAATTTTTAATATATATTTAAAAAAATATTATATCTAAATAAAAGTTCTAAGTGATATAGCTATATTCATTCATTGTGATGTGATTGTCACATTTATCAAGATTAGTCATTATGAATATTTTAATAAACAAGACACTTCACATTATTAGATTTTATTTCCAAATTTTTATAAAAATATATATATATAATATATTGATGTGTATATATATATTTAAAACAAGAGCCACGAGGTGGAATGCCCCCGACATTGCCACCTAGGCTAAGATAAAGTACCTTGGAAATTGTAGATAGAAAATGCTTTAAGACAAGTGCAAATGGACTTTGATTTTAGCTAATCATTCCTTAGATTGAAATTTAGATAGTGTCGAAGATGTGGTTGCACCAAGAGAGGTTGTATTAAATTTTCTCGTGACGTATGGACACATGAGTGAATCAAATCCCTCCCCATGTCTTTCAAATTAAAAAGGGTGGCATGTGCAAGAGAGGCACTTCTTGTTATGGATAAAAATATAAAAACAAAATTTGCTTGGAGGCTGGGGAGAATAACTATTAATCAAGCATATATACACTCTTTATTTCTTAGAATATAAATTTTCAACTCTCCCAATATTAAGTCCACCCTCATTCGTGGATATTCCTCTTTAATCAGAGATCTAATGAGAAAGCAAAAGCATAATGAATGATCAACCCTCACTAGAATGTGGCAGAGAATACAAGGAATGCTCGACTCTGTAAACTCATACACTTTATTCCACATTTATTGATTAAACAGTAGCCAACAATCACTAGCAAATCAGGCTACCTTATTGCCAAAATTAAAGTAATAAAAAATGGGATTCCCCAAGCCCCTTTGGATACCTTAATGACCACAACGATGAGTAAATGAGCAGTGTATGGGAGAAGGTTATCTCCCTACAATGTGAATGTATATTTTATGTTGATCTTGCATTGATTTCTTTACATAGATTAAAATTCATTTTTGTTATAAAATGTAATTTTTGATCATTATAATTTTTATGTTTTGCAAATGAATTATTATATTTAAAATATTTATAACTTCTTAAGATTTTATTTAAATTAATTATCTTTCCAACCCAAACAATATTGCAAAGTTTAAGATCGTTGGCAGGGTTATGAATGATCTAAGTTTGAAACTTAGTATAATGTAGGTTGAATAAATAGAACTTTGAAGAATCCCATAGTTATGCAAACCTTGCTCATACTTAATAAAGGTTATTCTCTTGGAACTGGTCATGGCTTATACCCACCGTATACTTCATAAAGCAAATTTGATTACCAAATGATTACAACAACACAAATTGCTTCTTCTTCAAGGGGTACCAGGAAAAAATCGAATTTAAACAAATTTTAAAAATTTGATTAAATATAGAACATTACAAATTCTGGCCAGATTTTTTTTACATCGTGCGCATGAAATAATACCCCATCCACGAAATATTAATGTCCCCCTTGGGGGAAACATAATAACTACTCTAATACAATAAACCTACATTTAAATTAGCTAACATTTTCGTTTATTTCATATCACCGATAAATTAAAAA
>LPNX010248781.1:268615-344707 GCA_001517045.1 Pseudotsuga menziesii
TTAAAACAAATGGCATAACATTGAAACAAATGGCGTGGAACAATGCCAATGTTACACCTGCATGACATTAAAACAAATGGCATAACATTGAAACAAATGGCGTGGGGAGAAATTCACAGTAAGAAATCAATATATGGAGAGATTGTGTACAAATACTCTACTTTGTTGTTGTCGTTACACTTGCAATTGCTTTGATACAATCCAATTGCATAAGTGCCTACTTTGGAATTTATTATGTACAAATACTCTGCTTTGTTGTTGTTACAGTTGCAATTGTTTCGATACAACGCAATTGCATATGTGCCTACATTGGAATTTTTTGAATTTCTGAGTTTTAGTCTGCAAAATTATATCAAATGGCAAGCTCATCCATGGTTCAAGGGCTTGCAGAGCTTAAAGGCCTAAGGCCTTCCGTTTCTTCCTCCAACAAACTATAGTCGGGCTTCTGCAAGCATCCAGCAGGTAAGCTCAAGGTCCATTTTAAACTAATTTACAGAGTACAAATTACAGTTGTAGTCTAAACTATCTTAATAAAAATGTGTATTGTAATCTAAACTATCTGCGACAATGTCGACACCATACTTTATAATTTAAAGCATGGCTTCCAATTAAGTAATCCTCCCATGAGTGTTTAACCTTTCTCAATAAATAACTCTAAGCATCTTATTGTAAAATTAGAAATTAATATCAGCTATTAGAATTCACTGCCTTTATGGAAAAAAAATCGTGTATTGTAGTCTAAACTATCTGTGACAATGGCGTCACCATCCTTCACATTAGTGCTGCAACAAGAAAGGCTGGTCCTTTTTCAAAAACCTAGAAGATGAAGATGACGTTAAGAAATTTAAATTTCTAGGAAACTTCAGGAGAAGTTACAATAACCGTGATTTTTAGAGTTACTATGGAATTGGTAATTCTGTTGAATTAGCAATTCTCTGCATGACGCTACTTTGGGGGAAATGACCCTCGATTATGCATGGTTTCTATCTTTCAACAAAAGAGCCCTTTCTTGTACAATGTCAATTATTTAGCCATTGGGTGGTAACTTTCCCAGGAAAACAGTTTAGTTCGTGAATTGCTCAAACAAGTTTATTAAACCCTCTTCACCCATGCCACCCCGGCCAAACCCCACCTCAGGTTTTGTCGAGAATCTTCAATGCTCAAAACAAGAAAATTATAAGCTCGTTACCAAGGATGAGAGAGCCGTTAAGGTTGGTAATTGGTTAATAGTGTACTCCCAACCAAAAATAAATAAAAACAAGTGCTATATTTTGTTTAACTTGAATAGCATACATACACATTCTTTACATTTAGAGTTCAAAGGTGGTTTCCAATTGAATTGGCATGAAAATGAGTTTTAACTGAGTTAAAATATATTATTTTCCTCGTAAATGCTTTAAACAAGGACCCAATTGCCCATTATTCTTCTCTATTTTGTGCGTCCACTTACAATTTCTCTGGACGATGCAAAGCCAAACTGGACGCCTGTCAAAGTCACCTGTGGGAACCGCGCAGCTTCTTCCATCGTGTCAGTAAATGAAGTGACTGACTGCTTCACTCACTGGCCTTCCTTCCCTCTTCTTAGTCTGCAGGTAAACAACAAGCAAGCAACTGGCAAATTTATTTTTTTGCAATACTGATCACAATGATGTCCGATGGTTATTTATAGATGAGATATTGATTACCAATTCCTTATAACCATTTGTTGTGATAACTCAATTTGGAGGGAGTCAAACTGAAGAACTGAAGGTCCTGTGTTCGATCCACACTCACCGCATCGTTTTTAAGATAGCTTGTTGTAGTCTTCGCTGATTTAAATAATGAGCAGTCGGACGATCGGCCATTATACAGATATTTTTCACACAACTCCATTCTCTGGAAACATGCCCATTTATAAAAGCTGAAGACATGTGAATGGTTAATACCCGCAAAGTACGAGGGCTACATCCTGACTCCATTCTTTCAAAACACAATTGTTTTTAATACTTGCAGCCACTACACGAAAACCAAATCAATGCAGCCTTGGCTTCCATCAATGCACATTAATAAATTGCTTCCATCACCTCCAGCGCCGACGCCTGAGGGCTGCAATCCAAAGCCTACGTCACTCAACCTTGCGACCAGTCAAAATTTTACAAATTAAAGAATTTTTTTTTAACTCCTACAAAGTTAAGCATTGGGTTTTTAAAAAAAATTGAAGTTTGTACGAACAGACTAATAGTTCCGACCCATATATAAATGTCTCCCGTCGAGGACATAAAAAGTTTATTATATTTAAATAAAAGTTGTATATAGTGATATAGTTATAGTCAATCATTGTGATGTGATTGTCACATCTATTAATATTAGTTATTATTACTATTTTAATAAACAAGACACTTTGCATTGTTATGTGTTTTTAATTTTTTTTATATTTTTTTATATTTTTAAATATTTTTTATATCTAATAATTTCATTTGCACACTACAAGAAATTCGTCAAATCATTAAAAAGAACCAATCATAAAATGAAAGAGTAGATTTTAAAAAATAAAAAAAAATATAATTTTATATATGAATTTTATAAAAGTTATATAAAACTTTTGAAAATATATATAAATTAATTAAAGTCAAAATTATTGTTTGACTAAACGATAGCTAAATACGAGGTAAAATAATTGAGTAGTATTTAGTTTGCATTTATTTTAAAGCGTTGATGTATCGAAGGAAGAAAGATTTTATAGCCATTAATATCATTTAATAAAGTTGTTAGTTAATAAATTATTATAACAATATATTTATTATGAGTTTAATATATTATTGAGGTGTAGTGGATAATATTTTATCTTACAATCACCTATTAAAGTAGGAAATCATTTTGATTCTGATGGCTAGGGTTTGGCATGTGCATGGTCTTGAGTGTTGGGGTCGATCTCGTAGGGATGTGGCAGTCTTGGGTGATTAAAACCTGTCTGAGTGGGAGAGTGTGCAGCAAGTTTTTTTTCGAAAGGTGTTTGAACCGGCGCGAGGACTGAAGGTGAAGTCAGATTGGGGTTTTTGTGCGTTAGTCGGTCAGGGGTGGACGGTTATCACTGCGGTAACTAGGGTTTAATTTACTTTTTACCCTTCACCTTTTCTGTGGATAGTCACAGTTTTTTACCTGCGGTGAAGCTATGGGGTATGACGATGTGGTGGATTATTCTGTCGATCCGTCGTCGGAGGGTATTTTTCATTTTGCAATGGGCGGTTTCAATTGTGATGTAATGGGGGTTCCCAACTGTTGGGATGGGGGTTTCTTGGTTGCATCTTCGCATTCTATGTTGGCGGAGGTTTTCTCACCATCTACATCATTTTCTTCGCTCCCACCTGTTGCTCTTCCAGATGACCCGTTTGTGAATTCAGAGGTTTTTTCGTGGGTTTGTGGTTCAGTGGGGGTTCCGCTGTCTGTTGAGGAGATTGATTTTTTACAAGGGGGGCACATTCCCGTGCTAGTGATGTGGGAGGTGTGGTGGAGGAGCCGGATCATAGTGCTGGGAGTCGGGGTTTATGTGGTGATGTTCCTGTAGCCGCATCAAGGGAACCTGCGAACTTGACTAGAGGGGTTTCTTCTCCTGGGCAGGGGGATCCGAGAGCTTGGATGGAATCGTTTGGAGACAGTTTTGAAGGCAGAGGTGCTGGAAGGCGAAGAAGGGTTGTTGTGAAGAAGAGGCAGGTGGCCTGCTCCTATGCACTCGGGGAGGATATAAGGTGGTCTCAAGTTGTTCAGATCATAGCTGTCTCTGTGGTAGGAAAAATCATTGGGAAAAATTGCTTGTTGCCAGTGATCAAAAATTGGGTAAAGGTTTGTTGGGCTAAATCTTTGGGGGAGTTTCCAGAACTTGAGGGCCTTACTTGTGGATGGTTTGACCTGATTTTCCCTAAGTCGGCACATGTGAGCTGGGTATTGGAAAGGAATTGGTCTCTGGATCAATGTCCAGTGCTTCTAAAACCTTGGACTCCATCTTTTGATGCCAGCCAGGGAAGGGTTGATGTGGTACCTATTTGGGTTCGGCTCCCAGGTCTTCTGAGGCAGTATTGGTCTGAGGATCACTTCACTAGTATCAGCAATATCCTGGGGTCCTTTCTGGAAGCGGACTTATCTTTCAAGATCACGAAGCAACGTAGGGTGGCAAGGATCTTGCTAAACATCAATGTGCGGGAGGGTTTGTTTGAAGAAATCCATCTTTCTTGGGGGGATACTTTTTTTAAACAAAGATTGGATTACGAAAATATTCCTTTCGAATGTCGTCGATGTCATGCTTATGGACATCTGGTGGTTGACTGCAGTTTGGGGGTGCAGATGATCAATGACCAAGGAAATAAGAGGGGAACTAGAGGAACAGGGTCTAGTAGAGGGACGTCGACCTCTCCATTTGTTGGGCCATCGTCTTCTGGCCCAAAGGAGGTGACTGTGGAAGTGGAGGTTTCGGTCAGTTCTATGGTGGAAGATTTGCCGATTTTGGTTCAATTGGATGTTGGGGTTGTTGTGGAGGGTGCATCAGATTAGGGGGCCTTGCCACCGGGTACTTCCTCTTTTTCCCTTTCTCCTTCATTAAATATTTTTACCAGTGTTTTAAATATATCTGGGATGGATTGGATGGGGGATGTAAATGTTTTAAATATTTTTACCATTTCTCATCTACCTTTAGTGGCCACCACTCCTCCTTCTGCTGCTTTCATTGAGGAACCTATTACTCCTTTGACCTTAGTACTCAATGAGGACGGGTCTAGGACTCCCCCTTATCCATAGGGATCAACATATTCAGGGTATTTTCTCAGGTCGAGCAAGAAGATTGTTCCTGGGGGTTTGGGGAAAGCCTCTCAGCCTGCGTCCCATGGGAGGGGTCGTACTTCTTTTCTAGAAAAGGCGTAGTCTCGTGCTTGGAAGGATCTGCATGAGGGTAAACAACAGTCTATTAAATGGGCACTTAGAGCAGTGCATGCCCAGAAGAAGGGCTATCGATGAAGATCATGTCCTTTAACTGCAGGGGTCTGGCTAGTGCCCTTAAAAGACCAGCACTTTCGGCGGGTGGTAGATCTTGATCACCCGGATGTGATTATGTTACAAGAAACTCTAGGAGTAGGTGATGTGGTTAAAGGTAAGCTGGAAAGTTGGTTCTCGGGATGGAAGTTTGAGACTTTGGATGTGCGTGGTCGATCTGGGGGACTAGCCATGGGTTGGAACACTCATTTGGTGAAGTTCCTTAATATCTGGGGTATGGACTCAGTCTTGGGGATGAATTTTAAGGGTTTGGATCAGGGTGACCCGGTGGATGTTTTCAACATCTATGGACCCTATCTTAACCGAATTCCATTCTGGGACAATCTGTTTAATAATTCTATTTTTAGGGGTGACTTGGTGATTATTGGAGGGGACTTAAATTTCGCTCTGGGACAGGTCGAGGTTTGGGGTCCTAATGCTCGACTGGATTCGTTGATTGAGTTTTTCTCACGGAAGCTGATCGAGAGGAATTAGTTTGATATCGAACCTATCAAGATTAAACCCACTTGGAAAACTAATAGGTGTGGGGAAGGACAAGTTGCTAAGCGACTGGATTGTTTTATGGTTTCTAAAAATATGATGGAAAGACAACAGTTTATGAGGCAATGGGTGGCGAGTGGGGGGCACTCAGATCATTTGCCTATTTTTTGGAATATAGGAATGGGCCTGAAAAACCGCCCAATCCTATGAAATTGAACAAGACTTGGCTCAAGGATGAATCGTTACGGCAACTGATCCTCTCCCTCTGGGTTCCTTTTGACCCAAACAACAGACTTATTGTTGCCTTTCAGTTTGTGGTGAATTTTCATAAGATTAAGGGGCATATTAAAAGATGGGCTGCGGATAAGAGATGCAGAGAGGAGCTCGAGCTTAAGCAAATTGAAAAGGAAAATTTAGTCACCATGGACTTAGAGGGAGGGGGCATGCTGAACCAAGAAGACAAAGAATCCCTGGTCAGGCTGGAGGGCAGAAGGAATGAAATTCTTTTGGATAGGGAAGAGACCTGGAGACTTAAGAGTAGGGCTACTTGGCTAGAATGTGGGGATGAAAATACAAATTTTTTTCATGCTTATTGCCAAGGGAAGGAAATCTATTAATACCATTTAGGGTCTGGAGGATGATAGGGCCAGGCGACATAAATCTTTTGAAGGAATGGTAGGGACAGGGGTTGAACATTTTCAGAACTTATTTCGAGCACTTGCTAGGGCGTCCATTGGGGAGATTATGCGTATTGCTCAGGTCTTCCCCAGTTTTGTGGGGGAGGAGGAAAACTTAGCATTAATGGAATAATTTTCTAAAGAAGAATTAAAGGTGGTGCTTCACAGTTTTAAAAAGCTCAAAAGCTATGGTCCAGATGGGTGGACCATTGAAATTTTCATAGACCTTTATGAACTTCTAGGAGCTGATATTCTAAAAGTGGTAGAGGATACTCAAATTACTGGAAGGATCCCTGCCTGTTTCAATTTGAATTTCATTGCACTGATTCCAAAGATTGATAATCCTTTGTCATTGCATGGCTTTAGACCCATCTCTCTCTGTAATTGTATTTACAAGGTGGTCTCGAAGGTTATTGCTAGAATATTTAAGAATATCTTGTCTGCTCATATTTCAGCTCAACAATTTGGTTTTCTGGAGGGAAGACAGATTCATGAGGCCATTGGGGTGGCACGGGAAGGTCTTCATAGTATGAAAACAAAAAACATTAAGGGGGGCATCCTTAAGATTGATCTCTCAAAATCCTATGTCAAGGTAAGTTGGTTATATATTCGCATGTTACTAATTCACCTTGGATTTAGTATTGCTTTTATCAGGTGGATCATGAGCTGTATCACAACTGTATCTTTCTCGGTTCTTATTAATGGGGTTGCCTCTCCCTTTTTTCATGTGAAACGGGGACTTCGTCAAGGCTGTCCGTTATCTCCCTTACTTTTTCTTCTGGTGGCTGAAGGACTGAGTAGATTATTAAAGGACGCTCATAGGGAAGGAAATTTGAACGAGATCGTGGTATCTCAGCACCTTCAGATAACACATTTGTTATTCGTGGATGATGTGCTTATTTTCTGCTCTGGTTCAGTACAAGATGTGAATACTATATCTGATGTATTGTCTCTCTTTGCAACTGCTACTGGCATGGAGATAAATGTGGAAAAATCCACTCTGTCTATTCATAGACTCGATGCTGTGGAAACAGGACATGCCATAAACACTTTCCCTTTTCGCAGGGAAGCATTGGATGGTGGACTCAAATACCTGGGTTTCTTTTTGAAACCAAACAACTATTTGAAGAAGGATTGGTCTTGGCTGATTGAAAAACTGGAGAAGCATCTAAAATCGTGGAGCCACAAATGGTTGTCCAGAGTTGGTCGTTTGGTTCTTGTAAAAGTTGTGCTGGAAGCAATTGCAGTTTATTGGATGTCGTTATCTTGGATTCCTAAAGGAATTCTGGAGAAAGCCCATAGGATCTACTTTCGTTTTCTCTGGAGTAGGAATAAGGAAGTTTCGATGTCTCCCTGGGTCAGATGGGAAAGGATTGTAAAGCCCAAAACTTTAGGGGGGTGGGAACTTAAAAACATATTCCTTTTTGCAAAATCCCTAGCTGCAAAGGGAGGATGGCGCCTGATTCATTCTGAAAATTTGTGGACCAGGGTGATGATAGAGAAGTATATCACTCCTGACTTAGTGGAAGATTGGATCAGAAAAAATAACAAGAGCCATCGGGGAGGATCGGTTATAAGGAAGGCGGTTGTTAAAAAATTTGGTGTTATTGAAAACAGTTTGGCTTGGAATATTGGCAATGGCAGGAGGTTGCAGGTGGGTGAAGACCCATGGGTTGGTTGCAATCATCAATATAGACTTTCTGATATTTTGTTGGAGTCTTTAAGACAGCGGGATATTATTTATCTCTCACAACTTGCTTCTCCAGTACAGGAAAATAGATGGTCACAATCATGCAACCAGCAACCACTTTTGAACTACCAGCACATGAAGAGGAGGAATTGCAACAATATATTGGATTACTAAGCCTTTCCTAGGTATAGCTTCGGGAGAGGGAAGACGAACTCAATTGGGATTCAGCTCCAAACAAGAAATATTCACCAAAGGAGGGTTATATAAAGCTCAGTTTTCTAGATTTTAATCATAGGATAGAATGGTGGTGGAAGAAGTTATGGAAAATTCATAGTCCTCCCAAGACCATATTATTCTAGGGGTGTGTTTTAGAAAACAAGATCCCTATTTGGGATAACCTTTACAAATGGGGATTCTTCGGTCTTGGGTGGTGTGCGTTGTGTCAGGTAGATGGGGAATCCGTTGTCCATCTATTTCTTCATTTCCCTTTTTGTGTGGAGGTGTGGAAAGAATGTTTCAAGATTTTGGGTTTGGGACCGGAGTGTAGATGGGAAGGGGCATCGATTCTATTAGCCTGGGAGAGATGGTGAAGGACTGAGAAGGTGGAAGTTATGACTATTCTTCCTTTACTTGTGACTTGGGGTATATGGCTGTCTAGGAACAACCTTGTTTTCGTTGAAAAATTATGCACGTCGGTTATCACTGCAAGTATGGCCTATGGGATTTCCCAAGCACTTCCTCAACATATCAGGGTTGCAAATCATAGAGAAGTTTTGAACCTTGATATTGATAGGACCACTCCTTGGGTTTTTTTTATGGTGCTTCACAGAATAATCTTCGTGGGGGGGGTGCGATTCTAATTTTGGCTGAAAAATCACTCTTTTGAACTGATAATGGGGTTGGGTGAGGGTAGCAACAATCTTGCTGAACTCTTAAGTCTAAAATTACTCCTCATTTTTGCAGCAAAGAAGGGGTGTAGCACTTTAAAGGTTTATGGAGATTCTTTGAATGTGATCAACTGGATCAAGAGGATCCAAACTTGCAGATATTTGCATCTACAGAACATTTTAATTTCAATTTGGATGTCATGGAAACTTTTGATATGATTTCATGCGAACATGTTTACAGGGAGAACAACTTCTAGGTGGACTCAGCATCGAAGGAGGGGCTCCAGCTGGATACGGGCCTGTGGAAGGTTAAGGAGCAGTTAGAAAATACTGCTTATGAATGCTATCATCGGCCATTTATTGAGATGGCGGCACCATAATTTTGAACAGACCATGCCGACTTATTGTACTGCTATGTTTTAGCGTGCCATGGATAGTTCCTGTTTTGGAATGTCTCCTTTCTTGTTTTGGTGAACATTTTCTGAAGTCAAATTATTTTTGCAAAGACTGTTTAAGCAAAATCTTGGACAGTTTTTTCTTACTTGGTTCGGTACACAGGTGGTTGAATGTAAACAGTCAACTCTTATCATATGGTACCTCGGTTTTGTGGACAGTTCGGCTTTTTATTTTTTTATGTAACACCTCAGCCTTTTTTTCTTTTACAAAACATTCGTTGTGTTTGAACTTTATCCACAAATATGCAGATATGCATATCTACAAAATGTAATTTTGTCTCTCTTCGGAGGAAATAAAATTATGCTTTTTTTCCAAGGAAAAAAAAAGTAGGAAACCATTTCATCATCTTTGTTCATTATGTTAATGACCTTATTCTTACTTGTAGTAACTAAGATCCAAAATCTAGGCTCTATGAAGCAGAGAGAGGGATCAAATCCATTGATCTAAACCCATGGTTTTAACACATGCTTTTAAAACCATGGGTTGTTTAGGAGGTCCTTGCACATGGTTTTAAGGCCTCCTAAAACACTCATGGCTTTATTGTAGATGGTTTAGGAGGTCCTTGCACATGGTTTTAAAACCATGTGCA
Source organism: Pseudotsuga menziesii (assembly GCA_001517045.1). Classification (NCBI taxonomy): domain Eukaryota; kingdom Viridiplantae; phylum Streptophyta; class Pinopsida; order Pinales; family Pinaceae; genus Pseudotsuga; species Pseudotsuga menziesii. Next base: position 278,414 of record LPNX010248781.1, read on the forward strand.
AGGCCCTCCTAAACCATCTACAATAAAGCCATGAGTGTTTTAGGAGGCCTTGCACATGGTTTTAAAACCATGTGCAAGGCCCTCCTAAACCATCTACAATAAAGCCATGAGTGTTTTAGGAGGCCTTGCACATGGTTTTAAAACAATATGCAAGGCCAAATTTTTTTACGGATAATTAATTTTTATTATTATTATTATTTTGTTAGGTAGGAACATTACAACATCTCCCCCATATTGGGTCTATTTTCTGGCCGGCATTTTTTTGGGAGATGGTTGAATTTTTTATTTTTTATTGTTTTGTTAAGTAGGAACACTACAACATCTCACCCATAATGGGTTTTTTTCTCACCGACATTTATTTTGGTGGATAATTAATTTCATTTTTTTTAGGAATGAACATTACAACATCTCCCCCATACTGGGTTGTTGAAAGCCTCTCGACGCAATAAAATTTTAACCCATGTGAAATCCAACTTTGAGAATAAATTTGACATGACATACTTATGACATTGCACTATTTTCTTGGCCTCTAAGTACTGCAAATCAAAGAAGGAATCTTTCTTTCTTTGTCTAAGTATGCTTGTGACCTTCTTCTTTGCTTTCACATGGAAGATTGTAAACCAACCACGTCTCCCTTTCAATATGGAGTTAAACTTTTTTCGACTAGTACTTCACCTGACGTAGATGCCACCTTGTAACGTTAGCTTGTAGTAGTCTCTTATACTTGACTCATACCTGTCCTAATATTTCCTTCGATGTTGGTCTTGTTTCCCTGTACATGTAATGCCCCATGAAAGCCATTAGGAAACAACAAAAATGATAATTTAGTATATCTTGGGAAAGGTTCACTTTGGGATTCATTACCATTCAGGGGGGATCCTTTTTTCTTTGGTTTCATTTATTCAGATTGGGCGTGACCCTGATGATTGAAAGTCTACAGCATGATGTGCTTTCAGCCTTGGTTTTGGATCTATCAATTGGGCTTGTAAGAAACAACAAGCTCTTGCTCTTTTTAATATGATCAAAGTTCCAGTGCTCTCCTTATAATTAGTGTAGAAACACGAGCAAAAGATGCATCCTAAGTCTTAATGTGTAAATCCAATGAGTATGGCTATTGGGGGATGTCTCATAATCAAGTGTTTTTATTAATATGATATTTTTATAGTGAGATATCTAGATGGAAATATCCATGTCCCTTCAAGCTTGATAAATATTCTCAGCATTCTTGTTTGTAGGCTTGAAAATGTTGCCACCATTAAAATTATACCTAATGTAAAACAAAGGGTGTATAGTATTTATATAACAATGTGCTGATGATAAGGACAATGCTTTTGAAAGGATCCAAAACAGATTTTTTAGGACAATAGTGTTTGGCTTGTTCAATAACATCTTTGAGTCTGAGAATTTACAGAGGTTGATAATTCTTACATAATGCATTGAATTGGGTTAACGTTAGTCAGCCTAAGGTTGAGTGCATATTTCCCTTTCATGATCACCAAACACATAAGGAGTGACATCTAGTGTATCAAATGTCCCTTTAGGTGATGGATGTGGAAGTGGTTGGGCACCATGTATTTTCCCTAGCACATGGTGCTACAACCCAAAGTTTCTCACTATAGAAATAATAGTTAACAAATAAAAATTGAGTTAGTCATAAATGGATGTCATCACACTCAATCCTTTATCATAATCTAATCATCCAAAATCACTAGTCGTGATTTAAACATCCATCATATTCTGATTCATCTTAGGACTACAATGTACCACCAATGTAGTAGATTCAACAATTGATGTTAGTGACATCGTTGATATCAAATTTTTGGTGTCAAGGAATCACCATACTCTTAACCCCATCCTTATCTTTGGTATCTTATCATGAATTTGTGGATTCAATTACTATCATTAATTCGAATATGTCATTGAATCAAAAGGCTTATAAGTTTATTTGCTATCACACTAATACCTCTATACTTTATTACTCAAGGATCTACATCATCGATGGCATTAGCATCTTTAGTTTTTATATAACGAAGCCGTTAATGTAATCACAATCATAACTATCGCCAAATCCCATGTTGAATCATTTGTGATAATTCTATTGAATCAACATCGTTGTGCACCACTATTAATGACCATAGTGACTATGTATATTTTGCAATGCATGCATATGACATAATGTGACCATAAGGCCCCTAACCACTAAAACCCTAACAACTAAGCCCTTGACCCCTTAAACCTAAACCTCCTCATACAACTAACTCCTAAACCCCCCTAACCCCCTAATCCCATAAACCCTAACCCCTTTAAACACTAACCCTAACTCCTTATAAACCCCCTAATCCCATTAAACCCTAACCCTGACTCCTTATAAACTCACTAATCCAAAATCGTCTAACCACTTAACTCCTTAAACCATAACCCCTAAGGCCCCTAACCGCTAAATGTGACCATAGCGATTATAACTTCATTAAAACCTAACCCTAACTCCTTATAACCCCCCTAACCCCTAAGGCCCCTAACCACTAAATGTGACCATATTGTCGATAGTGACAGTGTATATTGTCCAATGCATGCATATGACATAATGTGACCATAAGGCCCCTAACCACTAAAAACCCTAACAGCTAAGCCCTTGACCCCTTAAACCTAAACCTCTTTATACAGCTAACCCTAAACCCCCTAACCCCCTTATGTGACCATAATGGCCATACTAGTCATAACCCCATTAAACTCTAACCCTATTATGTATAAACATCCTAACCCCTCAACAAGTTAAACCCTAACCCCTAAGTCTCCTAATCCATAAATCCCTTAACCGCTTTAATTTGACCATAGTGAATATAATGTGACCATACTAACCATAGTGTGACCATACTGACTATGTATATTGTGCAACACATGCATATGACATAACATGGACAAAAGGCCCATAACCACTAAAACCCCTAATAACAAGAGACCATGACCATTTTGAGGTTTAGTATATTATTGATGGTTCTTCAAACATATTACATGGTACATGGCCAAAAATTTTGGTCTTAGATTGAATAACAATAGTGTGTGAGGTTGAAGGGCCATGCATAAGGCCCAAATATACAACTAATCTTTGCATACATAATGTTTATCATGTAGGGGATATTTTTTTACGGTATATCAATATATGGATAGTTCCAAATCCCTAAGCCATGGTATAAGGAAAATATATCATGTCTTAGGCCATATGGATTCTGTGTTATTGATGGGGACATATGGAACCCAAGGGAAACCACGGGGAAACCCACAATCCCTACTTAAGGAATTTGTTATGTGAGTAATGTGGAAATTTCAAATGAAAAATGAATTTTAAAGATAAAAAACATTTCACCCTTTAACTATAGGTTTCTCAAATCTTAACCCTATGAATTTTCATCCTTATGGATAATATGAAATATAATAGAAAACAACATCAAAAGTGGATTAAATTTCAATCCCTAATAGCTCCAAACTTCTAGGAAATCCATGAGAATTGATACCAAAGTGTTTCAATAAGTTTCATGCCTCCAAGGAATCTTATCTTGCATAAACCATATTTTAAAACTATTTAATTACAAAAATAAATAAAACATTAAATAAATCCTTATCTTCTTTAATTATAATGTTAAATCACTCAATGTAGTAATGCGACAAATATTGATTATGCTATATATATTGAACTCAAATAGAACAAACACTTCGTCTAAGTAGAATGGAGGTCTAAATGAGAATTTAACTTTAGAATATTGACCAACAAAACAAAACTTCCTTTTCCACATATTGCAAACCATGGACACTGGTTTTCATGAGAGAAAACAATATAATATTCTCAATGCAACATTTAAAGAAAGTATATGTTAGGGTATATGTTAGGATATATATTATTTGACTCGTCACACCTTGATTATGTATATTATGACTTATTACACTCTTAAATACAACACTACAAGGTGCTTATGGTGTGCCACCTACAACATCAACCTGAGGAGTGAACTCCAACCAAAAATTTATCAAATTGTGTGAGCCTCATATTCATGTATGCTATTTCATAATGTTATTATATATTTAGATTTATCCTTCGGGGTTGGTAAAAGGTTCAAGGCATGTTAATAATTTTATTTTTTTATGAAACTCTAGATGATAAGGACTAATCGGAATTGTAGATATGCCAAATGTAAAAAAATGGATCTTCAATAGTTTGAGAGGTTACAAATTCTTCTAGATATGTTGCATGTTTTACACTTTCATGGCATCTTTATTGACGATTGGAATTCTTGGTCATTCACAAAAAAAGTGCAATATAAACACCTATTGTTAAGGTATGCACATGCAAAATTATGAAGTGTGTGTAGAAATTCTAGAAATCAGTATACCTAATGTTTTTTTATAGCAACTATTGTACATAGCCATTAAAAATTATATCCCTTGAACCTATCGGAAACATTAAACATTTCACTGTTGAGATGTAATACTTACCTTGTTGGGTGATGAAAATTTATAACACTAATTATCCATGACTACAGTCAAATCACCGGAATTCACATAATAACATTTGTTTCATAATCCCTTACTAGACCCCTTCACAACAATCCACATGGAACTTGACATTCCAAAGCATCCTACCTAGGGTATAGGGTCATCATTACCAAGACATGGTAATAACTAGGGAGGTGAAGGAAAAGAGGGATATGGTTATAAATATATAGATATTGTTGGGTGAACACTTATAGATTTAGGGAGTGGAAAAAATAAATCGAATGGACTATGGGGATGGGAATGATGGTAGCATGCGGTCTACATTTAGGTCACATGAGGAACTTATTGAGACATGGGAGTTTTCTAAGGTGATATCTATTATACATGATGCCAAGGTGGTATCTATCATATATTAAATCAAAGTATTTCATCAATAATCGTGTCTATAGTTCTTATGAATAACAACTTAGTAGGTGACTTCAAAATGTGTGGCTTGATAATTATACAATTTTGTTAAGGACACACTTTTGTGGCTTTCATGTGATCAGCCCAAATGTTTGCAATCTTATTTTAGTCCAATTATTTGCAATATTTTTTCTTTTTACCATGTGCTACCTTGTGGATTTGTTGCCTATGCCCCATTGGTCACTTTGGTCTCCACATCAACATTGTGCTTAGGCTCTTCTTTTCTATAGGTTATATGTTTGAATGGTCATGTGAGGATGGAATCTTAAACCTAACTTGGGAGAAATATATATCATAGATCTTGAAATGGACATCATATCCTTAATGTAGGCCAACAATTCCATACACAAAGGCTTATATGATGGCTTGGGGCCCACACATAATCCATTAGTCCTAGAGGAAAATTTAATGGCTGAAAATTCTATATTTTTACCTTGGACTGTTTTTAAAGTCATGATAGCCATCCTCAATGTGCCAAACTCAAAATGGCCATCATATTCTGAGCACATGACAAAAATTCCCTTTGCAAGACCTTTGTGTTGTCCAAGGGACACAAGGATGTCTCACGATCCCTATAGACAAATATTATGGTATAATAACCTACATTTTAGCATTGGACGACATCACAGGCACCAATAACCTTGTATAGTGTTCTAAATTTCAAAATGAGCACCAAATCCCACTTCCAGGCCAAAGATTTTCTATGGAGGGCTAGTATGGTGGTTTGGGACCACACAAATAGACCATGGGATCCGTACTAAAATGATACAATGTGAAAGTCCTAGATTTTTCATTATACAATGGAATGGTACTCAAGATCCATCCCTATTGTGCCCCCCCCTCAACGTGGTGTTCATATCTCACATGTAGGTTAAGGATTCCCTACACATTCCCTACACAATGATGTGGATTACTATGCAAAGAACATGAGCCCCATAGACAAATGTTATACCCAAACAACATGGGTTTTGGTATCAAACCATGGATCAGTGACCAAGAAGCATCCATGATGTGAAAACCCTCAAAATGGCCACCATATCTTTGTTAGAGAGATAATATGGGCTAGGGCCTCATAGATGGTCTATGTAGAACCTGAAAGCCATATGTTATGGACTAAATCTATGGATCTTCACCTTGGAACAGGAGTTGGGTCATGAGAAGCATCCTTGGTGTACTAGACGTTCAAATGTGACAACACATCTTACTCACATGGATATATTCCATGGACTTATAATCTAGGTTTTTGCACCAAACCATGGCAATATCCCCAAGAAACATATCAAGTCTTTCAGACCTTGAGATCGCCACCATATCAAACTTGGAGGTCAAATACTATGTATTATGGGAATGTGTGATGCTCTGAGCAAAGAAACATAGAAAGTGTGCCCCATAGAAATATATGTTATGGCCTAGTGCCTTGCCTTTTATCCCTATACCATGGCATGGGCATCGAGAACCATCTTGGTATATTAATTGTGAAAATGATGGGCATATCTCACTCATATGCTAAATATTTCCTATGTAGGACATGTGTGTTTGTTTGAGGCACTACACATGACCCATGAGACCTAGAGGAAACTATATGAACTTAGTCCCTGGAAGTTAATCCCAAACCATGGCTTAGTTGTAAAAAAATATCCATGGTGTTAAACATCCCAAAATGGACACCATATCCCACTCACAAGCTAAATAATCCTTCGGTAAGGCCTATGTGATGGACTTAGGCCCCGCGTAGAGTTAGGGGTCATTTATAGGTAATTATGGGTAAATGAAGGGTAATTAGGGGTTAATTAGTGATCATTTAGGGGTAATGTGTGGTCATTGATGGGTAATTAAGGGCCTATTAGGGGTAGAGATTAGGTAATGAGTTGTGGTAATTAGGGGCTAATAAGGGGTCATTTATGGGGTAATTAGGGGTTAATTAATAGTAATTACGAGTCTATTACGGGTTAAATAGGCGTAATTATTATGGTTAAATTATGGGTAAGTAGGAGCCATTTAAGCCCAAGGGCTTAGCTAAACCAGTGGTTGCCCATGATGTTGGGCATTTAGTTACATTCATGGTGGCATGTGCCCATTTTGAATCCCTGTGTCTGATGCACACTAGTCTACATTGGTGGGTTTACTAAGGAATATGTTATCTATAAATGTTTGGAAGCATCCCTTGGATTTCTACATGAGGTTTTCCTTGGAAAAAAGTAGTGTCCATTTAGAGGTTATAAAGGGTTAATTACTGGTAAGCATGGATTATTTAGCAGTAATTAGTGGTGAAGTAGGGGTCATTAGGTTTGTGGTTAAATGAAGGTAATTAGGGGTCGTTTATGAGGGTAATTAGGGGTCATTTATTAGGTTAATTAGGGGTTAATCATAAGGTAACCAGTCGTAAATTTCAGTACTCTTTGAGAGGATGGATATTGACAACATACTTGAAAATATATATTTATGGGTGATCCTTCTAAACCCCCCCAAAAGTCATAAGAATTGAACCTTTGGCAACGGTATTCAAAACACTACCTTCAAAAGTAAAATTCTCTTGACTTTTTTTTGGCGACTGACATCAATGGTCTGGGATTATCACAAGATTGGGTTTGAAAATCCCATGCCTAAGGAAAAATGGCTAATGAATCGAGGTGAGAAAATTTACAGTTGTTTTCTTTGGGAATTTTCATATATATATAGACACACACACACACACACACACACACATATATCAATGTTCAAATTTGATTGATTGATACATACGAATATCAAATAAAGAGGCCACTCTCTTTGAATTTAGAATAAATACTAATGAGAGAGGTTGTTTTCATTTACGATGAAGAAACAATAGAACAGAAAGTGAGGTCTCAGTTCAAAGAAATTTATTGTAGACGTATGCTGGCTTTTATGAATACTCTTATCGTCTATAATTACAGTCATTACTAACTATCATCGTGTATGTATGGCCCGACAATGAAGCATTTGGGGTTGGTGAGTTAAATTGTTGTCGATGATTCTATAGAGCGAGAGATTAATTAAATGTCCTTCGATGTGTAAGAGATGGTTAGGTTTTCATCCAAATATGCACTCTACCAAAACAATACACCAGTGTCACAACAAGAACTCTTCCTCGCTTTAGGTCTACAAATATGTTCATTGGCACTGCAATTGAAAATAGGGTCGTCTTGGATCTCTGTAGCCATATCTAAAGACCATAGACTTTCGATCTAACACTACATTAGGAATCTTACAAATGGAGCCTTCAAAGCCTTGACAATCCATGCATACAGTTGCTAGAGGTAAATTTTTATTATTTTATATATTCCACATTTGTATCAAGCATTCAATATTCAAGCAACGAGGTAGGTCTACATCCAATGTCCAAGATTCAAGCAACAAGACATACGATTATGGTCGAATTTAGCTCGTGGAAAAAATAAATTTTTGAGTGAATGCCCAATGGGTTAAATTGATCTTAATAGCTAGAACAAACTAAATAGGCTGTTGTTGTTCCTATGCATAATTGTGTTGAGATCAAGTTTGAAGTTTTTCAAATAAGCATAAATTTTTCCAAGTATTTGTCCAATAACGTTCGGATATTTGCAGAATTTTATTTTTGAGCAACTAATAGGCTTGATGTGTAACGTCAATTTATTCCTGGTTTGGAATTCTACTAAGGAAAAGTAACTTACAATCCTACTCCTTAAGGTTGTATACATAAACGTTTGTGTAGACATTTTCATGGGCTAGTGTGCCTAAACAAAATCATGATGAAGCGGGAAGGATGGAGTTAATCTAGTTATGGAGATTGATTGTTGTAGCATATTTCATCACGTTGTTGCTACAAATTAGCACGTCTATCTTGATGGACCCTTCAAACAAAACATCATCTTAAAGGAAAATGACTACCAGAATAATCACTTTCAAACAAAACATCTTCTTAAAGGAAAGTGACTACTAGAATAATCACTCTAGAGCCGGGAAAAATGATCTATAGAATTTGAAGGATCTGACCACAGGATTCGACCATGAGTTGATGGAGAAAACACAAATGATGAGAGGGAAAATGACTAATTGACAAGGAATTACACTAAACAATGGCTAATAAATAACATTTGTTCAGCTCGCATTGCAAACACTAAAAAACATGAATCCCTTGCTCCCAAACGTATAGTTACTAAATTATAGGAGCCAATTTTTTTTGTAAGAAATCAATTTACTAATTACTATAGGGGAAGAAAACTTATTCAATTATTTACCATATTTTATAATCTTGAGATTTAGCAAATAATTACCAAGTGATTTCATGAATTCTAAGTATTTGATAAATAAATAAGTAATTGTCCAATTATAAGGATAGGACGCCTATATAATTTGTGGATTGACCTTCTTCACCTTACTTAAATGAAACAATCAATATCTAAATGGACGTAATTACCCCTACCTACCTGATAGGGCCTTTGAAAGCATGCATGCCTTACTAGCGCCATGCCTCAGCTAACAAACAACCTAGAATGAAGTAGAAGTACCGATGTGAATGAGTGCCTTATGTAATGAAGTATTCTACTTTCTTAACATGGTGCCATTAGTTAAGTGTGGCATTATCCAATACAGATCCTTATTTGTCCTCCTTAGCTAAGGAGCTCATAAGGTATGCATGCAAATAGATAGGTGAGTTAGTGAAGTCAAGAATGAAGACAGATGGGAATGCCATAACTTTCACCCAAGTCTATTACTAGTCAAGTTAGGAGAGATTTATTTCATTGATATGCAAAGGTATAACCATCTTAAGGTGAAGCTAGAGATTGGGAATGATGCTAAATTGAACCAAGTTACCTTACCCGATGACTGAGAATGAGAATGATTAACTGGTCCGACCATATCTCCCTCACTCAAGCAATAGATCCCGTAAAGCCTCATCTGCCCTCGCTGAAGGCATAAAAATAACAAGCTATACCATTTTTTACTGCACTCAAGCTATCCCTCTCTAAATCTATCTCACCATTTAATGCTTCTCGTAACAACCAATATCCCCATCTACTTATTTTATCACTAGATATCCAAGGTTTATCACAACCAATGCTTTGTTCAAATATAGATTATTGGCCAAGCAAACATAGAACCAAATTGATGGGTCTTAAACATGAAATGATTTTACACCAACCCACAGAAACTAGTACAGTGGACTTAATAACCTTGAAAAGAAAACAAATAAAATCATGATTTAATTGATTAGTGGCCAAACATCTTTTATATTTTGATTAGCTAGTAAAAAAGTTATTTTATAATTTTGAGCAAAAGTTAGGATAGTATATGTGAATTTACATTGATATATGTGTAGGGAGTAACAAATTTTGGCAAACCAATTTATATAGTCCATGTAGTCTCATTATTACTTGCACAACCACTTAACTTGTGGTTAATGAACGTCGATAGGTAATGACAACAAATCAATCACAATGCTCCTACTCTGAAGTCTCACAGTTTTTGTGTATAGAGATTATTTAAGTATGCGATGTGTGCTACATAGTCATCATCCAACAACAACATGTTAGCAAAATTTATGTCCTTGTGGAGAATGGGAGATTTACAATTGTGTTGTAAATGTTTGAGTTCATCTGCCATGCCTAAGACAATGTTATACCAACTCCTCCAATCTAGCTTATGAGAAGGCTTCAACGCCCCGCATAGTGATCCATTAACCATGTAGTCATAGAGAAGAATTGTTACAATATTATTCATCTCATCACATGTAGTTATAAGGTCTTGATGACACAAGATGTTTTTGTGATGGGGGGTCGTACTAAAATAAAAATCCATGATACACATAGTAAAATAAAAAAACATACAATAAAAATGATGACGAAGAATCTCTAGGAATCTAGGATTTGTGGAGATCGACCTCCATCATGGGCCAAAAGTGGAGAGAATAACACCATCTAACACTTATCAACGTAAAAAGATTAATTTTTTTTTTAAATATGTTAAAACCATTTTGTTCCACGTTATATTAATCTAAAAGAAACTCATTGGATACTTCATCTTATTTCAACGATACTCACTAGGTATTTCCTCTCATTTTAAGGATGGTGTCTAAGATAAACAGGATATTGTAAAAACTTGAAGCTTTAATTGACATAAAATTAAAAGTCATTATAACAATATGTTTATTAATATTTTGCAGGGACAGGCTGGTGCCCTCTTTGCAAGGATGGCGAAGAAAATACAAACCACCTATTCCTTTCTTTCTCTTTCTCCACTCAGGTATGGCAACACTCACAAGCCATGACAAATCTAAATTTCAATTGGGCAGGTCCCTCGGTAGAAGAAGCCTGGAGAACTTGGTACACAAACCCTCTCCTTGCCCAAGTAAAATCCCTTCCACTCCTTCATATTTGGGGAATTTGGTTAGCATGGAACAATTCTACTTTCGTAGAAAAGGCTCCCCCCCCCACTCGAGCTGGTTGCAAAACAGGGCCTAGAAATTTTATCATTTTTTCCTCAAACCAAAGACCAGCCAGCTCCTAGGATCATTTCTGAAGAATTGAATGACCATACTTTCCCTTGGGCCCATTTCGATGGAGCTTCGGAAGAAAATAAAAGTGGGGGTGGGGCAACTCTTTTCATCAGTCCTTCTCATCATTTTAAAATTCAGATGGACCTGGGAATCGGGACAAATAACTATGCATACCTAATGGCCCTGAAGCTACTACTTTGCTTTGCTATTGAAGGAGGTTGTGAAATAATTATGATTTTTGGAGACTCTTTGATGGTGATAAACTGGATAAAAAAAGGTTCAAAAATGTCGGAACATAGCGCTTGCCGCACTTTATGAAGAAGTTATTAGACTCATTACAAATTTCTATGTCATCACATGTCGTCATGTTTACAAGGAAAGAAATGGCGAAGCAGACAAACTTTCAAAGGAAGGGCTTAATTTGGAGGCTAGTCCATGCAAATTTCTGGAACAAAGAGAAGAAGAGGTATATGAATTTTATCATAGACCCTTCAATTAGCCTTAGCCTAAGATGGGAAGCACATAACACTTACTCTACATTTTTATTTAACAATGATCTTGACTCCCAGATGGCACCTGTTTTATTGACTGATTACAGACCTCCAGGATCTCCTTTCGAGTGATCCTCCTGCATCAGAAGATACCGGCCACGACAAGAACCAAGCCCTTGGTTTTTCTTTAGCGAAAGAGACTCTCGGTCAATCCAAACGCTACGTGGATTTTTTTGCACTAATGACAGTTTACAGCTTACAGCTTAAAGTTTTGCTCTTAGGACAGTTTTGTTACAAATGTCCTTCTTAAGACAAAGGCTTGATATTCTATTTTTCTCTATGTCTGTAATGAAAAAACAAACTAAACATACGTTATATGTAAATCTTTTTTGAATCAATAAAAAAAGCTTTTTTTCCACAAAAATATATATATGTTTATTAATATTAATATATTTCAATATGTTCCTTATGAAATTAAAAACAAATGGGAGGATAATATTCCTTCCTTCCAATTATTTTAAATAAAACCAATTAATTATTAAAATCACGCCTTTCAATAAATATATTAACAATTATTTAATATAATAAAAAAATATTTTTTTATTATTAAATTAGTTAAGACCAATCTAAAGTGGTTATTTAAAAATAAAAAATATTCGAATTAAAAAACAGACGAATATACTTTTAAGGAATCAAAGTTGATTAATAATTTTTTTATTAAAAAGATTCGAACTCTATTCTGCAATACCTTTCCTAAAGATTCTTTATAGGATGCCATCCTCATTTTCCTAGAAGGATCATAGAATTTTAGGAGGAGAACACCTCAATGTGAAAGTATATAAGTACGACACGAAAATGTATCTACTTTCCCTATTTTTAAGTATCGAAAATCGAAAGTTCCACTTTAGATAAAAATGAAGGTTTCTTTCTCGATTTCTGATTTTCGATACTATGGATGTTGGAAACTGGATTTGTTTGCTTTCGTGATTCCCGTTTTCCGATATTTCCAATCTCGAAAACCAGAAACACCAAATTTTTTCGGCTGAATGTTTATTTCTTGATTGCCGATTCCTGATTCCGCAAATCAAAAATGAAAAGTTTTGTCAATTTCCGTTTATGCGTATGAAATCTACGGTCTAGAGTCTTTTGGCCGTTTGAGTTGGGTTTTTTAAGATTCGAATTTACGATTAATTTTTACCATTGTTACTCATGCTTTTTCACAATGCTCAGGGTTTTTTAACAATGCATATCCTATGTGTCCCAGCGCCCGGAGTTGTGACTTTCTAAGCATTTGCACCTGTAAGTTTTCACCCTCTCATCATTTTTTCTGGTAAATTTGAACGCACGTTGTTTTTAGACATGGTTGCTAAAATTCAATCAGAGAATACATCTGCCACAACCAAGATACTACATATAAAATAGCTATTCAAGAGCAGAAATATAAAGATCTAAATGTCGGTATTTTCACTTACACGAATGGTTATGTGTCTGACACCTTATATCTGGAGTGGTCCAGAATTTATGCTATTTTTTACAATGATGACTTTTCCTGTGTTGCTCATGACCAACCTACGTACCTATAGATACACAATTCTCAACTCCATCGTGTTGCTGTCAGGCCCCCATTTATGCCTTACACAGACCCTGTTTGGGCATCGAAACACAGTAGACCCTAAGCAAGTAATATTTCATGATATCGATAATGTCGTTATTGCTTCGTTCCTTCCAGATGTGTTTGCTAGGGATTACGCTTTGCCAACCCCCAAGCAGCCTCTCTCGTCAAAAAAATTCGATGAAAGCCATGCCAAATTCAATTACGAACAAGTGGTGAAATCTTGGGTGGAAGACCCAACACTTGAGATTCTCGTTCCACTTCCAGCATATCCAGTTTCTTGGTTCAAAGAACCATTTTCGTTGTTGGACGCCATGTTTTATAGGTTATATGGTTTACTAAATTATTCTTTATTCAAAGCGCAATGGGTCCTTATGGCGAACCATATCCTGCTTACATGTCATTCCTTCAACTGGGTGCAAATTATGTCGTACGATTTGTAGGAGGAAATTGAAAAATATGAGAAAACCCCTAACAACCGTAAACCATATTCCTACATGTCAGGGTTCGTAATGGATGCATTATGTGCATATACTTCTTTCCCGGCCCTAAATTGGAATTGGACCGACGAATCTCCAATGTTCATATATATTGCGCTGATATGTGGGATGAAAATTACATCCCTCGCATTTAGGAACTCTGTGACCTATTTCTCGGGTCAATGTACTTCATAATTTTCAAAGCTGATGCTCTTGCATTCTCTAAGAGTGCTAGAGAAATCATTTCAATGTTTGGCGACTGGTATGTAGGAGAATATTTCTCTTACATAAGGATTTGGGGCAATAATATAGTCCACTTGCTTCCCAAAATAGTTTCAGACCAAATGGTGCTTCAAGAATTCACCTATCAGACTGTCATTGATGGGGTTTTACCTAAGTTGACCAAACATAAGAAGAAGGGTTGGCCGAAATTTCCTGTGAATCTTGGCAACCTTATGCTACAGAGTCCTGCTCATGCGTCTTTGGTGGGAAACGAGATATTTGTTATGAAGTTGGGGGAGGCATACGAAGGAATGCATGGCCCAGTGGCATATTTGGCTGATCTCTTTGCTCATGAGCACGTGAAATTTCAATCCATTCATGAAAACGATCCCGATGATCCTATGTTCTGAGGAGCTACCAATTTTAAGGAGGCAGTCGGTAAAATTATTGATCCAGAGACCAAGTCCCATTTGTACCAGTATCAAAAGGATCTTAAGACAAGAACTCTTCGAGAAAGAGGAGATAAACTAAAAATAAAACAAGATCTTGAAAAGGAGAAGACAGAACAAGAAGTGAGAGAACATGCAGCAAGTTCTACTACTGATCTTATTGCTCAACCCAAGGACAAAGGCAAAGGTGTCCTTGAAGGCTCATCCAACCCCTCTATTCCCACAATGGAAGATACACTACACAAAGGGGTAGAACTCAAAATAAATTTTGAAACTCAGGTAGAGATAACTAAAGTTTAGACTAAAAAAAAGAAGATTGAAGCAAGTACTAAAGAGGCTCAATTGATAGAAGCACCCACAGAAGAAAAGCTCATGCCTTCGATCTCAATTCGAAACAAAGAAAAGACACTTGTCCAAGACACTTCTGCACAGAAGGTAATCTCTTTATCTTCATCTCAAATTGAGATTGATGATACGGGTGTGGAACAAGACCTTGAGGCTATTATAACTACCCTTCTGTCATCCATGCCCAATATGCAAAGCTTTCCCAATGTGTTAGGTTCATCATCTTCACAACATTATTTTTCCAAGGTAAATTTGTCATCAATAATGGGAGCTACTAGTAGCATGCCCACCTTTTCAGTTAATTCACCTATTGATACTTCTTCTACATCCCCAATTCCCCAGCTATTTCAAGAAGACATTTCTTCTCCCTCTATGAATCTTTCTCAAAAGGAAGATTTGCCTATGTCCGATTCTTTTACATCAATCACCTTACATTAGAGGAATTTTTAGATCTAAAATGGGCCTCCTAAGGAAAATAATAAAATAATAGTTAAGATAATACAATAATATTTATTAATTTTGGAGGAAGAAAGATAAAAAAACAAATTTTTTTGTTTGTATTTTTAACATATCTCCGCATGTTTTTACTCAAATTTTGAGGGGGAGGGATTGTTGGATGCAAAATTTAACTCCGCATCCAATAAGTACCCACAGTGCATACTTTTGGCAGACCCCTCTACCCCAAAAACAAGAAATACCTAAAAAAACATGATGATGACAAAGAAATACCCCATCATCACGTTTTTTCAGATATTTCATGTTTTTGGGGTAGGGGGGTCCCTTAAAAGTATGCAGTGTGGGTACTCGTTGGATGCAGAGTTAAATTCTGCATCCAATGATCCCTCCCGCTCGAAATTTGAGTAAAAACACAAGGAGATATGTTGAAAATACAAACAAAAAAAATAGTCTTTTTAATGAAAATTTTGTCGAGTCAACCATTATGGTTGACTCATTTTATTTAAATTCTATTGGTTCTTGAACTCCAATTCACAAGAATTTATTGTTGGCTCGTTTTCTTATAAGGTCCATTTTAGACCCCAAATTTTCTCCAATGACCTCTGCTTCTAGTCCTATGGATATTGCCCCCCTCAACATAGACATTCCTGTCAACCAAAGCCAAACTGATTCCCTGGTTATCATCCACCACCAGACCATTTCATCATCAGAAGTGATGGCGGATTTTGGAGAAGATGCAGTGGTATATAAAGTTGTGGTTAAAAGGGGAGCCAAGAAATCCAGAGAAGGCTCGGGCAAACATGTGGTTGCCCTTGGTCAGGTCATTTGGAAGGCAGACACAAGTGATATTCAGCAAGAGGCAATGGACACAACAGCTTCCATGGGAGTTTTCGTTGGAGCTAATTTTAGCTCAGTTTCACAATTAAGTTTAGCTCTTGGTGAAAGAGAGAAGGAATTGTAGAAGGCCAAACAAGACTTAGCAGAAGCAAAAAAGAGACATGAACAAGAAATCGACCAGTTGAAACGAGAACATGAAGACAAAGTGCAACAATGGAAAAACAAAGCTAAACAATTTAAGCACTAGCTTGAGAATGCAGATGTTTTGAATCGGCAACAAGCAGAGCAAATTGCTCATGTCAATCAATAATTGAAAGATGCTCATCTAGCCTCAAAAGCCTCGTCTTTTTCTGGATCTGACACCCGAGGATTTCAAACAACTACTCTATAAAGTACACCAAGAGTTCGGACAGGTTGTGATAGATTTGTATACTTGTTTTGATGAGATGCAAGGGTTGTATGACAAGTTTAGCAAGCATTCTGAAACCCTTGAGGATCACCATCATCAGATGAGAAAAGAATCCACTGCTTTAGAGCAAGTAACAAGTTGGCAAAAGCATATTAATGAAATACCCGATGTCTTTCCAATCTTAGACAAATTACAGGTGAAAACAACTGAAGTTGCCATTGAGACATGGGAGGGTATCCGCGATTCAGTTGAAGCTTTAATCAATGCGGGACAAATGGTTTGTGAGCAGAGGTGGTCAAATTAAAAGAATTTGCTAACTTTATTTGAGTTTTCCTATTTATGGATCTTATCAATGAGGAACCTTCGCCTAAACTTCATTTGGAACAAGTGGAAAATCACTTTGATGATTCCAAAGAGTTGATCCAACAAATTAGTCAGTTGACGATGCAAGAAATCGAGAAATGGATCGAAGATCCCCATGCTTCCATAGCTCGGATATAACTGTTTATCAAAGAATGGAAGAAAATGAGAGAGGGGGAGATTTCCTCGTAAATTTGCAAGACCGAAATTCAGTTGAGGAATGCTCATTTTTAGGAAGTCGATGACATTATGGAGATATTTTCCAAGTGTTGTTCCACCCTTGGGCACACTTAGAAACTATTTGATTGTGTAGTTCTATGTTTTGGGAATATTTTATTTTTTTGTAAGTTTGTAATCTTATTTAAAGAGAGGTAGACATTGTGTTATTTGGACTGCCTTGTACTTGCAATTTGCGTGTCTTTAACACTTTGGATACTGTTCTTTGCAATTTTATTTGTTAAGTTGCTCTAAAGTAAGTTGAAAGAAGTAATTTGATTTGCATGTTTGCACATTAATTGGTTGTTTTCTTTCATATGTTATATCCTGCAATAGTTCTATCTTGAAATCATTACTCATTGTGTTTAAGTGTCCTTATACAGTTAATTAGTAGTCGGTTATTTTTTCAATCTTTTTTTGTTTATTCAAAGCGAAAAGTGGAAGTCGACAAAAAAAAAATTAAAAATCCGGAATCTGACATTTCGGATTCTAGAATTGTATGTTTTCCAATAAGGAATACCCTATGTTCTGATTTTCTATCCGTCGATTTTCGATTTCTGACATTTTGGATTCCGGAAATTGTATGTTCACCTTTTCAGTTAACCTTACACATGTCGGAATGTCTCGGTTTTCGATATGCGAAATATCGCATATCGGAATCGAGAAGTCAACAAATGATTTCAAAAAAAACTTGAGTATCTGGTTTCCGATATCCGAATTATTGGGAATCAGAATTCACGGATAGCTGAAATAATCCTAACAAAAACTGGAATTTCTAGTTCCAGATACCCGATTTCGGAAATTGCATATCCTGTTTCAGAAATCGGAAATAAATATTATAAAATATAAATATTCATAATATATATAATGTGTTTTTAATTTGTTTATATGTATTGGCAATTATATAATTTTATTTTATTTAGAGAAACGAGTTAAAAAGTATTTTAAAATTTAATCATTTTAAAGAATAATAATTTATAATTTATACAGAAAATTTCTAAGAAACAATTTTTTGTAATTGTATTGGATTTATATTTTTCTTGAGCATGGTATATGAAGTTTATAGATTGAATAATAACAATTATTTCCGATTCCCCGATTTTTTATTTTCGACATTTCAGATTCCCGAAATTGTATGTTCACCTTTTCAGTTAACCTTACACGTGTCGGAATGTCTCAGTTTTCGAAATCAGAAATATCACAAATCCGAATGAAACCAACAAATTATTTCAACAAAAACATGAGTATCTGATTTTCGATATTCAAATTATTGGGAATAAAAAATCGTGGATGTCGCAAATAACCCTAACAAAAACTTGAATTTTCGGTTATCGATACCCGATTTCAGAAATCGTGTATCGTGTTTCGGAAATCAAAAATAAATATTATAAAATAAAAATATTCATAATATATATAGTGTGTGTGTGTGTGTGTGTGTTTTTAATTTGTTTATATATATTGGAAATTATATGATTTTATTTTATTTAGAGAAAGGAGTTAAAAAGTCATTTAAAATTTAATCATTTTAAAGAATAATAATTTTTAATTTATAGAGTAAATTTCTAAGAAATAATTTTTTTAAATTTATTGGATTTGTATTTTTCTTGAGCATGGCATATGAAGTTCATAGATTGAATAATAACAATTATTTCTATTAATTAATATGACGACGTTTAACCCCGGATGCGGATGATGAGAATCAAATTGGCAAGGATGGAATGGACAGGGCTATTGTCGCAGAACCACATTGTACTTGTCATCCCATCACATTACCACCTATCTTGCACTCATTATGCATTAATGAAGCGGGTCTTGATGTCCAGGCTAGCCAAGTTGGTCATCTGTTGAGTTTTAATGTTGCGATTACAGTTGATTCGATAGTCAGGTCTGTCATGAAGAGTGGTGCCTCCACTGCTACAACAGGTTCCATTGGTAAGTTTAGGTACAACATGGTCATGATTAAATTTTCTGGTTATTATATTTTGTGATTTGGCAGGGTCCCAAGAAGGAGGCATGGAGTTGATCGGTTAAATAGACGTTCTGAAATAGGAGTTTATTCTGTCTGTTCGTATTATTTCTACGTAACTTCTTTCTCTGCCAAGTTTATAACAATTTTTGTATCTGCGCAATGGCTGGTATGGTTAATCCTCTATGTCCCTTTCTATTTCATCCGAGACGACATTAATTAGTCCATGTCGACAAAGCTCTGTCAGCACGTATCGACTTCAATGGAGGACACCGTCAGTACTCAGCTAAGGCACGATTTGACCCGGCGGTCATTTCGTTATCTGGTTACAGTGCAATTTCGCTTGGTCAGGGATTGGAAGTGGTACATCAATATTTTCTCCCCATTAATGGTTGTCGTGTCTCTTGTTGGTTTTAGCATTGTTGTGAACCTTTCTCCCTCATTTCGTTGAGATATTTCTTGGCTAACAGCTCGAGTCTTGAGGCACTTTTGTTCTTCCCAAATTTTGTTGCAAAAATCATTCTGTCTGCCTTTGTTGCATTTTGTTTTGCATCTGAACCATCATACTATGTCCAAGTAGCGTGGCACGTCTCGTCATGTTGTGAGTGGTCGCAGTCGTGCATAACAAGGGGTGCGCGTGACAAAGGTAGATGGTTATAACAATGAGATTTTTCTGTAAGTTCAGTCCATAATAGATGACTGGGAAACCAGGATGGTAAATGAGAACCTTGCTCGTGATATTGATGGTGGCAGGCCCAACCACTATTGGATCGTCAAAAACATGATCGGCACCCTCATGGAGGAAATGCTAGCTAGATGGAACCATACTAAATTAGCAATTTCATAGACTACGACCAAAATGGTGGAATTAGATATGGTCATAATGCACAGAAATGTCATGGCCATCTGGAAAAAATTAGCCCTGGGAATTGACTCCTTGGGTGATGGAGGTAGAGGTAGTGTCTCTATGGCTCCATTTGGTTCAATGAATGTAGACCCTACCACGCCTACTACAACTATAGTGCATGTTCCAATTTCGGCTATGATTATCCAGCTTTCCAAACGAGCTCGTGAATTTAATGCTTCTGTGGGGAAAGCGGTTGTCCTGCCGCTGAAGCCCAAGTCTACCATCTTCAGACGACGAACTATTTGGGCCTTGTCCTATCACTGAGGAAACACAGGACCCGACTGTCACTATCAGCGGTGCTAACCCATGAGCTTGTTTCTATTTCGTATTTGTCTATTTCGCTTACTTTTGTTTACCTCTAAGTTTATGTTGGTTTTTAGTTGTCAAGGTCTCTTTATAAACATTCCTTCATAGTAATTTTGTACGTAGCCCCCATATATCACATGGGTTATTGTGGCACTTTTGAATATCTCTGTAATTTTGTATAAACTTTACTTAGGCAGCATGTTCCATTTTCGGTATGGTTTTTATGCTCTTTACACTACAACTATAGAGTTTTTTTTCTTTTGACGAATTAGGGTGGTTGTTAGACTACTGTTTTCACTTGACCAGAATTATCGATATTTTGTAATTTGTTGTATAGTTGATTAATAGCAATGTAGACTTACAAAAAAAAGAATATGAAGTTTAAAGATCTAATATATCTAAATATATTATTTATTTTAATAAACCTAAAGTTTAAAGATGTAATATACGTGAATAGTTTGATTTGGGTATCTGAAATTTATTTAAAGATCCAATAACATAGGATTTGTGGAATGCAAAATGTCGAAAATGGCAAATCGGGAAATCGGAAATCAGAACATAGGGTGTGCGCAATTTTGATACGTTTGTAGTTTTGGAAAGATTGTAATGTTTTGCAATTGAAGAAAATAACATTATTACTCATGTTATGTTCTATGGTTACTTATTAAATTTGTTTCATCAATTTTGAGTTATTTCTCCATATTTGTGGTATACTGATCATACTTTGGTCATGCATTTAATGTATTGAATTATATACTTATTTTCCATTACAAGCTTGACATATGGAATGTAGATTGAAAAAATGTATTTATTTAATTTACATACTTCTTTGCTACAACTCATGAATGGTTATTGACTCCTAATACTAATTTGTCAATTAGTATCACTTCATAGGATAGTTTTGTAACTTTATTTAATTGGAAAATGAGTTTGATTGAGTTTTGTTTGTATTTTTACTATTATTTTTGTTAGACATTTAAAAATAGTAGTGTCGCCACTCGTTTGTTTTCGAGTTTTCAGAATGACGTCTAATTTTTATTTTTATTAATATGTGTTTGATAAGTTTTAAAGGAGATTATATCTTACTGATTATAAGCACCTTTATTATATCCAAAACTATATATACTATAAAGAGTTGTGTCCCACACTGAATTAAATAAATTTAAACACGATTCTTTTAAAAAGTCTTAAACTTATTTATGGAAATTGTGAAAGTGTTTAAACTGTTTAGGCTAAATATTTTTAAATGAAAAATTACAACTACACTTAAAAAAAGTATGCCAATTCACGTCAATTGGCATATTGATATATTTCCTAATTAAGAAGTATGTAATGTATTAGAGAAAGATGTTAAGAGACCATCGAAAAGTTGAAATTAAAATGCGCAACTGAAAATTTGGAAATAGAAAGTCTGGGAACGTTTAGATTTGGCGTTTCAGGCTTTTGCATTCCGCACAGCGAAAAGCGGAAATGGGAATGAAAAATATTTGAACTAAAAACGTATCGAAATTGTGCATTTCGCATGCCGACAAAAATAAATTTGCAAAGAAGAACATTAAAGCTCAGATTTTCGTGTGAGGAAACCGGAAGTCGAAAAACACGAAATGTTAAATGCAAACATGTAAATTCCAATTTACAATTTACACTCTGCGATTTATTCAAAGCGAAAAGCGAAAGTTGGCAAGAAAGAAATTAAGCTTCCAGAATCCAACATTTCAGAATCTGAAAATACCTTTTTCAAGCACAATTACAGGAATAGAGATTTTCTCCTATGTTTTCCAATAAGGAACACCATATGTTCTGATTTTCGTTTCCCCGGATCCCTATTTCTGACATTTCGGATTCTGGAAATCCTATGTTTTCCAATAAGGAACACCCTGTGTTCAGAATTTCCCAAACCTTTAGTCTAGAGACCAGATGCATTCTTCATCATCAAAAACAGGTTTCAAACTATCGATTGATGGTATATGGATTTGATGATTTGGGCTTTTAGTTTTTAAATTTATACGGATATAAATGATGCAAGGATTTAGAGTTGTGTGAATTTGAACGAAATGGAAGCAGTGGAACATGACAAACTCCAAATCCAATTGTCATCATTTGCAAACTCAATCAATAAATATAAGCCAAAAAACATTATAACTCTTTCTATTGCCATTGATAGCCAAAAAAATGGATATTTACAGAAAAGATCAAGCCCTCCCATTTGTCGGAAAACAGGGTTGCAGATCAGACTGGCAGTCTCCCTAGAAAGAAAACACAACTGAACCAGAATGATTCGGAGTTTTTCACAAGTTTTAGAAAATATTCTTAAATGAAAACATAAAAAGTAACCATTAACAGTAGTAGTTTTTAAAACAGAGAAAGAGTATAACAAAGACTGAGAGAATAACACGGTCAATCAAATAATTGTTCATGAGGCTTGAGCTTGATGCCCAGTATCCTTGCGAAATCAAGCTAATTGTCTAAAATGGTGTGTAGGATGAGCATGACTTTGTCCAGCTGAAGAAGAATTTCGCCATGGTGCTTGTGTTTTTCCACTAAAGTTTTTCCTAGAATAAATTCTGCGACTATTACAGCCCCAGGGATTTTTGATACAGAGAGAGCCTTCCTCTCGAAGTGCCAGGATCAGAGAGTAAATCATTAAATTCATTTTTTATCTCTTCAAGTTGCAAGCAAATGCCTTCCAACTGCGCTTGTCTCTTTGCATTCTGGATGTTGGCTTGCACTGACATTGTTGTAGCTTACTGTGCACTTTGGAACGTCTATGACTTTTAAGTTATTATCATGGGTTATTTCACAAGCCAATTTGTGGATTTTTTATCATACATAATAACATTGCATGAATATATATCAACTAACATTGAAGACCAAAGTAGAAGGCATATATCAGATCTGTTTTTTATTTAAAATGGATAGTTTACATGCCTATAGATGTTCGTATTGATAATATGGAATGCACCCACAGTTGTCCAACTATAACCATCAACAAGAATCGTCCTCGTCCTTTCCCACGGGTTGTATATTCTCCTTTCAAACTGAACACACTGCTACAAGAGCGATGAGTGAGTAGTAGCTACTACAGGAAAGACATAACACTCCAGTGCGTCACGATTTTTCCTAAACTCAGTCCACAAATGGACTGGTGAAGATATTCCAATCTTTATTTGAGAATGTGCAGCTACCTCACCTTCAACCTTGATGAATGGATTTAGAATAATCTTTTTGTTTGTTCATAAACACACCAGCAAACCCAAGGAAAACACCTCTGTAAATGAAACTCAAAACAATCAATAAACACGATCTCTTCTTAATTTCTAATTCTTACGCAGGTGTTATCATTATTGAGAGGAGGGTGAGTTAGTGAAGGTACTCTCGATGATTTCTTCTTGGCAAATGGGTTAATATCCTCTCATGAATGTTGGCAACAGTATTCATTCCCATGACCTAG
Organism: Pseudotsuga menziesii; assembly: GCA_001517045.1. Classification (NCBI taxonomy): domain Eukaryota; kingdom Viridiplantae; phylum Streptophyta; class Pinopsida; order Pinales; family Pinaceae; genus Pseudotsuga; species Pseudotsuga menziesii. Next base: position 302,369 of record LPNX010248781.1, read on the forward strand.
ACAATGAACATGGAATGCGCCCCCTTTGTACCCAAAGGAGTGGATCCAAGACAGTCAGTCAACCCGATACTCTGCTAAGTAATCAGTGAAGTTGTCTCCTAGCACCGTTGCCCTAGTTGTACCACTAGTTGATCACTCAAGAATTATGGCAGTGTTGGTCTAGTAGTAGTTCTCCTGCTGACCCCTATTTTGGATGGCGGAGGAAAATTTGTGTTGATCCCTTCTACATGATTCCCATTCCAACCATTGGAACTCTCCGCACCTTTGTTGTTCCTCCCTTGCAAATTTGTGTGCAACGGCGTCATGAGGTCAACTAGTTGATGGTGTCCTTTAGCTAGATCATTCAAAATGTTTAAGGTGTTATCATTTCTTGGCGGTTCCTTGTTTGGTTCACCCATGCTGCCTCCAAATAATCCATGCTCTCTACCCCAAGAGGATCATTTCTTTCACCCATCTCTTCACTCACAAACTATGGATGCTCCTCTTCTCCTCCTATATGTGGGGTATCTAGAATCTTCAGGATTGATAAAATTTTCATCAAATCACTGGATGGCAGGAAGTATGGATCTGATACCACTGTAATGTCCCTGACCAATTTGACCCAAAATTTACCACTAGCCGACAAGGAGATAATTGACTCAGTTATATTTGTGTGTTGTGCTTCACACCACTATTGAATGCTAATATTGAGAATTGTTTTAATAGGGTCTGATGCAAAATTTTGGTTGAACCGTTTTGTCAAACATTTCATACCCAAACTGTTGTAGCTTACTGTGCACTTTGGAGCATCTATGACCGGTTTTAAGTTTTTTATCATGGGTTATTTCACATGCCAATTTGTGGAATTTTTATCATACATAACAACATTGCATGAATATATATCAACCAACATTAAAGACCAAAGTAGAAGGCATATATCAGATCTATTTTTTTTAATTAACAGTTTACGTGCTTGGAGATGTTCGTATTGATAATATGGAATGCACCCATAGTTTTCCAACTATAACCAGCAGCAAGAATCGTCCTCCTCCTTTCCCACGGATTGTAAATTCTCCTTCCAAACTGAACATGCTGCTACAGAAGTGATGAGGGATTAGTAATTGCTACAAGAAAAACCTAACACTCCAGTGCGCCACGATTTTTCCTAAACTCAGTTCACAAATGGACTGTTGAATATATTCCAATCTTTATTTGAGAATGTGCAGCTACCTCACCTTCAACCTTGATGAATGGCTTTAGAATACTCTTTTTGTTTTGTTCATAAACACACGACCGTATGGATTTGATAAGACTGTAATGCCCCTAACCAATTTGACCCAAAAATTTTCCCTAAAATTTACCACTAGCCGGCAAGGAGATAATTGACTCATTTATATTTTTGTGTTGTGCTTCACACTGCTGTTGAATGATAATATTGAGAATTGATTTAACAAGGCCTGATGCGAAATTTTGGTTGAACCATTTTCTCAAACATTTCATACCCAAACTATTGTAGCTTACTGTGCACTTTGGAGCATCTATGACTGGTTTTAAGTTTTTATCATGGTTTATTTCACATGCCAATTTGTGGAATTTTTATTATACATAATAACATTGCATGTATATATATCAACCAACATTAAATACTAGAGTAGAAGGCATATATAAAATCTGGTTTTTTTTTGTATTTAAAATGGGCAGTTTAAATGCCTAGAGATGTTGGTATTGATAATATGGAATGCACCCACAATTGTCCAACTATAACAAGCAGCAATAATCGTCCTCCTCCTTTCCCACGGGTTGTAACTTCTCCTTCCAAACTAAACACGTTGCTACAAGAGTGATGAGGGAGTACTAGTTGCTACAGGAAAGACAAAACACTCAAGTGTGCCATGATTTTTCCTAAACTCGGTCCACAAATGGACTGCTGAAGATAACCCAATCATTATTTGTCAATGTGTAGCTACCAGAAATCACCTTAAACCTTGATGAATGGCTTTAGAAGACTCTTTTTTGTTTTGTTCATAAACACACCAATAAGCCCAAGGAACACACCTCTGTAAATGAAACCCAGAACAGTCAATCAACATGATTTCTTCTTGGCAAATGGCACTATGTCCTATCGCGGATGTTGGCAACAGTATTCCTTCCCACGACTTAGATAATGAACATGGAATTCACCCCCTTTGTACCCAATCTCCTGCAAAGACAAGGTAGACTCTCCCTAGGAATGCACCTTCCTCTCAAGATGAGAGAACTTTGCTACAACAACACTTACCATTCGGTCATCCTCATTTTCTTTTGGAAATGAATTTACTTTTTTCCCAATCCACCCTCTCCACATGGAACTTGAATCACTAAAGATGATGGACCAAAAATTCTCAAGATATGCAAGAAAATGCCATTCTTATGTGATGATGAAAACCAATGAGAAACCTGAGATGATTCCTCCTCAACAATGGCTAGGATAGATTTGCCTCACTATCGAAACCATTCACCTCCTCCTAGGGTTTCATCCAAGAGAAGTTTCGAGACCCAAGAGATCTCAACTCCAAAAATTCAAAATAGACAAGAATGAGCCAAATAAGCTCTCATTTCCCTTTATAATTTCACTCTCCCTCTTTTGTGACTTTTCAGCTTCCCTTGGCCTTTATCCATTTAAAATTTAATAAAGTGACTTTATGGAGGAAAATCCTTCATTCCACCTTTTCATTTTTAAATTGAGCACTTTATGGCTTACCTTAGCTTTTCCGCTCAATTTATCCTAAAGTGACTTATATATAGTCGCTTTAGATAAATTAATTACCAATGTCACTTTATAAAGTCTTTTGGGTCTGGGTGACATTAATAATTGGTTAATTCCCTTTTCGTCGGATATAGACTATGGGAACTAGATAGGATAATGAGTCGCTCGTGGTGACTACACAAAAAGAGACATTACAGTCTTCCCTTCCCGAAATTGCTTGTCCTCAAGCAACCACAAGTTGGGGTGATGTAATATTTGTTCACCCTCCCAGGTGGCATCCTCCATAGGCATATGTCTCCATCTGACCAAGTAATCATGAATGACCCTATTTCTGAAACTCCTCTCGCGGACCTCCAGTATATCCTCCGTATCCAAAATCAATTACCCTTCCTCGTCTAATGGGGGTATCTATGTAGTTGTGGTGACCTGTTTCCCCAATACCTTCTTGAGGTAAGATACATGAAAGATGTTATGGATCTTTCTTCCCTCTGGAAGCTCCAACTCATAAGCCACTTACCCCACTCTCCTAGTAATTATGTACGGTCCATAGAAACGAGGTTTCAATTTCTCTGTGCCACTTCGCTTGAGTGAAGACTGACGATAAGGTTGAAGTCGTAAAACCACTAAGTCTCCCACCTCAAATATGCACTCTATCCTATGTCGAACTTCATAAACCTTGTGCTGGTTTTGAGTCGTCTGCAATTTTTCCTTAAGCAATCAAAGGATGTACTAATTGTATTGGATCCACTCCTTCGCTTTTGGAGCCCTGCTATCCCCAAAGGCTATTTCCACAAATGAAGTAGCATCGTATCCATATAATGCTCTAAATGGTGACATACCAATAGACATGTGGAAGGTGGTATTGTAGCAGTACTCACCTAAATGTAACCATCTGGTCCATGCCTTTTGTTGACCTGTTACATAATTTCTTAGATAGCCTTCAATCCATTTATTAACAATCTATGTCTTCCCATCTACCTGGGGGTGTTAACTAGTGCTCGGAGTCAATTATGTGCCAACCAACCTGAATATTTCCTTCCAAAAATCCCCAACAAACATGCTATCCATCTCATTAACAATGTTTTTTGGCAGTCCATGTAAGCGGAACGCCTCCCTAAAAAACACTTATGTCACCTAAGCTACTGTAAAGGTTGAGGAAATCACGAAGATGTGTGTGAATTTTGTCAACTGATCCACCACCACATTAATGCAATCTCTTCTCTGAACACATGGCAGTCTGGTGATGAAGTCCATAGACATGTTTCCCCACTTCTGCACAGGGATGGTTAATGGATGTAGGAGTCATATCGGATGGTTCAGTTTTGTTTTGTTTTGTTGGCAGATTATGCATTCCCTCACATGCCCTAGTACATCATCTTTGAGGCCTTTCCAAGATGACCTCTCCCTGATCTTGAAGTATGTTTTAAAATACCCTTGATGCCCTGCAATCGGAGTATCATGTGTGGCCCTCAATATATTCTCTTTTAGCTTGGATTTTGATACTAGTATATATAGTATTTGTAGAAAATGACATCATCTGCTACCTTATACATGTCATCTTGTACAAGGCCATCTAATATCTCGCAAGCTAATTTTTTTTTGGAATACTCCACAAGAAGGTGGGACTTCCAATCTGTTGAAATCTCCATCAACGAGCAAGCTGTCGGTTTCCTGGATAAGGCGTCAGCAACAACATTATTCTTCCCCTTTACATACTCTATATCAAAATCATAAGCATGTATCTTGCTGACCCATTTTTGTTTCCTTTCATTCAAGTGTTTCTATTCCAAGAAGTACTTCAAACTATTATGATCAGTCTTCACCACAAATATGCTACCTACTAAGTATTATTTGAACTTAGACAACGCGTTCATGATAGCAAGCATCTACTTGTCATATATAGAATAGAGCCTTTTTGGTTCCCTGAGCTTCCTGGTCTCAAATGCTATTGGGTATCTGCTCTGCACCAAAACTGCCCCAACACCGATGCTTGTGGCATCACATTCCATCATGAGGGTTGGTTGAATTCTTGTAGTGCTAATACTAGGAAAGTACTCATTACCTCCTTGATCATGTCAAATGCCCTCTGAGAATCCTCTGTCCATCTAAAATCCCCCTTTTTGTCATATTTGTGAGTGATGATGCTAGTTGTGAAAACCCCTTCACGAATCGCCTATATGTCATGTTCCCATTTTGTCAACACCATGCAGTAGATTAAACCCCATGGATCCTAGTGACAGATTGAATTAAATAATTAGTGAGGGGTTAAGACAAGGCAATTAATTCATTATGAGTGTGCATTTAAATTTACCCATAGTTGCTACCCACTTGAAATAAATAATTATGGAGCATTTAATATTATTGGTGCAATTAATATTTTTATTTGTTATGTTGAATAAATGGAGAAATTAGCCCACCAATTCAAATTAGTGTATAAGGTTGGAGGAATTACTTGGAGTAGAAGTCAAGTAAGCACTAGAGTCCAAAAATGATGCCAAAAATGAGAAAATAGGAATATTTCAGGAAAAGTAGCATAAATCTAGAAAGTAGGATAAAATAGGAAAAGCAGGAAAGTTCAGAAAAGAAGGAAAGTCAAAAAAAGAGGAAAAAGAAGGAAAGACAAAGCAAAGCAAAGCAAGGAAAGTATGTCCACTCATGGGTGACCTATTCTCACAGGTCACCAAGCCAAGTAAATTTCTCAACAGGTCAACATCGATTTTATAAAAGAATTATTCCAACTCCCTTTCACATCTTTTTCTAGTTTGAGAAATGTTATGAATGCATTTGTGCATTTGAGAATTGGGAGATGTGCCCCTAGTCAAGCATGGAAGATGTGCCCCAGCTTTCTGTGAGAGGATAATGGAATTCATCCATTGTCATTGATTTTATTTGCAGGTCCTATAGAGGATAAAGTCGAATTTGAAGATCAGAAAAAATCATCATCCATTCCAGAGATTGAATCTCCAAGCTTCCTGTGGATTTCTAGAGCTAGTTTTTGGTGTAGAAGAAGATAGATTTTTCCAAGATGATTTGAGAGGTATTATATCCTATTTATGATGTAATAAAATATTACTTAATCTTATTAGGTTGAAGAGAAAGTTAAAAATCATCATCACCAAGTTCAGAGATCAAATTCTCCCTCCTTCTTCTATTCTACAACTAGTTTCCTATATGCAAGAGGAGAGATTCTTCCATCATCCTCTAAGAGGAATATTAGCCTATTTCTGATTTAATAACATAGTATGTAATGTTCTGTTATCGTTCACTTCAATACAAATTAAAGAACTCTGATTTCTTCTCCAATTTATGCACCCCTTCTAGATTTAGCTAGAATTTGACTAACTTTCAATGAATAATTCATAAGTCAATGTGTAAAAGTCCAAATGAATTCATTCTAGTTCATGGATTTATATAATATATCACATGAAATGATCCAACCTCTATTTCATAAATTCTACTGCATTTGAGTATTGTTTGGGAGTCAAAAAGTCGAGTTAGCTAAGCAGTCTTGAATTATCATTTTACTATTTATGCTATAATACTTGCTCATATATCTTTGTAACTTTTTGGAATGATATATTACTGTTGAATGACTATTATTAAATTATATTTAACCTCTATAATCTCATAAACACCCACATCCATTCTCCATTTAATTACCTCACCTATACTAGTCTATATATGTTGAGTAACCCTTAATCTGCCTTGTGACTGTCTAAACTTGTTTAAAACTTGAATATACCTTTATATACATGTTTGATAACTTTATTAGCAATCCAAATAATTTCTCCAAGCCTCTGGTTGTGGATATGAGAAATGTGCTTCCTAGTTTCACGGTTAGGTGACCCAGCAGCATGGAAGTGGGTTTCCGCGGAACCACCATTTTTAAGTTTTTTATTTGCTCTAAGTTTTTTATTTTCTTTAACAATTCCTAGTTATTCATTTTTTATTTGCTTTGATACCACTATAACAGTAAAAAAAGTCGTTTTTAAGGAAGAGCTTTCTTCGTCTTTGCATGATAATTCTTTTTGAAGATCTCGATTCTCCTCTTCAAACTGTTGATTGCGTTGAAACTTATCCTTTTCCTTCTTGATTTGCAGAAGTAATTTATGGTTATGTTCTCTTCGACTAAATATCTCTTCTTCTTTACCTACAATAACCTTGTTGAAATCGGTATGTATCATCTGTATTGATTTCTCATTTCCCTGTGACAACATCTTTGATATTTCTTTAGAGTCTTCAGATGATGCGCCCTTTGATTTTGTCTTCATGTTAATGTCCGATGACGTGAATTTTTTCTTTTTGTAGGGGAATGTCAGAAACGTTTTTTCAACATTTAAGATAAAAGTCCACAATGTTTTTAGCCACGGTAATCCCAAAACTAGGTCACTGTTACTACTCCACAAGGATTTAACTATAAATTGCGAAACACTAGTATAATCTCCAATGTTCCATTGTAAAGCACTTATTGCATATTGTTTATTATTCGAAAAGTCTAACCTTTCACTTATATTTCTCGTTGGAATTGCTAACTCATTAGCAAATTCATAACTAATATAATTATTACGTTCAGCGGGAGCAATAGAAATAGTAATGTTTTTTTCTCTAATCATTCCTTTTATTTGGAATAACTTTGAAACATAAGTTTTTGAAGTGCTTGAAAATCTTCCTTGTTTTTTTTTCATGAGATTCCATTTTGTTATGCTTCTTATCCCAAGATATATCAGAGAAGGACATATTTTATCTTGTATAGTATACTATGGTTTTCAATAATTAGTTTCTTCCCTTAAGGACTTGTTGTAGATTGGGTGGTTGGGAGGAATGATTGTTACCTTCCCCACCTAAGTTCAAATCTCACTTGCTTCTTAGTAGCAATTATTATACACTTTTAGATTTTTGTTTTCCTTTAAGTTTGTAAAATACTAGTATATTGGGTGGTTGGGAGGAATTTATTATGCACTTTTATATTCAAACCCAAACCCACTTTAAGAAACCACGTGTGGTTTCACTTTTACCCTTTTTTTTGTTTTACTTTTATCTTTTCTTTCCTTTTCTTTCCTTTTCTTTTCTTTTTTTTTACGTATTTTTTTCTCTTTTCTTTTGTGGACAATGTCCTATATTTTAGAGAAACCCTAAAAACTAAATTTACACAAAGTGTAAATAATGGCTAAGGGTCCTATAGCTCTCATACCACTGTAATGATAAAATACCATTTACTAGAACTTCTCGAACTTCCACTTTCTAAAATACAAATAATCCATGAGTCAATAAAATAGACATAATGACAAGATTTTACATTGAGGATGGCCTTTATAGGCTTGAGCATGTGTATTGAAGGGTTACACCCTTTCACTTGGTAATTTATAACTATAATTAATATATTATTTCATTTTATTTACCCTCTTCATTATTTAATTATTAGTAGTTATTTAGTGTTTATTTAAGATATATCTGTGCTCATTATAATGATCAAACACTTCGATGCATATGCCACATGGCATCGCCTGAATAGATCCTCCATCATGTGGGATAATATAATTTCTGGAGCTTCATTGGACATGCCTCGTAGAACTACCCTTGTGCCCTTAGGGGTGTTGAACCCCATCTCCATGGTATGGTAATCGGTGGTAATGGGTCCTAAAGTGTTGATCCAATGTACTCCCAAGACCACGTTGATATATGCCAAATCCACTATGTAGAAGTCATCTGTCATGCTATAGTTTCCCATTTCCAATGTCAGCTGGGGGGCCATCCGCATACATGGCATGATCTATCCACTTGTTATCTCTACGTCGAGCCCCTCAAACTCCCAGGATTGGATGCCCCGGCTGGCTACTAAGGCAGAGTCAATGAAGTTGTGGGTAGCTCCACCATCAATCAGGATCGTAACTCTCTGCCCCTAATGACCCCTCTGACACATAAAGTATTGAATTTGGGAGTGGCTGATAGTGTAGCAATGTTCCCTCTCTGAGGTTGTACAGGGGGTTATGGTACCTATGGTTGTTGCACCTGCGGCTGCTATACCTATGGTTGTTGTACCGGTTGAACTTGTACCTATGACTTATGTACTTGTTGAACTTATACCTGTGGTTGACCCTCATCATCCTCCTGCTCCGTATCATCCTCCTCATCGTTGTCTGACACCGCCTCTATGTAATGGACCTTGCCTTTTCCCATACATCGATGTCCCGGTTTCCATGGTTCTTTGCAACTGAAGCACAATTTCTTTCTTCACAACTCGTTTCAGGTTTCTTCATCCAACCTATTGTTCCAGGATCCTCCCTTCTGAAAAGCTACTTGTCTTTACCCTTCTACGAAATGAAAGGTTTGGACAGGTACTTATTCTTGGGTGCAGCATCTTCCATATCACGAGCGAGTGTGATAACATATTGTAGAGTAACTCGCTTCAAAGCCTTGATCCATCCACACAGTGACACAAATAACCCTTCCGTAAACAACATGGTAAGTTTGGCCTCTGAGATATCGGTCGACGTAACTGCCAAACTTTGGAACTCTATGATGTAAGCGTCTGGAGTCCTTGTCTGTTTTAGTTAAGACAGCTCCCTGAAGTGTACTTTTGAATCCTTCTTTTCAAATCGACTGATCAATCTTTGAGTGAAATCCATATAGGAAGTGATGCCAACTTGTCCTAAGGTGACCAATCCATGGTACCACCACTCATGTGCTTCCCCTTCTAGATGTAGAGTGGAATATTTGATAGCTTGTGTTTCCCTCATGGGGTTGAGTTGGAAATAAGTATCAATCTTTTGGACCCATGCTCTTGTTGTGCATTTGTTGGAGCCATCATATAAAGGGATATTCAGTTTCCCCATCTTCCACTACAAGTCAAAGTTTTGTTGCATCCAACCAATGTCTTTGGGTTTGTTTTGGTATTCATTATTGCAGAACTCGTGGAAAGACATGTTGGTGTGAAAATCCGTACCCATACCCCTATACTCTGCTAAGAAATCAATGAAGGTGTCTTCTAGCTCTAGTTGCCCTGGTTATACCACTAACTGATCATACAAGAACTGTGGCATTGTTGGTCACCCCTGTGTTGGATGGCAAAGGAATATTTGTGTTGCTCCCTTCTGCATGATTCACATTTCGACCATTGGAACAATCTGCACCATTGTTGTTCCTCCCTTGCGAATTTACGAGCAACTGCGCCATGAGGTCAACTAGTTGTTGTTGTCCTCTAGCTAGATCATTCAAAATGTTTAAGGTGTTATGATTTCTTGGTGGTTCCCTGTTTGGTTCGCCCCTGCTTCCTCCAAATAACCCATGCTCGTTGCCCCCAAGTGGATCATTTCTTTCCCCCATCTCTTCACTCATAAAATCTGACTGCTCCTCTTCTTCCTCCAAAAATTCTCCTTCCTCTGATTCAACTAGCCATTCCCTTTACTTTGATAGGAGAATGCGACTGGGTTCACCTAGAATCTTCGGGATTCATAAAATTCTCATCAAATCACACACTGGCGGGAAGTATGGCTCTGATACTACTGTAATGTCCGTAACCAATTTGACCCAAAAAATTTCCCCAAATTTTACCACTAGTCGGTAAGGAGATAATTGACTCAGTTATATTTTTGTGTTGTGCTTCACACTGATGTTGAATGATTATATCGAAAATTGATTTAACAGGGTCTGATGTGAAATTTTGGTTGAACCATTTTGTCAAACATTTCATACCCAAACTGTTGTAGCTTACTGTGCACTTTGGAGCGTCTATGACTGGCTTTAAGTTTTATCATGGGTTATTTCACATGCCAATTTGTGGAATATTTATCTTACATAATAACATTGCATGAATATATATCAACCAACTTTAAAGACCAAAGTAGAAAGCATATATAAAATCTATTTTTTTATTATTTAAAATGGACAATTTACATGCCTATAGATGTTGGTATTGATAATATGGAATGCACCCACAGTTGTCCAACTATAACCAATAGCAATAATCGTCCTCCTATTTTCCCATGGGCTATAACTTCTTCCAAATTGAACATGCTGCTACAAGAGTGATGAGGGAGTAGTAGCTGCTACAAGAAAGACATAACACTCTAGTGTGCCACGATTTTTCCTAAACTCAGTCCACAAATGGACTGGTGAAGATAACCCAATCTTTATTTGTGAATGTGCAACTACCTCACCTTCATCCTTGATGAATGGCTTTAGAAGACTCTTTTTGTTTTGTTCATAAACACACTAGCAAACCCAAGGAACACACCTCTCTAAATGAAACCCAGAACAATCCATCAACACGATTTCTTCTTGGCAAATGGCACTATGTCCTTTCACAAATGTTGGCAATAGTATTCTTTCCCATGGCTTAGACAATGAACATGGAATGTGCCCCCTTTGTACCCAAACTCCTGCATAAACAAGGTGGACTCCGTCTAGGAATGTGCCCTCCTCTCAAGATGGGAAAACTTTGCTACAACAACTCCTACCACTCAACCGTCCTCATTTTCTTTTGGTAATGACTGAATTTGTTTCCTAATGCACCCTCCCCACATGGAACTTGAATCACTAAAGATGATGGACCAAAACTTCTCAAGGTCTACAAGAAAATGTCATTCTTCCACAACGATGAAAAGCAATGAGAAACCTGAAATGAGTCATCATCAACAATGGCTAGGGTAGACTTGTCTCACTATCGAAACTATTCACCTCCTCCTAGGATTTGGTCCAAGAGAAGTTTCGATACCCAATAACTCTCAACTCCAAAAATGCAAAATAGACAAGAATGGGCCAAATGAGCTCTTATTTCCCTTTTATAATTTCACTCTCCCTCTTTTGTGTATTTTCAACTTCCCTTGGCCTTTCTACATTTAAAATTTAATAAAGTGACTTTATGAAGAAAAATCCTTCATTCCACCTTTTAATTTTTAAATTGAGCATTTTATGGCTTAACTTTAGCTCTTCCGCTCAATTTATCCTAAAGTGACTTCTATTAGATAAATTAATTACCAATGCCACGTTATAAAGTCTTTTAGGCTTGGGTGACATTAACCAGCGTAGATCCAAATCCTAGGTTCTATCAAGCGCCGAGATGGATCAAATCTTTCGAGGTGCAAACCTCTTCTTAGGTATCCATTGATTTGATTCAAACCAAAAGACACATATTTTTATTTAAGGTCCACATATAATTTTATTATCATTAATATTTAATATTATTTATGGCCGACATATAATATTTTTTATTTTGTTAGAAACGAACATTGCATCATTTCCCCACACATGGTTTTAAAACCATATGCAAGGCCCTCCTACAATCACGGGTTGTTTAGGAGGCCTTGCACATGGTCCTAAACCATTTCCAAGGCCCTCCTAAACCATGGGTTGTTTAGGAGGCCTTGCACATGGTTTAAAAACCATGTGCAAAGCCTCCTAAACCATGTACAATAAAACCATGGGTTGTTTAGAATGCCTTGCACATGGTTTTAAAACCATGTGCAAAGCCAACATTTTTTTGGGATAATTCAATTTTGTGTTTTTTTTTTCACCCACATATTTTTTTAGGGATAATTAAATTTTTACTTTTTTATTGTTTTTTAGGTAGGAATATTACAACATCTCCCCCATATTAGATTGTTTTTGTAGCCGAAATTTATTTTGGCCTATTAGAAAAATTATTTTTTATTAATAAAAATAAGGTTACTAAATTGATATTATTTTTTATTTTGTGTTACAAAATCTCTCCCATAATATTCACTATCACTATTATTTTTTGCCGACATGTTACAAACTTTACTGACTTTACAAGATCTCCCCCATAAGGTATCTAGATGGGTGCAGTATGCAGCATCCAAGAATGTCCAACGCCTCACTCTGTGTCAATGCCCGCGAAATATAGAAATCCCTCCTCCTGCTGCCCTTTTCAGCTGTGGTAGTCTAACTACACTTCAACTCTCCAACTACAATCTCACAAATATTCCAAACGGTTTTATCTGATACAAGAATCTCATTTCTTGCTCTTTCAGTAATATCGAATTCACTGATGAATCTTTAGCTCTCTTCATTTCTCGTTGCCCAGTTCTGCAAGAACTTGCCATAAACCCTTTTGTTGGCCAATTGAAGCCTGTAATCTCAGGCGCCCACATTAGAGATATAGTTATAAATGATAATCATGTCGAGGTTTTAACCATAAAATGTCCCAAACTTGTAACTCTGATACTAGAGAAGATAAATGTTTTGAGAGTGAATGGGGTGTTCTTTCAAGAACTTTCCCATGGCGTCCGCAACGTGACAATGGAGTGTGAAAATAGATTAGTTGAACTGTCGTTGATATTGGAGTTGGATGAAGATGCACCCAATGTTTCAGCTGAAAGGGTTCTTGAAATTGTGAGTGAGTTCAAATCATTGAAGAAACTCTCCATTGATATATGGGGCCACCTTCCTAGGGAAAACGCAGAGATGACTGTTCCTTTTTTCAAGATCCTCGAGAGGCTTCCTAATCTCGATTTTCTGTCCATGGTTGGCCTCTTTGCTGTGGTAAGACAGAATTGGACTATGATAACTTTGTGATGTCTTTACGGTGGGAAGTGTCACCACTGTATTGTATAATCTGGACATAATATATATAGTAAAGTTCATTTATTTTTATTTTTAAGTCGAAAAGTTGACATAGTTTTGGCTTTGCAATGCAACGCAAGAGTTTGCTAGAGATCGGCTGCCACGATGTTTAAGCACCCCACTGGCTAATCTTCGCATAGTTCACGTAGACACTATATACCTGGATGATAGGGATATTGTTGTGTTGGGTTGCTTGCTTGAGAGTTGTCCTGCCCTTGAAATCATGGAATTTTGACTAGAAGATCCATATACTGAAGCTGGGTACTTGAGATTTTCAGAAACATTGTTTTCATTGACCAGAGCTTCAATGCGGGTGAGGATATGCCAAGGCATTGCAGATGGCCACCCAATATTTTAAACATTGTTGTACTGCCATTACACATTTTCTCTGTTTGAAGATGATCCTCTTCCTCGATTAGCCATGATGCTCTGCGATATTAATGGATGGCCAAGAAAACAACTTCTGAATTTTAGTTTAATGCATTAATCTGTGATGTGCTTATTCAATGTGTTATTCTGTGCTATTATGTTTACGGAGATAAAATGACATTATTCTGTGCTATTAGTTTTTATTAATAAAAATAACTTTACTAAAGTGATATTATTTTTTATTTTGTGTTACAAAATCTCTCTCATAATATTCACTATCACTATTATTTTTTGCCGTGACAAGATCTCCCCCATAATATTCACTTTCACTATTATTTTTTACCGACATGTTAGTAACGTTACATCACGTGACAAGATCTCCCCCATACTGGGCTGTAGAGTGCCTCTCGGCGCAATAATTAATTAACTCAGTTTTCGTCAACTTTAGCCTACAGAAACTAAATAGGCTAATGAGTCGCTCGTGGTGACTACTCGAAAAGGGACATTACATCGGAGTGCCATTTTGCCCTACAAATGATTAAGTTGCAGACATCTTCACAAAGTTGCACAAAAACGAAGTTTTCTAAACGTTGATCTATGTTAGGAGTTTAAGAATTTGTCATTAAGGGGGGATAGGCTCTGATGCTTCCTTCTTTCTCTTACAATATCATTTTTCTAGATCTTTCAATCATATCCCAAGTTGTTTTCAAGTAGGTATGTTAGGATATCAAGACACCTAGGAGTGAGTTAAGATCAACTTGATATAATGTATCTTTAGGTAAAGTGTGTTTCTTTTGTGTGCGTTAGCATGCATTTGTACATATGTAATCTAACGATTACGATAAGTTCTAGACATAATTGACATGATAGTTTATTCTCATATCAATACAAAGTTATTAAATAAAATAAGCAAATAAGTCTTTGTCTCGAAAACAATTCGAAAAAGAGTTACACATTACCAAGAATTTAAAAATGGTAAAATAATTAAAGACTAGAAAGATAAGAGGTTTACTCAATAAGTATAGAGGATAAAGCTATTGAACGAAAGAAACGAACGAGGCTTCTTCGAAAAAAAATAATTCGAGAAAAGTTGGGCATTACCAAGAGTTAAAAAAGTAATTAGAGAATAGCACATAGAAGATAGAAATAATCAAGAAAAAAAGTTAAAGAAGATTGAAGGTAAAGTAATATTTAAAAGAAAAATAAAAAAATATTCGTTATTAAAAAATAATATTCAAAGAAATAAACTTTTGAGTAATTAATTAATTATTAAAATTTTAATTTTTTTTTTTTTACAAAAATGGTTATGTTATTAATATGATCTCAGCAAAGAAACTGTTGATAAGGAACCAGATACTCCCATCAACCGGATTTCTCTCCTCTCTTCAGACGGTTAACCAAATCTAGGGAGGGATATCCTTGCTTACAGTCGAGTTTACAATAAGCTCGTTGAGACCTACAGCAATAGATTTATAGGCTGCCAGGTCCGCCAGCACATTAAGCTCCCTAAGAATATGATAAAATTTAATACTCTTGAACA
Source organism: Pseudotsuga menziesii (assembly GCA_001517045.1). NCBI lineage: Eukaryota > Viridiplantae > Streptophyta > Pinopsida > Pinales > Pinaceae > Pseudotsuga > Pseudotsuga menziesii. The sequence continues at coordinate 317,584 of LPNX010248781.1, forward strand.
ATTTGGCCTTGGACCTTATTCAGTTTATCAACCTTACATTTCGCTCATTCTTTCCTTTTCGTCCACCATTCAACGCTTGGATGAGTAACCTGGAATCTCCAAAAACCAATACCTCGTCCACTCCATTCTTCCACAATAGCTTGAGGCCTTGCCAAAGCCCATACGCCTCTGCCATATTATTGGAATCATATCCAATGTTCCAGTAGTATTTTGTCTCAACTTTCCCTCCCAGGTTTATGACAACTCCTCCACCTCCCGCTTTCCTCGGATTCCCTTTAGATGCCCCATCAAAAAATAATTTAAAAATCTTCCTTTCACGAAACCAATTCTCGAACTGAGATTTATCCATCCGGACCTCCCAGTCTTCCAATTTTTTAACGTTAATGCTATTTCCAGCCTGAACATTAAGCTTTTGCATCCACTTCTTTTCTCCGTCGGTTAGTTCTTCTTTATTAATTGGAATTTTTGATTAAAATTTTAAAATTAATTAAACTTATCAAAAACATTTATATATCCATACTTACCCTTTTGCCCCACCTATAAAGCTACTTTTCTCAAAAGTATCTTCAAATAATGTATAATATTCACAAGATTGACATGATGTCACGATCATTAATGTCATACAATGATGAGATTGACATGATGTAACAATCATCCTTGTCATTAGGGATTGCCCCTAAATGATAATTTGTTGACTTTACATCAAGGACAATGATCCCATCCATCATTCTTGGGTGCTTTTTTATTTTGGATTAAATGGGTAATGTGTATATACATTTAAATTTATTAAAGTAATTAAATAAAAACACTTTTATATCATTTAAATATTATTTAAGATTTTAAAAATAAATTTAATTTTTTTAGTTTGATTAAAACGTGTAGAATTTTATATATTAAAAATAAAGAGAAATCCTTCATCATTATAGAGTTCAAAAAACAAAATTGGACTTTAGTTTGAGTTTTCAAAACATGGCATGTCTTTTTATTGTTTATGTCGTTAAATGCTTTCCTATTTTTAAACAGCGATTCATGTGTTGAAAGCTATAAGTTTTAATAAATTGCTTAAATAAATGAATACACCGAAAATACATAAATAAACATTGAGACAAGTTTCTAGGGGATTGAGCTCTTTTGTTTTCTTTTTGGTGGGCAAGTAGTGGAGCCTTCAACATACTCCTTTTCATTCAGTTTTTGTTGTACAATACACATAGTTGTTTCTAGTTGAGCGATTTGAGCCTCCAGTTTTTTATTTCAAGCTTGTTGCTGCTCCATATTAGTTCCTAAGATAGCCAATTGGTAACTTAAGTCACCTCTTTCATCTACTTTAGCTTGCTCATTTGTATCTTGTTGATTATCTAGCCGCCCATCTTGCTTCCTCATGTCCTAACAAAGATAACGAACCTTTCTCTTCAAGTGATTGTGACTGCCCCTTTATTTGCGAAGACCATGAAAGACACAACAATCCTCATCTTTGCTCCAATTATCACTAGCCACTTATTCACAAAGGCAATTGGAGCCAATCCACCACTGGTAAGGAGCACGAAGGTCCTAAGCTCAAGCCTCTTTCCAAGTTGTGTAGACGATCCAACTCTCACCAGGCTAAGCAAATACTAAGACCACCTCTTCATTCAATAGAGCTCCTTGTGTGATTCCACAAATGAAGTAATTGCTCCATAAATATATATGAATAGGAATGATACCACCATAAGTATGCATAATTAGATTTGGAGTTGGAGAAGCGTGGGGAGATTGAATTTGCTCGAACCTTGGACTAGTCTTGTCCCATTGAGTTATCTCACCACCTTGATCCATAATGAGTCTAGGAGAAAGCGTGCATGGTTATGGGTAGCATTTAATGCTAGCCTGAGGAGTTGAGTGTCTTCCCGCCTCATATCACTCAACATCCTCAGTTGTCCCTTCGCGTTATCATGCTGGGATGAGGTCGACATGTGCCCAAAAAGCTGAGAAGTTCACCAAATAGCCCTTAGCATATGGTTATGCCCTTTTCACACGGGACAAGCATGATAAGCTTTCTCAGCCCTCCCTATAAGACCCCCTTGAATGTTGTTGCACTAGGGGATTGGCTCATGGGTACATTTTCCATTGAAGAATTTGAGAGTTCTTTTGAGTAAGGATGAGGCTAGGCTTGCAAGCTGGTTCACTTCCTTATTGTTCTCTCTGAGGACATGAATAGACTGCTAGTCTCCCAAGACTTCTAGGATCTTCCAAATCCTTCCATAACTGCAATCCAAGTTGATACCCATAAAGGGCTTGTAACAACCCGGTTTTGACCCCGTTTGCTTTAAATGTATATGATGTATATAACGTAATTGATCGTGGTGTGGAGCTAAAGGCAAAAGCCCCACCATCGATTTGGTTGTGTCATGTTTCGACGATTGAAATCGTTGCCGATGGTATATCGTGATATACGGCACATTATAGCTTTGGCATTATTTAAATATGCATTTTAATTAAATGAACCCCAACCAGCTATGTCAATGCAACCATGATGAAAAGGGCATGATTTTCCTAAGGGTGAGGAGGGGGAATTATTAAACTTTGAGCCTATGGGGAAAAGCCACGTGTCAGCTATTAAACCCCTTTTGACTTACTCACCTTTCCTTGTCTCATCAGTCAACTACCACATTAAAACCTTTTGTTGTTAGTTGGGGCAGTTATTGCTGGGCAGTGGTGTGTGGCAGGACTACCAGTCCTTACCCACACACACACTCCACGAGCAGACCCTTTCACTTCACGTGGGCAAGGAAAGCGGATGATTTCATTTTTTTCTCCATTTTCTTCCATTGTTTTTTTTTTCCCATCCTCACACAAGGACAGTCGTTCTCTTCTCCTCACGCACAAGCTGGGGTTGTTTTCCTCATGCACAGATTGGGATTCATCATCATTTTCCTCACGCAGAGAGCTGGGGGAGCCGTTTTCTGTCATCCACTATTTTCCTATGAATGAGCCATTCACGATTTCTGTTGTGGAGGTGTGGTTTCTATACCGATTTTGTGGTCTGTGTATATGTTTTCCCTGTCTAGGCTGAGAGTCGGATCTCCTCTCCAATTCTCCGGGCTGTGTATTTTCCCGTTGCTTTAGTGTTGAGATCCGGGTTGTTCTTTTTCCCACAATTTTGTTTGCTGTGGTTCCAGTTATGTTTTGGGCTGCTGCGGATTCTTATTGGGTCGTTTTGGCCACGCTAGGGCCAAGAACAACTCAGTGATCGGATTCCCCAGTCAGAGCTGTGAATCGCTTGTTTTGCTACGTGTATGCAGTGGTTGGTCTTCAGACTATGTTGGAGTGGGAATGAAGGCTTGATTTGCTTGATAAACTTGGTGTGTTTGGGAGCCACACAGACAGAACTAGAGGGTTGGCTTTCTTCTCCACAACCCCTGAATAGCACTGGAAGGGAAGTCAGGGTTTGAGGGACTGTGTAGTAGAGAAGGGACTGATTTCCTTGTGTTGGGTGTGTGTGGGTGTCCTAGAAGTCAGGCTAGTTCTGGTGTAGGTGTCCTTAGCTCTTAAATGAGCTCACTAGCTTAGCATTCAGCTTCTCCCAGCTCCTTGATGGCATGATAAACCCAACTGTGTTGGCTTGGCTGATTTGTGTATCCTTGGCTATGTGTAAGCTTGCTTGTTCCTTATTCCTTGGGGAATCATGCCTAGCTCGGGGGTGGCAGTGTTGCTGAGAGATTAAGGAGCACACTGGCCTATGGTTGGGTGGAACGTTGCAGCGACGTAGCTGGTTGCGGGACGAATTCCTCACAAGATAAGTATTCTTGTCTATTTCATCTCTGCAATTATATTCGCAATTATATTTGATGTCTAATGAATTATGATGAACATGTTGAATGCTTGAATGTATGGTTTTACTTCCACTGTATGTTAAACAATTATGAATCTCTGCATGTTTTTACTTCCAAGCATTTTATTTCAGTTTTATGTATGCACATGTTCATGGGGCTAGTTGCCCGGATAGATAATGGTATGGTAGCGTCCTCTACGCCGGTCAAAGGGTCAGGGACGTTACAGGGCTTGTTGTAGTTGAAGACAATTACTAAGGTCCTCGATTCTGTTATGATTATTGCATACTTTATTCCTTCCTTGGCCAAAGTTTTTGTCCCTTAATATAAAGTGAGGATGCCATGTTGTTGGCATATTGCCCTAGTCCTCGTGAAAAAATTGCCTTCATAGTTCCTCCGGTATTGTATAAATCCCCCCGCATATGTCGCCCTGATAAATTTAAAATATTTATAATTATAAATATGATATAATTATTTAGCTTTGACTCAAGTAGTTATGTAATGGAGTATTATACTCTTCACTCAAGTTATATTCCAATAAATTACATAGTGCATAGGTGTTTATATCTCAGAATTTGGGGTGGACTGGTAGGAGGATGAGACAAGTGTACTATCCAAATTGATTTTATGGCAATCGTTTAAAATTTGAAATAACACTCATTATGTAATATCCCCTGGTAGATAAAGATTTTCACGTAATATTTTAATTTACTATTTTTTTTAAAGATTGGTTGGTTCTGGAAACCGCCAATAGGTCCTTAAAGGACAGATGCAATCGAAATATTTGATTTTAATGAAACGATGAAAGATGGGGACAAACATGTTAAATGAGGAAACTATGCGTGCGAGAATGGGGCGGGGGGGCAGGTGGACGAATTAACCTCATGAAGTACACCAGGTGGTGGATATTCCTTAGGGGATGGGTCGTAGATGCAAAAGACCTAGAATAAAAAAAAACTATAAGAGAGGAAATACACGAGGAGGCAAGGGCGCCACTCAGTATGCGGGAAAGAAGGAACCCTTACAGAAGAATACTCTATGTTAGGAAGTGATTTTGCATTAAGAAATTGGATGTGAGGTTGGCTGTATCCGCTATTGGCACACATAGTTTAGCTTAGGGTGATTGAGGACAGAGAACATCTATGCCTAATCTATGGTTGGGTGGAACGTGGTTGTTCCCCTTTCATTGCGGCTCGCTTACAAACATGTTTGATTAATGGGTTTATGTTCTACAAATATATTGAGCTAAGGGTATATCTGTACATGAGAGAATGTGTGTTTCAATGTTTATGAAATGATAAATAACATTGATAGGTTTATTGATGAAGGTGTTACTTATGAGTTGGTGTGTACTCATGCGCTGTTCTGAATGACTATGATTTGCATTTGGTAATATGGTTGCTCAAATGGTATATTATCGTATCTGGAAAGAGATTACTTGGATGTTGTATGATCCCTTCGTTAACGCCCAGTGTAAGAGATCCCAGTTATGGAAGCTGATATGCTCTACTGGGTTAAGGTGTTTAAGTCTTGCACACCAATGAGTTCCTGATATACCTATTTTAAATGCATAAGTGTGGTTTGTCGATAGTTATTGTTCCCTGTTTAAGGTCTGGGACATGTTTTTGTTGCCCGTGTTTTAATATCTGAAACATGGATTTGTTGCACATGTTTAAGAACTGGAGCATGTATTTGTTGCTAGAATGTTTTGGGGTTTGGATAAAACGTTTCCATGCTTATCTTCTAGATTTTAACAGATTTGGTAGAATCGCTGCAAAGAAAGATCATCTGAGTGATTTGGGTTTTTGGTAAAATGTTGCCGTATATATCCTTTTGGGTTTTATTGGATCTAGGTGGATCATTGCAAGGAAAGATCATCTAAATGTTTATTTGCAACTTGTGTTCAATTATGGAGTACAAAAATGTATTGATGTATTTATTTGCTGCTTGCGATTAAGGCCCAGAGCCTAGGAAAGGTATGTGTTGCTTATGAGGTGGTGTGATGCCCTTGCGTTGGTTTAAGGTTCTGTAACTTGCATTGATTTTATGGCTTGCTAATGGTGCAACACTCATGCTCTATTTTGAATGGCTATGAATGCATGGGTTATGAAGTTTACTAATGTAGAAATCCCCTTGGTCTGTTTTAGTTAACGATGGTTGCTTTTGTTATGTGGTCTACTAGTGGTGTAATGGCCTTGCTCTGTTATATTTGACAGTAACTTACCTGGGCTAGATGGCTTCCTGAGAAGGTAATTCTCATGCTCTGTTATGAAATATGGAGACTAGGATTTAGTTACATGGTCATTTCTTGGAGCATTATTACTCTTGCAAATAGTCACTTCTAAGTCTCAGGACCCCACTCTCAAAGACCAGTGGTAACAAACCCCTGTAGAGAAGCTTGAGTGTGGTTCTAGGTTTAATCCTCCCTACTTATTGAAGTTCATGTATAATACTTTTAGTCCTTAGATGGAGATAAATCTGTGAAGGAAAGTGTGGCAACTAGCTACTAAATCCCGCTATGATTTCCCTAAAGCTTTAAACTGACCTAAGAAACAAGCTCAAGCCTAAGGCTGTGAGGCCACCGAAGGTGGAAAGCCCCTGGGTTTGACCTAAGAAAAATCACACAGAAATAGAGTAAAACTTACTAAGAACTTATTGTTTTCCACAACCGCAAAAACCGTGTAAAAATTCTTAAGGAAGTGGGGTGGTTCTGCAATCCACAGTCCGCATAGCGGAAGCAGAGTAAAAGTTATAAGGAATGGGAGTGTTTCTACAACTGGCAATCCGCATTGCGAAAGCAAAAACTAGGGTTAAAACGTAGTGAATGTAAGGACTTTTTGCAATCCGCATTGCGGAATACGAAAATTGTAAGAGAAAATATAAGGAAAATATGGGGTTGCTGCAACCCTCATGTGGAAAGCGGAAAATGGAAGGTAAAACTTATAAAATATAAAAGTTTCTGCAGTACGCAATCTGCATTGCGGAATGTGGAAAGCATAAATGATAAGTTGTAAAAATGTTGAAGATCGAAGGTTTCCGCAATATGCAATCCGCATTGCAGAATGCGAAAAACGGAAAGGAAATATTGAGCAACATGAACGGGGTTCTGCAATCCGCAATCCGCGCTGCATAAGCAGAATTGCGGAAGGGTAAGGTTATAAAGGAATTAGGTGTTTTCCACAATCCGCATCCCGAATCGCGAAAGCGGATTTGTGGAAGGGAATGTTTAATGCGGAAGGACCGTTTTGGAAAGAAGGTTCATGGCCCATGATTTATTTGATATATATATGTGTGTGTGTGCGTGACTTTTAGCGAGTTATATGGGTATGTTACATATGGTATCAAAGCTACAGGTTTCAACCCTGTCGCCTTTTGGGAACATCTAGTTTCAGTTGAAGCACACCAAAGTGATAATTGTCTTTTGCTTAATGAATCCTGGTTAATGTACGCTCGGTGTGTATGCAAATTGATGGATTCTGATGAATGAGTTTTAATGGATGTATGATTTAATGAGTGGAATGCTTGCTTAATCTCTGTGAATGGTTGATAGATCTTTGTGCGTAAAACACATGAGCAAAACCTATGTCATCGATCATGGTGAGGATTGATGTTCCCTTATAAAGGTTATGTAGAAAGGAAGCTGAGAATTATATCAAAACGAGCTCGGTGAAGTCGGGTGAGGACGATTGATTGATTCTTCCGATCAATCCACACAAAGGTTGCGTTTGACAAATATTGGATGATCCCAATTAAAGGAGAAAAGATGGATCGGCGGTGGGAAATAATCATGAAGTGAACGTGAACGAAATATAACAGAGCAACATGAATAAGGTGGGGTCTGCATTTGATTTCAGATCAACGGTCTAGAAGGAGCCTACACGAAATCAATAGTTGTGAAGAATTGTGGAAGGAATCTCGCGAAAGGAATTTGCAGAAGTTCAACCTTGGGAAAGGTTGGATCCGCAATCCGCAAATTTGTGAAAGGAATCTTGCGGAAAGGCAGTAGTTGCGGAAAGACTGAAGCTACGAAAAAACTTAGGTTGTGGAAGCAAGCCTACGGGAAGCTAGTTGCGGAGTTGAGCCTGTGGAAATAGGGCTACGCAATGGCTTTGAAGGAGGAAATATTTGATCAAGGAGCCAAATTTATAGGTTGCAAATTAAAGAACAAGCTAAACCCTGGAGAAAGTTTCAGTGCTAGACATGCAAGATGCCCCAAAGGTAGAGCTGTCACCCCACCTATAATTGCAGAGGACCGTAGCTGTATGCTGCGGATTCCCTTCCCAGAGAAGCCATGAAAATAGACTGGTTGTTATGCGAAAAAAGGAATTTCCTACTATGTTAAGGATTTGGAAAGGAAAAAACTCCTCAACTCTTCTCTTGCTGATATGTTTATATTTTATGAATTCCATGTACATAAATTTTGTCATAGGAATGATGGAAATGCAAGAGACTAGATAGGTCAGATGCATGTGCACTTGTAGGCATATTAATAGACGTGGCATAATGCAAGTGAAGATGCTTTTGCATACATATAATATTGCATAGTGGTAAGTAGCGAGGTTTTACATATGTAATAAGCCACTAATGATTATTATTGTTGTCTATGATATTACGGTTGATGGTAATGGTTGTAAGATCAAAGATAATAGAAGCATGGTTGAAGATGTTGATGATATCATTGTATGTGACTAATAGCCTTGTGAAGAAGGGATAGGACAACAAATCTATGATCAATAGGTTGGTGTAAGGGTTGTGTAGTCCTTGCTAAGGGGTCAATTGATCAAGTAATATCTAGAATCAATGTGATTCATTTAATATTGTGGAATGCTAGCAAGATGTTATCATCAATTAATTAATTGCATTTATGGTAAACCATTGTAGATAATTGATACGTCGAGAGTGTGCATTGTAAGAGGTTTTGGAAAATTTATACTAAAATGCTCGAATATGGTAACTGTATTATTATGAGAATTATTAGTTCTGCAAACAATATATCTATGATAAGTCAATTGAATCATATAATTTGTTAGAAATGGTGGTACATGTATATATACTAGAAGTATCTAGCTATGCCAAGCAATAAGGTGTTTTTTAAGCTTATGGAAAGTATAATGTTGTTAATTAAAATCTTGAAGGACTTAGACAAACATGTTTTGATGATGAGCAGGTAAGCTCTAGAACATGAGGATTGCTGAGTAACCATGGGATATGGTACCAAGGCAGTAGGCTCAAGAGTATTAGATATGTTCAATGATGATTATGATATTCAATGTTCCTAAATGTATGTCACCATGACTAATTAAAAGAATGATGAAACTATTGAGCTAACCACGGGGGACGCCCTGGGTTATAAGGCTATTAAACTTATAGTAAATTGTTCTACACTGAACAAAACTAATTAATGAAATAGAAGTAGAAAATCAGTTTGGTGTTGAGCTACTATGGAGCACCCTGGAGAGGTGTTAGACTCTGAAATTGTCGACAAGTTAGTACAGAGTTTCCAGTGAACACCCTCGTGAGGTGTTTGACTCTGTTGAGCGCTCTATAATATTAAGTCCCAGGCCTAGGAAAAGAGGTTCTAGTGAGCACCCAGAGGGGGTGTTAGGCTCTGGAGCAGAACTGCTAGAGAGCACCAAGGTAAGGTGTTAGGTTCTGTAATATCAGTTGAGTAATATATATATATATATATATATATATATATATATATAGGTTGAGGAGGCCGGCATGTGAACTTGTAGTTTCGTGAGGAGATGACCCTCATGTTTATATGTTCATTTCATATCTTCTTCAAGAAGGATTCATCCAAGGAGTGCTTGGAAACATTGATGCCTTAAGGTACGTGTAGGTGCATACATGATGCATTTTGTGAATGCATGGTTGTGATATAAATACTTCACTGCAATTCATTAATAGATGAAATGACATAATTATTGGCAACTATGAGATCATTTCATGAACTGCTATGGATGCAAGGAAAGGAATTGCATGGAAAAAGTAGTTATGTTTGATTGTCTACGAGAATGCTTTGTTGGGAGGACAAAGTAGTATGGAGTATGATTGTGTAATCATGAGTATTGAAAGTTTTATTTTGTTGCATAGATAAGATGAATGTATCTTGCAATTTTATTGTGGTAATGATGCATATAGAATAAATATATGGTTTCCTTTAAGATAGTAACAATTGGTAGTGTTTGAATTATTGAGTGTTGTAAATTTGAGATCACTTCAGAGACTATTGTAAATCTTGCAATGAAAGGATTGTATGCATGGATACTCACAAATTGTTTGGAAGATTGGAAGTTTCAGATTGCAGGCAGAATGGCTTGGACATGGCAATATGGTTATTTCCAATATATCAAAGACAAAAATATACCCTGTGCAAAGGACACACGTTATGAGAAGGATCTCATGGCGGTGAAATCTAATTTATGAACAAGACATATTGCTAAATTTTAGATTTGAAATTATGCTATTTAATTACTATTGATTGTTTGGTTGATCTAGAATTGTGTTAAGGTGACATGTTATGTGTGGATGTCCAGGTTTTGGCAGCGAATGTAAAGGGTAGGGGACAAATGATTCCACCTACAAGAGCCAAACAATATGAGGATGGCCTCATGGTTGCGAAATCCAATTTCTGTAGGAGACATATTTGTAAATTCACACTTTGATTTGATTAACAATGTTTGATGTTTAGGAATCATGTCAAGTGACATATTGCAGAAAACCATGTGTTATGTCCTGCAAGAGACAAACACGATGACAAGGACCTTATGTTTGGGAAATTTAATTTATGAATGAAATTAGATTTGAAAATTTATGATTGAAAATTTTGGGATGAGATCTCATGTGAACTGCATGCTTGTATGCCATGCAGGTGAGATGATGAAAATATGCCGTTGGGGCAGATGTTGCCTACTGAAACTAAAAATATAAATGGAGGGACAAGTGTGTCTTGGGGTTGATAAAACCTTGTAGAACACCCTGCTTGTGTTGGTCTCTTCGTAGTACTGATAAATCCAGTAAGAATATGGGTACTGAGGAGGATTGCATGGGTAATGGTAACCTTTCTACACTCACACTGAAGAGCACTGGATGGATGGGTATGCCCGAGGGACTATGTAGTAGAGAGGGGATACCATCCTTGTGTTGTGTGAGTGGGTGTTATGGGGCCATACTAGCCTGCAGTCAAGTGAGTCACCTATGGAGTTCCTGGAGGGAACCACTGGTTTGCATAGGAGAAGAGGCCATGCGGTTGTATTTCTACGTATTTCCTGATAGACCCAATAGAGGTATTGTCTTGGAAATGGTTGATACATGCCCGATGAACCTAGTCGACGTACTAGCTTGGCATTGGATTATTTGGATGTTCGAGTGCAGGTAGCATGCTGGCTTAACATCTGTTTCATATGTATTCACAGCTGATATGAGGCTTGCGGAAACTGGGTTACCTTTTGATGCACACCTTAGAAAGCATGCAAAAAAGTGGGTACACTCGATGGAATTTGAGTACCATCCTTGTGTGGGACAGGGAAGGTCTTGTGGGTGCCATATTTGTCTTCAACCAAAGCTGGATACCTGTGGAGCTGAAAGAAGACGCTTGTGCAAATAAGTATTTGGTTTGCTCAACATATTTTTGTTGGTTTTATGTGATTAGACATGCATGATGTTGCATATTTAAAACTGCTAATTTTAAATGAGATGCACAAGCCTCCTTATGCAGGACACCCTGATTACCCAAAGGATGATAACAACCCTCAAGAAGAAATTCTTTTACCCATATTAAAGGTATATTTAATTGATTATTTATCTAAATGCTTGGGATGTCAACAGGTGAAGGCTAAACATCGACATCCAACAGGTTTGTTACAAACTTTGCCCATTCCTGAATGGAAATTGGAGGTAATATCCTTGGATTTCATCACATGTTTACCATTAAAACAGAAGCATCATGATTCAATTATGGTTGTAGTAGAATAAGCTAAGCAAGCCTGCTCTTTTTACTCCTGTGAAGTCAACTTATAAAGTTGTCAATATTGCAGAGATATCCCCTGAAAGAAGTATTCTGACTTCGTGGTGTACCAAAAATGGTAATTTCTGACCAAGATGTTAAGATTACATCAAACTCTTTGAAATATTTGTTTGCAGGGTTAGAAACCAAGATGAACTTTGGCATTAGCTATCACCAAGAAACAGATGGACAAACATAACAAACAAGTTAAGTCATCGAAGACATGCTAAAATGTGGAACCTATATGCGATTCTGGACAAGAAAGAAAAAGTACTTCAGAACCAAGTTGTCGCTCGAGTTAAGGTGCAATGGAAGCACTTAAGCCCCGAGGAGACGAATGTGGAATTATAGGAAGTTTTGTGAAAGAAGTGCCCGATTTATTCTAGAGGTTATGGAGGAAGACTAAGAACACCGTGGAAAGTGTTGAAATAAGGGGGTGAGGATGTAATATCCCCCAACAGATAAACATTTTCACATAATATTTTAATTTACTATTTTTTTTAAAAGTTTGGTTGGTTCTAGAAACCACCAACAGGTCCTTGAAGGACAAATGTAATTGAAACATTTGCTTTTAATGAAACAATGAATGATGGGGACAACCATGTTAAATGAGGAACCTATGCATGCGAGAGTGGGGGGGGGAAGGTGGAGCAGTTAACTTCAGGAAGTACACCAGGTGGCGGAGATTCCTTAGGGGATGTGTTGTAGCTGCAAAAGACCTAGAATAAAAAAACTATAAGAGAGGAAATAGGGGAGGAGGCAAAGGCGTCGCTTAGTATGCATGAAAGAAGGAACTCTTACAGACGAATACTCTGTGTTAGGAAGTGGTTTCGCACTGAGAAACTAGACCTGAGGTTGGCTGTCTCCGCTCTCGACGCACATAGTTTATCTCGGGGGTGATTGAGGACAGAGAACATCAGTGCCTGATCTACGGCTGGGTGGAATGTGGATGTTCCCCTTTCATTGCGGCTCGCTTACAAACAAGTTTGATTACAGGGTTTATGTTCTGCAAATCTATTAAGCTCAAGGTATATCTGTACATGAGAGAATGTGTGTTTCAACGTTTATGAAATTATAAATAACAGTGATAGGTTTATTGATGAAGGTGTTGCTTATGAGTTGGTGTGTACTCATGCGTTGTTTTGAATGACTGTGATTTGCATTTGGTAATATGGTTGCTCAAATGGTATATTATCCTCTCTGGAAAGAGATTACTTGGATGCTATATGATCCCTTCGTTAACTCCCAATGTAAGAGATCCCCGCTAGGGAAGCCAATATGCTCTATTGGGTTAAGGTGTTTAAGTCTTGCATACTAATGAGTTCCTGATATACTTGTTTTAAATGCATAAATGTGGTTTGCTGATAGTTATTGTTGTGTGTTTAAGGTTTGGGACATGTATTTGTTACCTGTGTTTTAATATCTAAAACATGAATTTAGTGCATGTGTTTAAGAATTGGAGCATGTATTTGTTGCTATAATGTTTTGGGGTTTGGGTAAAGCGCTGCCATGCTTATCTTCTGGATTTTACTAGATTGACCATAATTGCTGCAAAGAAAGATCATCTGAGTGATTTGGGTTTTGGGTAAAATGTTGCCGTATTTATCCTTTTGGGTTTTATTGGATATGGGTGGATCGCTATAAGGAAATATTGTCTAAATGTTTATTTGCAACCTGCGTTTAGTTATTGAGTACAAAAATGTATTCACTTCACACAATCAATATTACCAGAACACCTGGAATATTCGATAAGCCATTAATAGAACAAATATATATTGATAATTGGATAGATAAAAAGATGTTTTACAATAATTAGTGTCATGTATTTTATACCCTAAGTGGTAAGGGGGGTGACTTTTCAAGTCACCTCTTGAGTAATTAATTAATTACCCTAATTAACCTACTTAGTATTAAATAATTAACCTACTCAGTATTAAATGTTAATATTTGTAACATTTATATTTGTTACATTCCCTTCCCCTTAAGGGAAGCTTTGTCCTCAAAGCTTGTATCGACAATAATGTCTGAATTCCCTTGAACTGTCGTCTCGGGATCCTTTCCTTTTTGTAATTGCGACGTTTGATGAAATGAGATGATACGAGTTAGGGATTCCCAAGGAGAATTATCGCATCGTATCTGCTGTGGTCCATCCCAGCTCTACTTTTATTGGAGCTTTGAGATCATTTTGTGGAACAGGTTGTTTCAATTGTTGCTTATCATGTTGGTCTTTTCACCTGTCAACATAATTCTTCTGTGGGTGCTTGTTTTGATCCTGTCGTTGAACAATTGATTTTTTATTCAGGACGAGACGGGGAACTTGGTTTTATTGCAGCTTCCACCTTTACTACTTTCAGACCTAGCTTGTCCACCTTTATCTCCAGTTCCGCCATCAGACCAATTACAACATTCTCAGAGCACTTAACTACCCATTTGAAATCCTTCCTCAAGAAGACTAAATCTCTGTCAACGTTCTCCAGATGTCTTCCACCCTCAGTGTCAATTGACTCCACCGTCCTTTGCAATTTCTTAAGCTCTGTCTTAATTTCCCTGATATCAAACTCCACATACAAGGCAAGAGGGGACGAACCTATGGACTTAGAAGACGCATCCATCACGAACACCAACACTCTTTGCTCTCCTGTGCAATCACCGCTACTGCAGATCGCCCTCAGCTCCACCTCAATCTTGCTCCTTCTGCAAACCAACCAAATCAAACTCCCTGTACCCTTCTCCTTTCACAACTTTATATCCTTTCCTCTTAGGAATGTGAAACTCATACCACCTAAATTCATTATGCAAGCCATTAAAACCTGAACCACCTCACAGTTTTCGCAATATGTCAACATGACGTGAAACCTTCCGCAAGCTGGGGGAGTGTCCTCCATAGTACTGAATTTATCTTCCGCCTTAAACTCTGTCTTGTACCCACGTACCAGTGCAACCCCAGATGCTTCACCACGAGGCAGGCACATGTCGATATCGTGAAGAGGCAGGAGCCCCAGACTGCGGGCCCTTAAGGACTTTAACCCTAGGACCCCAGCCCCAGTCCTATGGGGGAAAACACTTTGATTGAATTCCATTGATAAGAAGTGATTTGGAACTTAGAGTGGTTCCAACATTTACAGCTAGATATGCTTCCTTGTTTTGAGTACGAAGGACATGGTAAAAATCAATTTTGTGAAAATAAAGAGCCAGAACCTTGATTTTTTTTATCAATTGTCGAAGGTGCATCTGATTTGGGAGGGACGTCTCAACTATAGCTTAGATTACAATTCTTGAGTCGCCCAAGACTATAAGCTTTGTTATTATCTAACTCTTGGCTATCGACAGACCCTGCCAAAGGGATAACGCCTCAATAATATTGTTTGTTTCCATTCCAAGCCCCCAGGAGAATTTGGTTTCCGTTTGTCCATCTGGGTTAATGAGAACCCCGCCCCCCCTACTGCCCCAGAATAATAAATTTTATTATTACTAATAGTATTATTGATATATATATTTTTATGAATGGTGTGGGAATTAGGGTTTAAACCCTAGAATTAAAAAACCACTTATTAAAACAAAACCGTGGGTGGAGAAACCATTTGTGCTTTTACTCTTTTATTTTTACTTTTTTTTGTTGACCTTCCTTTTTTTATGGCAATCTTCCTTCTTTTTTTTTTTTTTTTTTTTTTTTTTTACTTCTTCCTTTTTATTTTTTATTTTGACTTTCTTTTATTTTTTTACTTGGTCAATGACCATAAATTTAGGGACTCCATAGGATTATGATTAAACATCACGATATGGCCAAAGGCCTTGATCACAAACTAGCTCTGATACCAAATGAAACGAATATTTATTCACTTCACAAAATCAATATTACTAAAAGACCTGGAATATTCGATAAGCCATTAATAGGACAAATATATATTGATAATTAGATAGATAAAAAGATGTTTTACACGAATTAGTGTCGGGTATTTTATACCCTAAGTGGTAAGGGGGGTGACTTTTCAAGTCACCTCTTGAGTAACTAATTAATTACCCTAATTAACCTACTTAGTATTAAATGTTAATATTTATAATATTTATATTTGTTACAATTGTTGCAAAGAAATATCATCTGAGTGATTTGGGTTTTGGGTAAAATGCTGTTGTATTTATCTTTTTGGGTTTTATTGGACATGGGTGGATCACTGTAAGGAAATATCGTCTAAATGTTTATTTACAACCTGTGTTCAGTTATGGAGTACAAAAATGTATTGATCTATTTATTTGCTGCCTGTGATTAAGGCCCGGAGCCTAGGAAAGGTATGTGTTGCTTATGAGGTGGTGTGATGCCCCTACATTGGTTTAAGGGTCTGTAACTTGCATTGATTTTATGGCTTGCTAATGGTGTAACACTCATGCTATATTTTGAATGGATATGACTACATGGGTTATGAAGTTTACTAATGGGGAAATCCCCTTGCTCTGTTTTAGTTAACGGTGACTACTTTTGTTATGTGGTCTACTAGTGGTGTAATGGCACTGCTATGTTTTATTTGACAGTAACTTGCCTGGGCTAGACGACTTCCTGAGAAGGTAATTCTCATGCTTTGTTATGAAAGACCGAGACTAGGATTTAGTTACATCATCATTTCTTGGAGCATTATTACTCTTGCAAATAGTCACTTCTACGTCTCAGGACCCCACTCTCAAAGACCAGTGGTAATAGACCCCTATAGAGAAGCTTGAGTGTGGTTATGGGTTTAATCCTCCCTACTTATTGAAGTTCATCTATAATAATTTTAGTCCTTAGATGGAGATAAATATGTGAAGGAAAGTGTGGCAGCTAGGTACTAAATTCCGCTATGATTTCCCTAAAGCTTGAAAACTGACCTAAGAAACAAGCTCAAGTCTAAGGTTGTGAGTACACCGAAGGTGGACAACCCCTGGGTATTACCTAATAAAAATCACACAGGAACATAGTAAAACCTACTAAGAACTGAGTGTTTTTTGCAACCCGCTATCCGCACTGCGGAAGCAGAAAATCGTATAAAAATTCTTAAGGAAGTGGGGTGGTTTCGCAATCCGCAGTTTGCATAGCGGAAGCGTAAAGCAGAGTAAAAGTTATAAGGAACGAGAGCGTTTCCGCAACCACAATCCACATTGTGGAAGCAGAAACCAGGGTTAAAATGTAATGAATATAGGACTTTTTTCACAATCTGCATTGCGGAATGCAGAAAGTGGAAGAGAAAATATAAGGAAAATATGGGGTTGCCACAACTCACAACCCAGACGCGGAAAGCAGAAGGTAAAACTTATAAAATATAAGAGTTTCTGTAGTCCGCAATCCGCATTGCGAAATGCAGAAAGGATAAGTCATAAATATGTTGAAGATCGAAGGTTTCCGCAATCTGCATTGCGGAATGCGGAAAACAGAAAAGAAAAATTGAGCAACATGAACGGGGTTCTGCAATCTGCAATCCACGTTGCGGAAGCGAAATTGCAAAAGAGTAAGGTTATAAAGGAATTAGGTGTTTTCCGCAATCCACATTACGAAAAGGGATTAGCTTTAGGGAATTATTGTATTGTGGGTGAGAATGTTTAATGCAGAAGGATCGTTTTGGAAACAAATAAGCCTAAAAAAATGAAATGTTGTTAGAAGATTCATAGCCATGCTTTATTTGAAAGAATATATATATAACTTTTAACAGGTTATATGTATATGTTACATATTACTTGGCAAACAATTCGTGTAGCTAGAAAAAAAACTGGTAATAACATGTACCTAACTTATAATCTATGAATCTCCCCACAAGTTAAATAGCTAAGCTAGCAAATACATTATTGTAATATGCATAAATATTTTTATCACATCCAAAAATAAAATAAAATATAACACTAATAAAAAAAGGTCTTGTGACCACGAGGGGCACGACATCTTCGGGACATGACATCTGGGTTGGTTTGTCTTTATGTCAGCATAGGTCCCTTCTTGCATTATTCCAGAGAATTATTGCTACGGCATCTCTCTTGTTGGAGAAGCGGTTGGCCCGCGCGCCCCTTGCCATTCCATCAGTGTACTCCTTAAACAGCTAAAACCTAAAATGATTATCGTAAACAGTTTTTATTTTAGCGATACAAATCAATGGCCTTGGAAATATGTTAGGCTATGGGCGCTGTTGTTCACTTATGGTAACCCCTCCAAATTCTCCGATAAATTTGGCAAAGAGAATCACTTCCTGGAAGCTGCAGCTCCATTTATCTGGAATACCCACCAACAAAGTCCGAGCATGCCCATTTATTTTGTCAGGTAGGGAAGGTTTTCTACATGTTTTCTCAGTCACGGTGGATTGTCTCTTCATTATAAAATCCCCCCTGTAAGTCGAAATTATTAGTATTTTTGATTTTTTTGTAATGTACAACCATTGAAGTTTCGTCTGAACGGTCAGAAACCTCTCGCATTTTAGGTTCCGATTTCTCTTTCTGATAAGTTCTGTCTTGATAGGTTTTGTTGGGAAGTGATTTATAAAACTATCTCCAAGGGCATCCATGATAAATACATACAGACTTCCGGCTTAGATGCTAGGTTATGAGGATATCTATTTTGTGAAATTCATTCACTATTTGCATTTGGTCCTAGAACTGCGAGCTATTCAATTGCGACAGACCTCAGAATGGAACCTGGTGGATTGCTTAACACTCTCTAACCTTAACCTTACTAGTCAACTAAAGCTGTCGCAGCTTATTATATTTAGTTGCATGAAAATCCAACACCTAATTGTTTCAGTATCTCTCCATTCTTTAAATCTTTCTATCCATATTTTTGTGAAGAACCATAACCATACAGGGAATCGGTCTCGAGTTTGAGTTTGGTGGTGCCTATACTTTTGCTTCAACTCCCCATACAGCTCTATTGGTTGAATTTCTGCCAGTTACATGGATACCTTGCCGATTGCTCTGTTCTGGCATTTTGGTTTAAGAACATATCCACAGTTGGTCTTGATCTTGAGTTCTAGATTAGTCTCCGCGCATGCCTAAAATCACATCTCCTGCATGCAATTCAACCCTATATGACTTTTACCTCGCCTGAGATGAACTGCTCCTTTACAATATTATGCAGTGCTTTCTTGCTTTTGAGAATCAGTCTAATGAAATTAGTTTTCATCTTTTACACCTGCTGACTTTCATTTTCCCAGTTATAATTTTTTTTTATCATTTAGACCTCACAGAATGTTTAATTGCAGGAGATGGGTAACAAGCAGTCAAGGACGCGCTCTGTGCAACGTCCACGCACACCTCGATCTCAATCACAATTAAGCTACCACAGGCAGCCGGGTCCTGAGACGTCAAACACACAAATAATCGAGCCTCAAGACCAGTTGGCACATACGCAACCGGCTACTGCAAGGTCACTCCAAGAAAAATATGCGTTCATTCCAGATCAGTATGAAACCGTTGATCAGGTACTTGTTCACTTTTTGCAATCCTTAGTAATGGACCAGAACAGAACTTTGTTATTCAACTCTCGAATTGCATAACATGGCCTCTCTGAGTTATTTTGGGTTTGTTGGATAGAAGACGATGCTTATTTTCTGTACCGGAAGTAATAGTAATTGTGGCATTGCTTTCTTTTGATAAGTTATTGAATGCTAAACCTTTCATCTTTACACAAGAAATACAGTTGTACTCTGCTGTTGTTCTTCTCCTCGGGTTTTTTTACAGTATTTTCAGCATCAAAAGGAAACAGAAAAAAAACATAGTAAAGTGTTATTGCAACCTAGTTACCATTAAAATCATCTCGATAATCTTTTCTTAGTTGATATATTCTTATCAAAGAAAAGTCTCTCTTAAACGGACATTCATGAGTCATGAAAATCTGACTCTCAGGAATGGGAAAAGGTATTCCAAGGAATTTAAGGTGACAACCCAAAGGGTTGTAGAAGAGTGGAGCGGATGAAGAAGGTGCGTGTCATATGTGCGGTGTCATATGTGCAGTATGCTACTTAAGCTTTCTGCCTTTAACATGAGTGACAATAGTATTAACATTAGTAGAACTTAATACTAACAATAAAGCTAACATAATTTAGCGTTTTGTGTTACAATGTAGACTATAGAATTGTTCAAGAATGGGTTAATCTTATCAGCAACATATAGCAAGGAATCTTACAATTTTTTGGTAGGAATCTACTTAGTGGTTAATTAAATTTTTAGAAGTAGAGCCTGCACATTTTATAAAGATGACAAAAGGATGGGCATTGTAAAGTGGATCAACAGTGTGAGTGTATGCCCAAAATACAATGTACTTGTACATCATGATCAGAGTGGGCGCATCAGAGCTTCTGTCCTACATAAGCAAGGAGCAGTAGCATGTCCACTCTGGCTTCAAGTAGAAGAAATCTATATCTTGACACACAAAAACTATAAAGTTGAATGAGATGTCCTTCTTTTTCTCTCCATTAACAACATCAAAAGGTGAGGGTGGCAAATAACTAAAACAAGTCTGAAAGGGAGATTTCTGGGTGGAAGAATGAGTTGCTTTGTTGTAAGAGCGTTGAATATAGACACACGAAATCTATAAAGTTGAATGAGGTGTCTTTCTTTTACCCTCCTTAAACAACATCAAAAGATGAGGGTGGCAAATAACTAAAACAAGTTTGAAAAGGAGATTTCTGGGTGGAAGAATGAGTTGCTCTATTGTAAGAGTGTTGAATATAAACTCTTTGTCTATCCCATGCCTTTGGATGCTTGTTATTATATCCTCTCAACAAATGGACCAAAGTTTTGTTCACAACTTTATTCTGCCCATTAGTCTAAGGGTGAAAAGCCATAGAGTGCTTTAGCTTTGTATCCATCTTTTACCACATTGTTGTCCAAAACTTGCCTAGGAATCTAGAGGCTTGATCAGACACTATTGAACTTGGCAAACCAAAACGTACCCATACATTTGGAAAGATCAACTCAACTGCTTCATGGCTTGAGATGGCCTTCTTACAAGGAATAATTACAGACATCTCGCTGAATTGGTCCACAACCACAAGCAGGTAGTCATGGCCTCTTCTTGACATAGGCAAACCTCAAACAAAACCAATATAGATACTTTTCTCATGGGCCATTATGACTACTAGTGCTACAAAGTTTACAACATCTATTAAACTCAGTAACTTGTTCTTGCATCTTAGGCCAGTGAACATACGTTTGTAGTTTTCCAATGGTCTTCCTAGCACCAAAATTTCCAACAATTTGAGAAGTGTGAGCTTCACTCATTAACTAAATTTTCATTCCCTGTGGTATACAATGTACACAACTTGCCCAACTTGTAGAGTAGCCCATATTGAAGATGATATTCTTTTTCTTCAGGATCAACAACTGTTTTCTCCTTCAGCTATTGAAAGACATCACCAAAACTAATATCCTCCTGATAATATTGAATCAACAATTCATGTGTGAAGGGCTTAAGATGCATGATAATGCCCACAATTGCATTTTTTTGCATGGGTGGTCTCGATGGCATACTGACAGTTTGTTTGTCATACCTTGCTTATATTTGATAAGCAGGTGGAATTGTTGTAAAATTCCCATCCCACTTATAATGTCTTGCTGATTGTATTTTTCTTTGGCTCTACAAGTACTGCAATGGCTGGCGGTTAGTGTGGATTATGGTTTCCTTCCCCAAGATATAGCATGCTTATTGCTTGAACTATGGCAAAGAGTTCCTTATCATAAGTAGGATAGTTCGACATTGCTCCATGGAACAACTCTAAATGGTAGCAAACTAATCTTCCTTCTGGCATTAGCATTGCCCCCATAACATACCCCCTTGCATCAGTTTTAAATTTTATTTTCAATAGGTTGCTGCAAATTAGGCATGGGAAACACTGGTTGTTGGTTATCATGGGCAGACCCGGGTTTACTATAATCAACCAACAACACCCCTAGCTCACTGGCCCTTTCGGCGACAGACCGCGAAGCGGCCTGAAGTCTCACCCGAAGTGATTCTAATGGGTTGGCCAAGGACTCAAGCGTCTTGGACCAGGTTCTGTGGCGTCCTTTCTCACGACTCGCAGCTCTTCTAGCTGCGAGGTCTCCTTCTCTGCGCGTCGCACGACTCCTCTGCTCGCGTCGCGCGATCTCCTCGTCTCGCAGCTCTTCTAGCCGCGAGATATTCCTTTATCTGTCGTGCGGTCCCTTTCCACGTCGCGCACTTTCACTGACTCGCGATGACTCCAGCCCTATCGCATCGCCGCTCACCAGGCGACACGTAACTTCCTCCCAATGCTAAGCCCTTAACCTACGGTACCGCGCACCGCAGCTCCTCTGCCGGTGCGGTATCGCCTTCTTGCGATAACCTACTCCCGCGGCTCAGCGCACTTAGCGTTGTTCGTATCGACTTGCAAGACTCAACATGACAGGTTGTTTAACACTGTGACTAGCGACTGTTTCAAACAAGGCATAAATGAACCCGCATACGACGCATCAAAGACTTCAACTTATGTTTATCCTTCTATATTGCTGTGAACTGATTAACACATTCATTCATTAAACTGTAAACAAAGTCCATAGAATAACTGATAAATGCAATAAGTAAACACAACACATAATCCAATCACATAACACTCGATTTTAACGTGGTTCACCTCTAGGATGGAAGTTACGTCCACAGAACTGTGTTTTTATTATAGCTCAGGGGAAGGTAAAACACAGTTCTGCTGCACCGCATATGCAGCTTGAGATCTCTCTCCTAGATCTCTTTTCTTTCTCTATATTGTCTTTCTTACAATATACTCTTCCCTCTCTGTCGATCCCTGCGGATCGTTACATGCATGCTCTCTAAGCCAGCTACTGGTTACAGTAAGATTGCTACCGCTAATAACAGAACCAGAGCTTGGCTTTTACAACTGTCTAATAATCTACAAAACAACTAACAACTGAACGAACCCTTTTACAATACAAAATATATCCCTTTATAGGCGGCCCGAAGGTTTCGCCATTACAACACTGTGGGCTTGTCCCAACAGTACCCCAAACCCTAATTAGTGAAAGTCGGCCATATCTGTACTTGAGGTAGCCGCTTTCCGTCACACCACAGCTCTTTGCAGTCTTCCATGCTTCTCGGCGCTGATCATGGGTACTGTGCATCGCTTCGCTTTTCTGTCCTTCGTCTTCAATGCTTCAGCCTCATTGCTCCTTTTCCTTTATGAGGGTTGCTGAGCCCTCCTGTCTTTGCCGCTGCCTTCAATGCAGTGGGTGAGCTCTCTCTTCTCGGCCGCTCAGGTACAGTCGTCTTCCTTGACTTCTCCATCTTCTTCGTCATGGTTTCCGGCTCTGCTCTGCAGCTGGAAACGTGCTACGGCGTCGTAGCTCTATCTTATCTTCTCTCCGCCAAAACTTATCTATCCGCTAAACTAGCAGCTTCTCCTGTAGCTGCGGGACCCTGCTCCAACACTGGTGCATGACTGTTTTTTCTCTTTAGTTCTTCAAAAGACCTTTGCTGTTATTTTCCCTAATGAAAACTCTTTCCTTTGTTGTTATGGCATGCAGTGGTGCATAAACTACTAAAAATGCTGAAACAAACCTTCTTAGATATTGTGCTATTCCCTTGAAACTTCTTACTATGTCACATTGGTAGGGGTATCCAACTCATTTGTGGCTTCAATCTTGGTTGGATCAACCTTTAGCTCTCCTGCACCAAATTACATGTCCAAGCCTCCAAGGTACACCAAGGACTTCTTTCCAAACTCACCTTGAGATTAGCGATCAGTTGCTCCCTAAGTTTGTTCGCTACTTTCGGATGTGAGATGCACTCTTGGCAATTAACACTGAAGATCAATATGTGATCTAGATATAGAATTACAAAAGAATCTAAAAATGGCTGTAGCACATCATTCATCAAACACATGAAAGTTGTAGGTGCATTACATAATCCGAAGGGCATAACTAGCCATTTTCATACAAGCCCTGCCTTGTCTTGAATGTTGTCTTCCAAGTTTATTTTTGTTTCACTCTCACTCGGTGATATCCCAATTTGGGGTCCAACTTTGTGAAGAACTTAGCTTGTTGCAATTGATCCAACAAGTCATCAATCTTTAGCAAAGGGTACCTGTTCTTGATGCTTGCCTAGTTCAAAGCTATGTGGCCTATGCACATCCTCCAACTTCCATCATTCTTTGGGTACTATGATGATGGGTGACCCACAAGGTGAAGTACTAACGTTCGATGCAATTGTTTTTTCACTTCATTTGACTCCAAAATAGATTGTGTATGCAATCCAATGTCAAGTAATGAAGATTCTAGCAACAATTGAATCTCATGTTCTGTTTCCCTCTTAGGTGGTAAACCTTTAGGTTCCTGAAACAGTTCCTTCTAGAACTCTCAATTGTTCTAGTCGTTGGCTGTACTTGCTATTGCATCCCTCCAAGGATGCAGTAACCTCCATCTTACCTTCTTCTTGTCGCTTCTCTTTTCTTAAAAACAATACAAGCTTCTTGTTTGTATTGATCAACCTTGTAGCCTGGTGTGCACTTATCAATGAGAGCTTTGATTTGCTCTTATTTGCCTGGACAACGTAAGGCTTCCCATCTTTCACAACTCTGTATTGGCTAGCCTTTCTTTAAAAGATAACATCCCTAATATAGAGATAAGGACTCCCCAAAATTACTTTACAAACAATCAATGGAATGACATCTACTTCTACCTCATCAATGAAGTTTGCACTAATGGGAAATCTGAGCTTACATTGTTTTCTGACTCTCAATTCCATATCTTGCCTGACCCGACACGGTGGGTATAGATGAGGATGGTTATGCACCTCCAATCCAAGCTTCTCAACTAACTAGTCTAAAATCAAATTTGGTTGCGATCCAAGGTCAAACAAGCAATCTACCTTGGTTTGCTTTAGCTGAATCTTAATGTGAAAGAGTTCTGTGACCTCTCGTTAATTCTTTGGATTGATACTCTACTCCAAGCTATCTCTCTTTGAACTGAATTGTCACCTTACTGTCAATGCTTGAGCTGCAGTTGACCCTTTGATCTCCATTTACAATGAACAAAGTCTACCATTTAGGTCTCAGCTCAAGAAGTAGTTTCCAACAACTCTTCTTTGTGTGGTTATCTGTGTTACAGTGCTTACGCTGCTTTTTAGGGTTTTGGTTTTCTGTTGTAACTGCAACTACGTTCTTGCCTTTATGTGTCCTCTTCTACTTTCCACTTTTTGGGTATTCTTGCAGTGTTGTTTGATTTGGTCCATTGAATTGCTGTTTCTTTTTATCTCCTTTTAGGTACTATCCTGCACACAGGTCTCATTGATGATCCTAGGTTTGAAAAGCATCACTTGCCTCATAAGGTGACTGTGCAAAGCTCCCATCTACTTAATAAGCACTTCAGGACTCTTAGGGATATTCCTAATTGGATTGCTCTCTTTTAGAACTCTATAGCGAATTCCTGCGTTCTCTATCCTTGTCTTTGTTAGAGGTAAATCCATCTTATCTTTGTCTTTGTTTGAGGTAAATCCATCTTTTCCCTTGTTCCTCTTCACAGCATCTTTTTCTTTTTCTTCTCTCCTACCAATGTGGCAACTGAGTCAATGACATTATTGTTTCTTTGAGTCACTATTTCATCTATAAGACATATCCATGGCCATTTGGGCCATCTGATTCTCCAAATAAGCTATCCCATGTTAGGTCTCATTTGTCTCTTCTGTTTTTCATCACCCATGTTTTGATCTTGATTTTGTTTTCTTCCCAGTCTAGTACTAATTTCAAGGTTGAAGGGAGGTAACTCTTGATCCGGTGGATAATTCCTCTTAAACGATCCAAAATATGGTACATGGTTCAAAGGAGCCGTGGGCGGAAAATCGAACGGCGGAAGAAAATACACAGATCGGACGTTGGAAGCTTTTCCCTTCCGCAACATCAAAAGTTGAAAGCCTTCCGGCAGCCGCAACGGCGGAAGCTTTGACGAAGCGAAAGTCGAAAGCCTTCTGGCAGCCGAAACGGCGGGGCTTCTGCAAGATCGGAAGACGGAAGCATTTCTGCTTCCGCAACGGCAGAGTGATTTTCCTTCGGCAATGGCGGGAACGTAAAGACGTTCGGAGACCGGAGTGATTTCTCTTCCGCAACGGCGGAGGCTTCAACACATCGGAAGGCGGAATGCTTCCGGCAGCTGCAACGACAGAAGTATAAAAGCTCCCGGCAGCCGCAACGACAGGCTCAGTCTCGATCGGAAGGGAGAATGCTTCCGGCATCCGCAACGGCGGACGAGCAAATGACAAAACCTTCCGACTCAAACATGGCAATGCATTCGCGCGGGACATTTCAGAACGGTTTTTGCAGAATCTTGATGCCGCGTGATTGTAACGTCAGGAGATGAACAGCCTGTTGGCATTTGAGAGAAGAAGGTGAACAGTCTTGTGGCCGCATTGTATGGGGACGTGAACAGTCGCGTTCTTGAGCATTCTGGCTCATTTGTAACGGCCAAGATGAGTATTAAAGGAGGAATCCGTTCAGTGGAGGGGCAGTTCGGACGCAGTGGGAACGATTAGAGGAGTTTTTGGAGAACGACAGTGCAGCGTTTCTCTGTGGTGAGAAGCTTGGAGAGAGCAGTTTGCTGTGAAAACTGTCCCTGTGATGTTCCTTTTTGAAGTCGACTATCCTCAGTTATAATTTGGCTTCTTGTGTCTGTTGAAGTCCAGTTTTGTAGCTTTCAGAGAGGAGTCTTAAAGACTTCCTGTCCAGCGTTCTGTTTTACAATTGCTAAAGTTGTTCCAGAACCATTTTTGTACCATTTTAAGAGATCAATTGGATCGGTTCCTATTGGAGAGGGACCCAGAGACGTAGCCCAGTGGAGGGGGTGAACTCTGTTATCAATTTCTGTCTGTGATTTTGGATTCTGTGTTTTCTGCTTGACATTTGTTATCAGTCTTGTTTTCATTCCTGTTCTGAGCATTTAATTTCTGCAAATACTGTCCAATAATTAATCTGTTGAATGCATTCTTTTCACAACAAACTTTTAAAGCACTAAGTTGAGGTCCTACGGATCATATTTGGTATCAGAGTTGGTTGACTGTTGTGCAAGTTTGTGAATGCTTACCAGGTCCAGGTTAAAGTTCGGTGAAGGAGAATTAGTTGAAGGAGATCCTGAGATTGGCTCCAGGAGAACATTCTCAAGAACCATGTCTTCTCCACGAGGGGAAGAAGAAGGACATACTGAACGGGAAAAACCTGCCATTTCTGAAACTGACTTTCTAGAAGCTTTTATGAGCATGAAAGCCATGATGGAACTTCTACTCGAAGAGCGAGCAGAAAGGAAGAAGAAAGAAGAAGGATCTTCATCCAGAGATGCAGAAGTG